>JBCAUF010000092.1:3935270-3951215 GCA_038406115.1 Haemulon aurolineatum
GAAACATTTTAGACAAAATAGAAACTTAAATGAGGCTGAGATGAGAATCTCAAATTTGTCTCCTGAGTTATAGAAGAGCAAGCTTTGAGCAGTACATTTTTTTGTTTTTTTGGATGCAGAACTTTTTGGCTTTTTATATATTTGTGTGGCAAAATACATAGCTACAGAGATGATATTGCCCATACCCAGCCCAGAAGTCCTTACTCATTCATATTACAAACAGAATACGTAATAGTGTAATGGCCAAACCAGAAAGCTAATGTGGTGTTTTTCTTAATGTGTGTCAGAACGGGGGGTAGACGAGGGACCCAGATGCAGAGGAAATAAGGTGAGGTGACTAGGCTGTGACGTGGTTTTAATTACAGAATCCAAGAACAAAGCTAGCCAAAATGCAAAAATAATCCAAGGCAAGATGTGAGGCAAAACAAAACAACAGTAATCCAACATGAAACGACAGCAGCCATGACTGTGACTACATGAGTGACAACGACATGAAGAAAACAATTAACCACCCCAGAGTGAACAGAAACCAGGACATAAATGCAAACACAGACGAGGTGACGAGACACGGGTGAGGCACAAGAGGGCAGGTGAGGCAATCAAGCAAGAGGAAAGCTGAACAAGGATAGGAAGTAAACAAGGGGACAAGGACTACAAATTAAAAGAGGAAGTGGACAACCAAACCAAGGCACGAAATAACAGGAATGTGACAATGTATGCAAGTCCCACAGGTTGGGTTGTAAAATCCGAATCTAGCACCTTCCTCCATCATCATCCTCTCCATCCTTCCCTCCCCCTTTGTTCCTGCTAAATGTGGAGGACAAACGCGTCACGGCGCTCATAAGCCTTTTTAATCAGCGTGAGAGATTGCCCACATATCTGTTAACTCTGTCACTAATGGCTATTCTTCCTCATTAGGGAATGCTATCACCCCTCTCCCGTTGCCACGTGCAGGCGTGATCAATTCCTCTATCATTTAGGACCAGATCAATCTCGCAGGCCCCTCTTCCTATTTAAACTTCAATATCTCCCCCTTCCATCATGATGCATTACAGCACCTAATTAGTCACATAGCCTGGGGAGTGGAACTGGAGCAGGGGAACAGGTCTGTACATTCAAGGTGGGCTCCTGAGGTATAGATAAGTCTTCATTTAAGAAGCAAATCCCATATTCCCACCAGAGGGCATAAAGGGCAGATATAGAGAAAGTCTGTCGCTGAAAAGTTTAAAATATCCTTATTGACAGTTTGTGAGATTCAATGTGACAGCAGTTACTTCGTAGAAAGGTGCTGTATTGTAATTTCTTTTGTGCTCCTTCTTTCTCCCAACATGCCCTGTATTAGTGCTTCAGGTGGTTATTTCTTATATGCCAGAATGCATTTGACAGGTCCCAGAAAGAAAAAAAAAACCCATGCATTTTGTGCTTGCAATGACAATTTGATGCATTTTGTAGCCGCATTGCATCTTGGTCTACTGCGGTTACTGTCAGTACAAATGAATCTGCTGCTTCTACACTGCAAAAAAGGTTTAATACGCAAGATTTTGCATTAGAATGCCTGAAAACGACTCAACCTATGTTATATATTTTGTTGACTTCTGCACTTAGAGTACAGTGCAGTACCCAGAAGAATCCGTAATTTATTCAAGGCTACAGGAACATGAATAAAACTTGCATTACCTTAGTCATATTAGATATATTTTCATCGGCAGTGGTGGTTGATGGTTTAACTTGCGACTCATAAATAATTTATTGCGTTACTAATCTGTCACAAGTGCAAAACTCTGCACATATGATGAGATTATTTCACTTTTTTCCAATACAAATGATGCTGCTTCTATACTCATTTGTCCTGCTTCAATGTATTGTACACTCATTGTACTTAGAACAAATGGAACATTTTTTTCCCACTGGTGCAGCAAACAAAATAAGAAAGTATGATATGCAGAGCTGTTATGTTGACATTATTACAGTTTTAAGGTGAATGTTTCCTTTAAGAGTTAGATAAAGTCTTATCCTGGGGGTAGGGGTGAAGGAAAGTATGGATGGGCAGGCTTTTAGCAAGGGCATTTGGGAACCATTGTTTCCTCAGCGTTTAGCTCCGTTATAAGGTCAATACAGCTATGAAAGCTTTAGAGACACATAACACACTTATAAAGCCGGAGTGTAAAGTCTTGCCTTGCAGCGTAACAACAAAGCAAAAACTCAAAGCTCTGTAAGCGAGCCACTGTAAGTATGAACAAAGCAGGCCAAGAATAAAAAGATGTACTGAAAGGTTGTGTTTTTTTTTTTTTCCTCAGGAGGTGACGCCGGTTTGATTTGGAGTGATAATTAGACACACTGTTTTGATTACAGCCCAATCAAGCTGACTCTATAACTTTCTCCCTTACAGCGCAGAGTCTGTTAACTGGCAGCGCAAGGTTAAAAAACAATACTCGACTTTATGATATGCAATACACAGGGTACGGTCCTTTGTGAAATTACACCTGATAAGGGAGGATTTAATTATTATGTGTATTTCATGGCTAATGCACAACTTTGCTGAATTGACTACAAAGGTGGCAGATGAAACGCAAGCAATTACTTTTTACTCCCCCACCTTTTTTTTTTTTACTTTGGAATTACACAGTTTGTCGCTGTAACCTGTCTCGCTCTGCCCCCTAACCTTCAGCAGGAGAATACTGTAGGTTACCAGGAGCTGCTGCTACCTCTCTGCCGTGCCCCTGTCCATCCCCACTGTACTGCGGGGAGGGAGGTATTATTTATTAATAGTCAGTCTCCCCAAAGCTCTGTAAAACATCCTGTTGAGCTCCCCGAGGTGAGCGCTCAGCTTCAAAGCAATTAAAACCGAGGCTACCGAGAGCGAGAGGAGAGCAAAAGAAAAACGGCTGGAGTACGAGAAAGAAAGAAAGAGAGAGGGAGAGAGAGAGAGAGAGAGAGAGAGAGAGGTCTGACCAGCCACAAGTCCGGTGGGTTTGGCCGGCTGCACAGTCAAATACTGTACATTCAGCTTTTATGCCTGGGAGGACAAGGGCCCTGAGCAGAATCACCCCCCATGTCAGGGATCCCTTGTCTGAGTTTAAAGCCCCAGTGAGCCTTGGGACAGGCCAAAACCTCTCCTGGGGGATTATATAACCATAATAAGTGAATGTAGTGATCTTCTCCCTTTCTGTCCCTCTGACTCACGTTAAGAAGTTCTGGGGGGGAGGGCCAACGAAGAAAGATGAAGTCTTCTTAATGTCTGGCCTAACTTTCTGTCAAAAAGCCTTCACACGAAAAGGTATTTAAATCACACGGTTTGCAGATGCCCTGAGGTGTGAATGTGAGGTTAGGGGATTATCTATTAGCCCCTGCAGGGTGTTTACATGCCCACTGCCGCATCCTGGGATACACTTCAGCCCCCAACAGACGCTAAATAGGAATGATTGATGTAACAAAAACAGATGAGTATCCAACAGCTTGTTGGCCAAATTAGCCCAAAGGCAGCCACAAGTTACAAACTTCTCGATATGGCTCCACTTTCTAAAGTGTCAGTCTTTTGTGCAGGGACAGTCAGAAGCTTCCCCGCACTGTATCCAAAGCCTTTCTACTCATAAACTATGAACCTCATAAAGCAGCATGAAGCGAGGTTATGCCTATATCCATCAGCAAGTGCTGTTAGGCATCATAAAGGCAGCTTAAGTGGTCTTTAATAAAGGCAGATTTTACATGCCTCTCAGGCATTTTCTCGTAAAAACCTGAAAGGTTTTGGCGAGTCATTCTCTGTTATGGGCTTGTAAAACCTGAAATCCTCCTCTGACCACAATGACAATATGAACGTCTTTAGTAGAGGTTTTTCTGTTGCTTCCAGGAGCCTCATAACCCTTGCATAATTGCCCTCAGATGACGCGCTGTCCTGGTATACCCTGGTGCCCCTCCATTTTCTTTTCATTTCTCTTTTCATTCCCCTTGTCACTCACCATCTCTGATTATATTTGTCATGAGCCTGATTTGATCAGAGGGGAAAAACAGGGGAAAGAGGAGATCTGTGAATAACTTATGAGTGCTCCGTCCTTGAAATTGCGGCGTTGTGATACGTATATTAGTTCCACTGCTTTGCTATTCTGTGCCCGTCGTCGAGGTGGGTTATGCAGCTGAACAAGGCTGAGACAACGCAACTATTTTTGGGCAGAAAGGCTGTGTTTTCCTCTGAGGCCTGAGGGAGGAGATGCCTCGTCTCCAGCACGGAAAAGACAATAAAATGACCAAAAAAAAAAAAAAAAAAGACCTGAAGTGCAAAAGAATTGGCAGCCACCTTTGCACAGGAGGTAGTGAAGAAGACAATTATTTACAACAAACAAGCAGTAACTGGAGGGGGCACTGAAAACACATGCATCCATCCATTTTCTGTTTATTTAGGGTCTCAGTGGTAGCAGGTTTAGCAAGGTTGCCCAGAAATTGCTCTCCGCATCCTCCAGCTCTTCCTTGGGATTCCCTAGGGGCTCCCAAGCCAGACAGGATATGTAATCCCTCCAGTGTGCTCTGAGTCTGCCGCAGGTCTCCTCCCCAGTGGACGTGCGGGACCGTACTTCCGCAGGAAGGCATTCAGGAGGCAGCTGATCATTTGCCTGGACCACCTCAACTTGCAGCGGTTCTATTCTGAGCTCCTCCTAAATGCCCCCGAGGGCGGGCCCAGAGAACCTGTGTCAGAAGCTCTTGAGTCTCATTCTTTCTGCCACTCAGGACCTGTAGGCACTGTCCGAGACTGCAGCCTTGACAAGGCCTTTAAACCAAGACAGCCCAGCAGTGTCTCACCCTCTACTGTCCTCTTGCCTCTGCAGAGTGTTTTTTTTTTTTTTTTTTTTTTACCTCATTGACCTCTGCTAGAGACATCGGCAATGTTTCCACCAAGACCTCCAGTTCTGCCTCCTCCACAGTGTGTGTGTGTGAGTCACATTAGGGATTTCTTCAAAGTGCTCTGCCTGGGTATATCCTCAGTCAGGGTCAGCAGTTCTCAACCCCTGCTGAAAAACAGCCCGAGTATAGGGCCCCGCCTCCACTTCCTGAGTCGACTGACAGTTTTGCCTCGGCGCCCAGTAAACTTTATCTAAATTCAAGTTATTGCTTCCAGGAGCACATTCGCTGCAGTCTTTCTGGCCTCACGCTACCCGGGGACCTCCGTGGGCTATCCATGCCCAAAAGGCCACCTTTTGCAGTTTGATGACTTCTTCTGCCAGCAGGTTTTTGGGATTTAGCCACGAGGTACAAAGATAACCTTCTGACAGAGTATCTGTGGCCAGAAGGTATCATAATATTCAGAAATAATTTGTGGTTAAAAATATTTTAGTGCAGTTTACTTGAAAAGCAGTATTTTTCAGGATGTTAATATATTTGGATTATGGCTGCATGTTTACTAGAAAAATATACACCATGCATCATTCAGCAACTAATTAGCACATTTTATAATCTAGTATCCACTGGATTTCATTTAATTAACATGTACTGACCATCAGAGTACGCAGGTTTGTCGCAGCTGATCTGAGATATTTACATATTTGGATTTCACATATTGGAGCTTGACCACCATGAATCATTTAAGTCTGGGATTTAATAATCTGCACCACATCTTTGCCTAATGAGTACCAAAGGGATAGTCCAGCGATGGCAAGAACTGCTTCAGAATTATTCAACCATTTATTTTTAGCCAAGGCTAAGAATTTGCTCATCTTAGACAGCAAAACTCTCTAGTGCCTCTTTTATGTATATATATATATATATATATATATATGTATGCTGCACATATGGATTCTTGTATTACTTGTAATGCAATATTGAATAGCAATCCTTCCTGATCTTCGTGTGAATGTTTTTGGTATTTTCTATCAGTTCAAAACCTTTATGCAAACATGCATAAGGTGTCAAAAACTAATTTATGTAGTCTAATCTACTACACACATAAGTAACATCAAACAAATGAATGGATGACTGAAGAACATAAAGCTTCAAATTGCTAAAAAGAAAAGAAAAAGAAGAAAAAAATCAGAGGCTTATTGAGGCGCTCTGGACTGAAAGCAGACGATTTGATGCATTCAGTGATGAAATGTAACTCACCTTTCAGGGAGATGATAGCCTGCATTTAGAGAAAACTCCATATTGCAGCCATTTATGCATGCATACTTTTGCAGCCCTTCACATCTGTGCTTTCATGAATACCTCAAAGACAGAATGTTATATGCACCAAAGCGCTGGTTTTAATCTTCAAAAAAACATGGGAATGAAAGGCAAAGTGACAATAAAGTGAGGGCAGGGATAAGCCTGTTGCCTTTCTTTTTATTTTTCGGGGGAAGTCTTGACAACAGTGTCGACCTGGCCATGCAGGTTGTATATAGATAAGTCTGAGGGTCACAAGATACAATCTGCAGGTCCATCAGTCAAAGCACACTTGCCCGCTGCTGAGGGTGACTCCCCTCCGCCCGGCTGCCTCCCACTGTCCTGCAGCTTCAGGAATATTAAATATGTGAGGCGCCTGTGCTGCAGATGCGGTGCCATTGATTTTGTGTCAATCCCCCGCAGGCCCGCAGTAACTTGATTTGGTATCAGTGATGGCCAAATGAGACTCCTCCAGGCAGAGGCTGAGAGAATGGAAGAGGAGGTGAAAAGTTGGCTTGTATCTCTCTGTTCGCTTCAAGTCCCACGAAGCCCACCTACTTGTGCTGTCTCCTTCCCCTCAAGACATCAGAGACTGACTTTACAAGGCATTTAGAGGAGGATAGCACATAGCATCGGTTATTGTCTCATCTTCTCTTTAATTAAGGATGGCATTAAAACGTCTTTGAGTATTGAAACCGCAGTATTAAACCTGACGATAGAGTGCTTTTTTTTAAAATTTTTGACGGTACACAGTAGAACTAATGGGTCAGGGCCATGTCCCACTGGGTTCCTTTGGCATAAGTAAAATTTTCTTAAAGCAATATTCATCATAACTGATTCTAGTCTAATGAGGATTCCAACCCCCTACAGTGCTGAGTGCTTCGCCAGAGTCAGCAATGAGCTTAATGCAATTAAGGAAGCAGCCGTCTCATAGTGCTCCTTCGACTTTGTGGGAGACTGTTTGCCCAGCTGCCTCTTAAATGTGGACAGAGCCAGATAGGCAGAGTTTGAGTGCTAGAGGCACTTTCACGGCATTACTCACGATCAACTTCATTTATGCTGTTGGAATTTGAAGATTACTTTGACTCAGAGGTGTTTGTGGATGTCGATTTTGTACAATTATGACTTGTTAAAAAAAAAAGAAGGAAAACAAATGCCTTTTCTTTTCTTTTCTCTGCAAAGTCGAGTATTAAAAAAAACAAAAACTGATGAAACACAATCATAACACAACTGGGAATCAGCATGCAGAGTGGTGTAGCTGCGGTGATGGTGGAGGGTTTTCCTCCGTTTGTCTGTGTGTGTGTGTGAGTGTGTGGGCGAAAGAGAGACTGTAAGAGAACTGTCAGCTTATGAAAAACAAGCATGAAGCAACATTTCATTTGATTTACAGTGTGTATCTGCTTGTGCATATGCATGGGTCTGATTTTATGGGAAGTAACATATAAACAACGGAGAAATGTAGTGCTGTTATCTGCATTGTGATGCTGCATTGTGATTCACCATAAACCCTGACAGAGACTCTGTTTTGTGCCACATCACTGGCAACGTTCCCACCTTCCTGGTAGGAATCGGTCCTCGTCACACACACGCGCGGCTCCACCAGGCGGCTCAACATTGCCACCAAGTGGTAGAGAACGACCAAGCCCCCCAACCCCACCCCCACCCACCTTCCCCTCCTCACTCTGGCACGAGGTTAACAGCTCCAGATGCTTGCAGTCAGTGCACCACGAGGGGAGAGCATTGCAGATGCAGGTGTCATGGTGGGTTCAGAGGGACGAGCAGACGTCAAATCATAGCGGAGCTTGGCGGTGGTCCCAGTTTTTGATGAGCGGACATCAAATCAATAATCTGTTCATTAGTCTTACAAGAGGAAATCTAAGAGTGATGTGCTGCTCAAACAAATCAATACTGCATGTAGTTACTCATTGTGCCAAACCCTTTTCGCCATCCATGATAACCTTTTATGTGCATCTATAGCTGCTAAAATGCCTACCTGCCAATACGTCTGGCACAAATAGCCCTCTCTATAGCCCATCAGGGTGATGTGCATTGCAATCTCTGTCTAATTGCAAAGGGCTATAGACCTGTACCATCTGTTGAGGGGGCAAATGACATATTTACCAGAATGCCTTTCAACTCTCGGGCCTCAAATCTTCCCTTTCGTTGCAATCAAGGTTGCAGCACGAGATTGCTAACAACGAGTGAGGGTTATTTCCCTCCTGCCTTCATTACTATATAATTAGCTGCGGTGCTATTCAATTTCCCTCATTTTCAGACTTTTCAGATCAATATCACACAGGCTGCCTGCTAAATGGCCATGCTGCTAGGAGGGCTTTTCTATAGCTGAATGGGGGGTATCAATCACTCGGCTAAAGGAGTTGTTCAATGCTGCAGCAGGCGATGACCACACACGCTTTAAGGTGCAATCGTATAGGCTGTGGAGGAGGAGTGGCTGCGGAGAGATGTGTGCAATATTTCAAGGAGGATATTAGGTTGGAGTGTCAGGTTTATAGCATGGCTCCTGCTTCTTTTTGTCTACCCTGTATCGACCTCAATTCAGATAAAGACACAAATCTGGACATCTCAAAATTGATTTCATTGCTTGCGAGAACATTGCCTGTCATGTCACCTGACAGAGAGAAGGTCCAGGATGGAGTCTGCATACTTTGAGGATTTCTTTCGCACACAAAGAAGCTGAAGACACAAATGGCCGTAGACGTCCTTGCTACATGAAAAAAATGAATGAACACTTGCATGATCATGCGGCTAACATGAACTGCGTCTGTGTGTGTGACTGAGGTCGACGGGCCAAGTCATGAAGACATCACCCCTGCAGTTCATCAGCTCATTGTTAACCGACACGGCCCCACATGAGAGCATTAAGCAGTATCACAGTGCTGGATGAGATATGAGCCGACTCAAAGGCTGGATATAGGCAGATCAATGTCCTCCCATTGAACTGAACATACAGAGCGGAGGCGAGGCAATCAGAGGCCCAGACTGACTTCATCCCTGAGAGTAAGTAGATGTGGCATCGACTGCAAAGCTCATTCGGGTCTGGTTATTAATGTATATAATAGACCGTCAGAGGACAATAGACCCTGGTCGCATGAAGAGCAGCAGAAGTGTGTGGTGGTAGCTGTAGAATCGATTTCAACATCTGGACTGAGTCTGTTTCGGGAGGGGATGTGGTTAGAGATTTTGTTGTGTTGCAACTGCTGTGAAACTGTCTTCTGTTGGAACGGGTGGAGAAGCTGCATCAATAAGTTACAATGTGCTGCGGGCTATTCCACTCATATTCTAATGGGCTATTTTGTATTAGATGTGGGAGAACCAAATCATCTCAGTGTTGGACCTCTGTCACATATTTTACTCAAGTGAACTGCTTTCAATGCTGCTTTCTATCTTCAAAATCTCACCTTTTCGAGAACAGAGATGAATAGCTTTGATTTGGACTTGACAGGTGGTATTTTTCAGTTTCAGTTTAATAACCTTCGATTTGTAAAATTTTCTGAATCCAGAGGGTAATTCTTACACATTAAGGGTAAAATGCGCATATCAGGAAAAAGCTTTCACCTGAGGTTACCAGAATTAACATTAATGGGTAGTGTATTTGACATGAAAAAGACAAACATCTGCTGAATGCTGAACATATCTAGTGCTGAACACACCTTTGATTCATGAGGATAAAAGTGAAAACATTCCTGTTTCAGAGAGACAAGACAAAACCTTTTTTTTTCCAGTATCATTCTTATTAGTCACAGAAATTCTTAACCAGAACACATATTAGAGTGATGCCTGCTGCATTTAATACTGGGGAATCGTCTGGGACCACAAAGATTAGCATGACATCAGTCTGAAAGATTCATTCACAGAATGACAACAAACATCCTTCGTCAGGCAGGGAGTGACACAGAAGGACCGGCAGCTATTTAGCTATTTATACAGAAAAATAAATACCAGCAATGAGGAGTCTCATTCAATGACGAACCAGCAGTTAACAATATGGCACTCGAAGTCTGAATTCATCTCTCCACAGGCACAAAGCAACAGAAGCATCTCCTCTGTCTGAAATTCCAAGACCTCATGTTTCCTAAGTGAATGATAAATTGGCGTGCTACATCTAAAAAAAAAAAAAAAAAGAAAACTCCTCATCAACAGAGACGGCTGGCCGGAGAACGGAGCCAAGAAGGGAGAAAGCATGCAGGGTAAAAACAGCAAAATACAACTTGCATCAAAACAGATTCTCAGGGAAATAATATAATATTTATATGCTGCTGTCAAATGAAAAGCCTCATTACTCCAGTTTTACGGTTTTCTTTTGGTATATATTTGATTATTTTATTTTTACTGACAGTCTCAGAACTCCAAAGCTCATTGAAAAGCTGATAGAGGAATCAGCGGGATGTTAACCATTTTCCTGCACTTTGCTGTCAACATATTTAATGGGATAGATGAGTTCTTCATCTGACAGCAGCAATTCGCGGTGTCTGCTACATTCACAGTACTGCAAGAGGATAGATCGTCTATTGGTGCACTGGTACAAGACAGTACTGTATACTCAAACAACACAACGGCAATAACTATAGGACAGTTACTGATATTCAGGTAAACATGACAAAAATATAACATTGTTCAAAGTCCATCCTAATTATAACTGTCCACACAGTCATTTCAGCTCTCTCTTTTGTTGGAGAAATGGTTGCTTTTGTCATCACGCTTCAGACGAGCACCACAAATCAACACTATTTTATCTGACATCAAAATTGTTCCCATTATTGGTCCATTGAAATGTATTTCAAAACAAGATGATAAACAATAAAAAGCAGGGCTTCTCGGATAAAGAAGACAGTAGCTTAGTCTGGGTGGCAGGTTTACATTCTTGGCAATAACAGCACCTCTTTTATGTTTTAAAGAAAATAGTAGACAGCCATTCCAATTTGCAGCAGAGTGCGCTCAAATTATAAACTTCACTGACTTTAACATTCCACCAAGAAAATACAATTTTGTGGATTTTTTCTGAATATATAGTAAGTTTTACAGTAACACTCTTGGCCAACATTTAATCAAAATGCAGATTTTTTTTTTTTTTTACATAGAAACCATACAAATACATTCCATTCACATTGGTCGTCACATTCATGTGAGTTGGCTGGAGTGGAGTTGCTGTTGCAGTGTGTGTCCACTGTGTGGCAGCATGTAGGTATCCTGGCTTGTGTTCAGTGCAAGTTCTCCTCAGTGTTGAGGGCTGTAAAAACTGACATACTGTAGCACATTCTGTGTCTGGCTCCCGACTGCTCGCTGATTTGGCTTCTTGCACACCGACCGTGGGAGGGATTCTAAAATAGAGAGCTGGAGACTGTCACAGGCCCGTTCGTCAAAAAATCACACTTCACAGTTCAAGGCCCCTGCACGGATTGTGATACAATGACTGATGCATCCAGTAGTGAAGGGCATGAAAACAAAATCAGCGCTGTCATAAGAGTGCATAATGGCAGTGTCTCTTGAGAGGTTGGCTCACCAACTGGGCAGCCCTGGGAACCCAAACCTCCAGGGGCCCCCTGAAAGCCCCGCAGTCATTATCACGGTGTGGCAGTTTGTTTGTGGTGATCTGACGAGGGGGAAAATGTTTTGGGAATATGCACCAATTAAGCATAATATCAACCAAAATAATAAAGGGGTTAAAATGGCAATTATAATCTTGCAGGGGATAATATAGTTATACCTTATATTAAGATAATCTGGCTATTGTGTTTTGCAATCTTGGGCCAAATGAGAGGTCACGCCCCGCCAAAGTGTCGCCACAGTTCACATGAAGTGCAAGATGACAGGAAAAAAGAACATTTCTCTAAAGCAAAAGATGATTTCAGTGTTCCTGTTATCGCCAACTGCTGTTTTTCTCGTAAAACACTGACTTTATAGTTTTTACGTCTGCAGCCTTGTAAAAATAACTCAAATCAATTTGAGAGGGGAGAATTGCTTTCTGATTCAACTGCTCACAGTTCATACAGTACTCGTCTGGAACCTGTGATGAGAGGTTGTAAGCAGGCGTTACTACTGTCGTTCAGAAAGGTTGGTAGATTAAATGGCATCAAGCGGTTTCCTGTGCAGCAACACTTTGTATTGATCTCTTTACTTGGACAGTCCAGTTTTAAAACTGGGATTCGCTTTCTTCTTGCCAAGAGTTAGACGAGAAGATTGATTCCACTCTCATGTCTGCTGGTAAACAAGAACCCACAGCCTGCTGAATTAAGCTACACACTATATTTAGCATACAGACATGAATCTTATGGATCTTTCTCGACGAGGAAGCGAATTAGGGGCATTTACCAAAATGTTGATTTATTCCTTAATTCTCAGCAATCACAAAGCAGATGTTAAAATGTGACTCATCTAATTGCCGCTTCTCGACAAGCTAAGCATTCTTAATCTCCACATAATGCGGACTCCGTGATGAATATCAACTGCATACAGTACTCAAACACCCCTGGCGCAGTTATGCTAGTAATGCTATGTATAACATCTATCAGCAGTAGCTTTAATAGACAGGAGGTAGCTAAAATAAAAGTAAATGAACCACGGTTAAGTGTCTCACGCTTTCAAAAATAGTAATGTCAAAAGTATATGACCAGTTTGACTTGAGAGACAAAGAGCTAAGTCTTTGCATGACATCAGGAGTCATTCTGGGTAAAACAAGAAATTATTTAAATTAAGTAAAAACTGATTAGGAACACTGAAATAGTCAATAACAATCATAGTTGGCATGAATGAATAGTGTGAGAATAAAAACAGGAGGGCTTTTCTATGGCAGCCAAAGTCAACATCTCTCTTACCTGGTTATAGGTGGACATCAAACACCCCCTCCTCCACTGTCTCTATATCCTCCTCAGCAATTACTGAAAACAGACAGGGTCAGAGTAAAGAAATGAGAAATAGATTGGCCAATCAAATGAAAATGCGAAACACCGCCGATAGCCAAAAGAAAACACGTGGCCTTTGTCTGCTTTGCCATGCCAATTCATTTGCCTCACAGCTTTGTCTAGCCCATTGATCGAGCAGATTCGCGCTGATAAAACACAGCCAGGCAGGGCTCCGTTTTTGATAATGTCTAATGAAAACATTGCATCTATGACTCACTGGCCTCGCCGTGGTAGGCCAATCATATTTCCATTGCAAATTACACTCCATTGTTTGAGAATATCTTCCAAATGTCAGTGCCCCATATGCTTGGAGGGAGACAAAAGCACCCTTCAAAAAGTGGAGGTGTTGAAGTGTTGAAAACGTGTTATAAAAATTCCTCCAAGCTATACTTTTCTGAGAGGGTGACTACATTAGACCGCGTTGGAAAAGAAAATTATACTTTTCTGCCAGCATTTTAGGATTGCGAGGGTGTTTGTCATGAGCACGCTGGTGCATGGAAAAGACAGAAGCTTCACACCTAAAAATATTATAATCAAAAATTCTCTGCGTTTTATAAGAAAAAGGAAATACACAAAGTGCAGCTGAAACAAACACATTTGATGGTTCTTCTCCATCATTTTCTAAGCAAACCACAGTTTGTGGTTGAGAGTGTGGTATGTGATTTGCTGCAAAGTGTTAAGTGAGAGTAGTTGGACAAAGCTTGCGCTAATGTCAGTCATGGGGTTTTCAAAAGGGTTCAAGAGCATCAGTACTTGTCATCAAGGTTGGTGCTTTTAAAATCAATACCCTTCCCGCAAAACATTTACAAAATCTCTGCTTTGAATACTGATTTTCAGTTTTTCACTTTGCTCTACTCCTGAAAATCATATGAACATGTGCAGGAGGGCTCAGGTTGCCATATCACACTGGTTTTCCATCGGCCAAAAGAGCCATCAGACAGCTTCGCACGATTTCGATTCAACAACCCAAGCAACACCCACCTGTGTTCTGCAGGCTGGGTGGGGTGTTGGCAGGTGGAGGGAAGCTGTAGGATCTGGCCTGGAGGGCAGGGGGCGTCTCGTGGCTGATGCTCTTGGTCCTCTTCCGGCACTCGACGGCCAGGCGGCTCCGGCAGGCCTTGTGGCAGTTCACCCCGCAGGCTGCCGCCGGCGCAGCGTTCATTCGGCGGGAGAAGGACGACGGCAGGGAGAGGTGCCGGGAGAGGAGGAGAGGACGTGGGGGTCGGAGGGGAGGGAGGGAGAGCCGCCGCGAGAGGAGGCGAGACGGGGAGAAGAAGGGATTATTGGAGGGCCGAGAGCGAGGGGAGTGCGAGGGAGAGAGAGGGAGAGGGTCAGACAGAGGGACGGGCGCGAACAGAAACATCGGGGCGAACGGAAGAGCTAGCGGCGACAGGAGAGCGCTGCTACATGCCATGCACACGCACGAACACTGGCACACGCACACGGTGAGACCGACTGTGCCCGACAACAACTCTGTCAACCAGCGGGGGTCTAAGGAGGAGAGGAGCGGTGGGTCATTGAGCAAGGCATTATGAAAACATGAGTCAAAGCGCCCGGGCACACACGCCTCTTCGTTATTTCATCACAGTGGCCGAAATGTACTTTTTCCTTGACACCGGTGAAAAAGATTCTCCTCAACATTTAATGTTCGACACTTTCAACAAAGGTCTTTTGCATATTTAAAAATCTGTGTCATTATCACCTCTTCTCACTATAACAGGCTAGTTTAAAAAACAATTTTTCTCCTTGAGTCTGGAAGTGCATTATGGTCCCTTAATGGTCAAGCACTTAACTTCACTCATGATAAATCGTCTTGAGACGCTGCGGCAGAGGCAATTAAAATCCTTTCTTTGTCTGTTTCTTCTGACTGCACTTTTTCCTCTTGCTTTGTTCCTCTGACTTCGCTGTGTTGTTAGCACGGCACTCAGTGAAATATGCTCTAAAACAGTGTTACTCAATCCTAGGGGGGCCCCTGCCCTGCATGTTTTAGAGGTTTGCTGCTAAAACACCCCTGATTCAAATGAGTGGCTCGTTTATCAGACCTCTGCGGAGCCTGATGATGAGCTGATCGTTTGAATCAGGTGTGCTGGGCGAGGGAAACATCTAAAAACATGAAGGGCAGGGGTCCCCCAGGACCAGAATTGAGAAGCACTGCTCTAAAATGTCCACAACAAAAGGAAGAATTTTGGCTTTAGGGAATCGTTTGGCCGATTTTCTTGCTGAGACTTAGACAGAAATATCAATATCAGTCTCATATTTGTCTGTTAAGTCTGAAGCTGTAGCCATCAGCTGGTCAGTGTGCTATTGCTTAGCATAAAAACTGGAGAGAGGGTGAAACTGGGTTTTTGTAGTAGTTTTATCTTTAACAAACAAATTCTAAAAATGATATCGATCCAGTCAAAATATTGAGCTATTCCCTTGCAGGACTTGTTGTGATATCATAGCTCTGTCTAGTGGTGCAACAACACACCCATTCAAAGCCACCAAAATGCCTATAATAAGTATAAATATCAAAACCTGCGTAACACAAATCCAACTTCAAATACACACACACACACACCCACATTCAGAGCTCTCGACATACTCCGCTCCTGCACTGCGGAGGGTGATTCATTTCAATTACGTCCCTGTCGCTCTTTCTACCTCCCTGAGTACAGGCTAACAATGGTAATGGGGATGAATGGCTGTGGGGCTTTCTCATTGACTTCCTGTGGTCTCATTAATGCACTAGAGCAGGCCAGCACACTCACACACTCCCGGGTCTAACTCGGAGACATGCGCTCCTCCAGAGAGGAGAGAGGACGTGGGTGAGTGTAGTTTTTTTGGGGGGGGGTGTGTGAGTGGCGTACGTGTTTGTTTCTCTTTTTTCCCCCTCTTTCACTACTTTTGTCTCAGCGGC
>JBCAUF010000092.1:4348782-4363862 GCA_038406115.1 Haemulon aurolineatum
ACAAACACCTGCAAAGCAAATAGCAAGAACATTGTCAGATGATTAAGTATCAGCAGCTGCTTGTGCAGTTAAACAATATAATTCACACCAAGACTTTTTACTCACCTCTCCAAGCGACGAGACTGACTTTGTTCCACAAAAGCGTGCTGCCCACTCTGCAGCTGGGTGACCTGTACTCAAGAAATGTTGGGAACACGGTGTCTCGACCAAGCCTTGTCTATTCTGTGATCGTTTCCTCCACAGGAAACCCACTTCTTCAGCTTTAAAGGCAACATCCTGAAGCAGGAGAACGCCTTTCTGGCCCAGAACAAAAACATACACTCTCTCCTTCTCTCTGTCCCTCTTACTCCGGTACCAGACAGGATGATTAAGGTGGACAGGGGCTGTGAGGGGAGGAACTGATGTCGGGTGTCTACTAATGCCCTTTAGATTGTTGGTTATTGGCTACGTGCCATTAAACACATTAACCCTTTTTCCTATGCTGTCTTTAAACATGCCTTTCAACATGTTTGAGCAAGGATCAGGGCTGGGGTTACAAATGTAATTGTTATTTTTAAGTTTATAGTAGGGTTAGTTTCCAAAAGATGAATGCAAGTCAATGCAATGTCCTCCTAAGTTTAAAAAAAAAAGGATAAGTGTGTGCATGTTTATCTGATTTCCAGTTACAATACAGAAGATTGAAACCACAGAATGTGCACACAGTCAAACCGCCCTGCAGAGCAAAGCACACTTATTGCAATCGTAAATGTATCGTAAATAAAATGCAGTGTCATTTTTCCCCCTAAAATAGAATGTCACAATTAATTAATATAGAGTTTGTAGACAGCAAATTTGTATAATTTACCCAGGGTGAACTTTGCTCAGGCACCACTGGGAGAAGGAAAAAAAACTTGCACAATTGAAATTGTTTTGGGGAAGAATGGGTATGTAGAGACAATGGGTGTTAGGCAATATTTTTACCAGAGGTTTTCAAAGGGAGGTGGGTCAAATCGCTCACTTTGTTTCCTTCAAAATGTCACCAATCTGATTTATTAAGTAATCCAAGATTGTAGCTAAAAAACTGAGACATTACTACCACCCAATTTGGCCAAGAGCACTGGATTAATATGACTGTGCTCTAGACCGCATTAGACATGAGCAGACAAATATAAGCTCTAGACTGGATAGACAGCAAATCAGAACCATGGGGGAGAGGCCGTATGATAAGTTGTTGCTGCAGCAGGCTGGCTGCACATAGCAGGATGTTTTCTATTTGTCATGAAAGAGGGAGTTGTACATATAAAGATGGAGATGAAACCTTTGCCTTATGAGCTTAGCCAGCACTGACCATCAACGATCTGAGCTACAAAAGTACTGGAGTCCCATTAGGGAACACTGGATAGAAAAATGACCAGAGCTTTAATGATCAACTCTTAGACTGGTGTCTGCAACTTCAAAAGTACACAGGAAGCTGCAGAGTGAAAAGTGGCAACCTCATTTTGACATCATTCTGTCCAATCACTATTGTTGCATGAGAATGAAAAAAGTCTGATGGTCTGTGAGAGAGCTAGCAAGGGGAGAGAAATAGGAAACCAAGTGCACTAAAAATAAAAAGGTGTGAACTGCTCTGTGCACCGTAATTTTCTTTTTCAGTTTATTAGCACTTTCTTTTGCTGTTCCTCTGAATCACCACCGTACATTACACATACATTTTAATTTTTAATTTATATTCATTTTATAAATCAGGAAATCAGTGCAGGTAAGATAAAATTTCAAATGGGTTTGTGAAAATATTTAACAATCTTCAGCTCTACAGTCTGGTGGGTAGCTTGATTTTGAACAAAGTCCTTTTCTCCTCAGCGCTTGAGCCTTCTGCTTGACCTGGTCGAAGGTTCCTTTCCAAATTTAGCAACGATAAGAACAATTGTGTACACCAGAGGTTTTCAAAATGGGAGGCAGGCCGGGTCTCCCCAGAGAGGCTCCAAACATAGTCAGAAACTAATAAATGCTTAAGATGGACATTTTTTGAATGTATTTGGTGTATTCGGAAGTTATGTCAAACAGTGATTTTAGGCTAATTTGGCTCACTGTTTCTTGGATCAAATAACATAATCATGATCCCATAGGTATCCAGAATTGACTGAATGGAACTGAGCAAGTACAGTAAAACTGAGGGGGAGTGAGGAGGTGTCTTATCAAGCTTTGTCTGAGATGAGGCCCATAGTCTCGGAGTTTTGAAAACCTAAGGCGTACACAATGATCTCACATTTGTTTCTGGTTTGAAAATGAAGTGATCTCATTCTAAGACTCCACAGTGTAGCATTCATATAGGTCTGACATTTCCATCACACATGCATATACAGTACATATTTCTGTGACATTTCACGAAACATCACATAACATCACATCTAATGCATTGCCTAGAGAGATTGGACTAATATTATTACTGACAATGTGGGATCAGTGATTTTGGAGAAATTGGTTTAGATTTACTTTCTTTTAATTATTGCTTATGTAATATTCATTTCTGATGGTGGGAGGTGTCTTCTAATTGCTTAAATGCATGGAGACTGTAGGACGGGTTGTCTGACAGTTCATAGTGCCTGACTGGCCTCCTAACAAGGTGTTAGCTGTTAGTTCTCTCTTCAATTCTCCTTTAGACGTACCTTTCGAAAAAAAAACCTGAAGGCCTTTACAATCAAGATGAGAATTAAGCAGAAGTGCTGCTACACTGCAAATAAGAGTCAGTTACTCTCCCTTCATCTTTCTCCTGGACCTTCGGCAGCAGATGACCCTACAGGCAAAGATTGAGGCCCAGACAAAGGTTCCAGTGAGAGCCATAATGAAAACAGCCACATCCAGGCAGAAGTAGGAGTACCAAGGCAGACTAAAACCTGCTGACTGCAGATGTGCTGCCCCTTTGTTCCTGATCACATACTCAATCCAAAAGATGGCGGTGTCCATAGGAGACATTGGCTGGTCGTGGTGTAGCTGTGAGAGATGTTGTATGTTGTCACGGTATGAGGGCGTCTCCAGGATGTCCTTAAGAGCCTCCAGGAAACCTTCTTTGGTGAGTGTTGTGGCCTCCACCACCCGAGCCGCTCCACGCACCTTCAGCCGGAGTAGGTTGTCAAACTGGTCGAAGAGGAGGGGCAGGCCTAGAACAGGAACGCCGTGGTAAATGGCCTCATACATGCCATTGGTGCCTCCATGGGCTACAAAGACACGAGTTTTGGGATGCCCAAGGAGATCCTTCTGAGGCAGCCAGTCCACCAGCAGGGTGTTGTTCCCCAGGGTTGAAGGTTTTTCACCCATGAACCTCCATATTACCTTCTGAGGAATTTGAGCAAAAGCACCAGCGATGGCTTCCGTCATCTCACGTGACAGAGCTGACACAAACGTCCCCAGAGACATGACCACCACCCCATGCTCCCCAGAGCTCTGCATGAAGGCCTCCAAATCAGAGGGGAGTGGGTGAGCTTTTTTGCACTGGAAACCACCTATATAGACCACACTGGGCATGGTGGGCCGCGGGAACTCAAAGACAAAGTCTGTCCTCACCAGCCAGATATCAGCAGCGCGCTCCAAAGACAGCAAGTCTGTTCCAGGAGGGAAGTGCCGCTGGAACAGATCTGCATAGAAAGGGTTAATGATGAAGTGCTGTTCAACAACACTATGGAGATAATGTAACATATTCTTCGTCCTCTCCAGAAAATCCATCTGATCATGAAGTTCACTTCCCGGCACAGGGACATAGGAGAGCGGAGAGGGAGCTATGGTGAAATGGCCCTCGCCAGTATTAATCCATCGCACATTGAAAACCATTGGCAGCTTGAGGTAACTGCCCAGAATAACTCCTACAGTCAGAGCAGGGTCCGTTAACATTAAGTCAAACTTGGAATCGTGCAGCCTCTTCATGAAAACAGGGTCATCGAGCATTTTAGCACATGATCTAGCAAGAATATCATGGCCTTTTTTCAACATAGATGTGATCAAATCTTGTTGGCAGAAGGTGCGGATAAAAGTCGGCATCTTGCGACATTCCATAACATCTAGTAACTTTTTATTGTAGAAGTCCTTGTCTGACTCATCCTCCAGCATTTGCACATCAACAGAAGTATAAATTGAAGAGTTACTAGGGATGTACCAGCTCTTGGCAGATCGCAGCACAGTGAGTTCATGGCCTCTTGCATGCAGCTCTCGGAGGATCACCTCCATGTTGATCCAGTGGCTGCCATCAACAGGCACAACCAGAATCCTGCTGCCACTACAACAAGTGGGCCCAAGTGACATGAAAAAGAGCCCTGCCAAGAATACAGGTATCACGTTGGCCATTTCCTGTGAGAAAGAACAGCTTGAAATGATTTGACTTGTTAAAACCCAGGTTTGACAAACAAATGAAAATACTGTATCTAATTTAATGAATCAGCTCAAATGGCTCACATACTGTACGTGCTGCTCAATTGGCACAATGTCAGTTGTTCAAGAACAACGTAGGTCACTTATTCACACAGGGTTATGAAGCTATTTCGTCATAAAGCCTCTGCTGACATGCTCACAGTGATGAGCAACAGGTGGCAAAGGTCAAGTGAGTCTTCATTGTGAGTTTGCTTCTTTGCTTCTGACGGCTAACTAGCACAGGTATAAGTGTTACAAAACAGTGATTGGAAATTATCTACAGCCAAAGTCAACTTATGACAATGAAACAGATTATTTTCTGCCAGTGACAATGCAAAGTTGTGACAGTGAAAAATATCAGAAATAAGTTTTTGCATACACATAGTCACACATTTCTTCACAGGTGATGCGCTGTAAGCAGAGGAGGCTTTGGTGAGAGTAATTTGGGGTAATTGTTACTGACAGCATATTCAGTAGTTGCAGAGGCTGAAAATAAAGTTTAAAGTAACTCTGCTCATGTTGACATTTCCATGTTTTTACATTTTTCATCATTACTATTACCCTGCATAAAAGATGTATTCTGTAGTTCAGTCACATTTGCAAAAAGATCTTAAATCTAGCAGATCAATGTTTTTGTTGTTACTGTTGTCAAAGTGTTCAATTGTATTAAATGCCTCACCTTGTTCTACTTCTATGAAAAATCCAGGCGTTTGGCTTGAGCTCCAGGTCCTGAGTGAGGCAGGATACTAGGTGATATGTGTTTCCACACAGCTTACCCTTTGCACTTATGGCCCTATTTTACTAGGTCGAAGTCCAGTATGTGGACCATAGGTAACTCGCAAAGGTGTGCTCGTTGTAATTCAGAGTAAAGATCAATGGTCAACAAGTATTTATGCAATTTTGGGAGTATTGGATCAGTTGTTAAGGTATGAGGACCTGTCCTAAAAGTTTGTCATGATCTAATGAAGAATTTTATTCTATTACCCAGATATTGAAGTCCTATTTGGATGATCTTTCCCTGTCCCCAAACACAAGGATCACATGACTTAATTAGCTGCACAAAACTCCTTTATTTACAAATTTGCAGATATTTTTTAATGTAGTTTTTCTATTAAATTGTTAATTTTGTATGTCTCCTGTAGAAGTGAGTTGTTGTTGTTGTTGTTTTTTTTTTTTTTTTTAAAAAAGAAGAATCCTTCAAGAATGACGAATGAATCTACAAATGCAAGTTTTCTTCTTTGTGGATGCTGGGGTGTTTATTCACCCAGTGACAAAGCATGTGATATGTTTGAGCCAGTTACTCTGCCTTCATCTTTTTCCTGGACCTTCGGCAGCAGATGACCCTACAGGCAAAAACTGAGGCCCAGACAAACGTTCCAGTGAGAGCCATAATGAAAACAGCCACATCCAGGCAGAAGTAGGAGTACCAAGGCAGACTAAAACCTGCTGACTGCAGATGTGCTGCCCCTTTGTTCCTGATCACATACTCAATCCAAAAGATGGCGGTGTCCATAGGAGACATTGGCTGGTCGTGGTGTAGCTGTGAGAGATGTTGTATGTTGTCACGGTATGAGGGCGTCTCCAGGATGTCCTTAAGAGCCTCCAGGAAGCCTTCTTTGGTGAGTGTTGTGGCCTCCACCACCCGAGCCGCTCCACGCACCTTCAGTCGGAGTAGGTTATCAAACTGGTCAAAGAGGAGGGGCAGGCCTAGAACAGGAACGCCGTGGCAAATGGCCTCATACATGCCATTGGTGCCTCCATGGGCAACAAAGACACGAGTCTTGGGATGTCCCAGGAGATCTTTTTGAGGCAGCCAGTCCACCAGCAGGGTGTTATTCCCCAGCGATGAAGGTTTTTCACCCATAAACCTCCATATTACCTTCTGAGGAATTTGTGCAAAAGCACCAGCGATGGCCTCTGTCACCTCACGAGGCAGATCTGACACAATTGTCCCAAGAGACATGACCACCACCCCATGCTCCCCAGAGCTCTGCATGAAGGCCTCCAGATCAGCGGGGAGTGGGTGAGCGTTTTTACATTGGAAACCGCCTATATAGACCACATTGGGCATGGTGGGCCGCGGGAACTCAAAGACAAAGTCTGTCCTCACCAGCCAGATATCAGCAGCGCGCTCCAAAGACAGCAAGTCTGTTCCAGGAGGGAAGTGCCGCTGGAACAGATCTGCATAGAAAGGGTTGATGATAAAGTACTGTACAACAACACTATGGAGATAATGTAACATATTCTGGGTCCTCTCCAGAAAATCCATCTGATCGTGAAGTTCACTTCCTGACACAGGGACATAGGAGAGAGGAGAGGGAGCTATGGTGAAATGGCCCTCGCCAGTATTAATCCAGCGCACATTGAAAACGATTGGCAGCTTGAGGTAACTGCCCAGAATAACTCCTATGGTCAGGGCAGGGTCCGTTAACATTAAGTCAAACTTGGAATCTTGCAGCCTCTTCATGAAAACAGGGTCGTCTAACATTTTAGCACATGATCTAGCAAGAATCTCATGGCCTTCAGCCAACAACGATGCCATCACGTTCTGTTGGCAGAAGGTACGTACAAAAGTCGGCATCTTGCGGCATTCCAAAACATCTAGTAACACTTTTTTGTAGAAGTCCTTGTCTGACTCATCCTCCAGCATGTGCATATTAATAGAAGTATAAATCGAAGAGTTACTAGGGATGTACCAGCTCTTGGCAGATCGCAGCACAGTGATGTTGTGGCCTCTGGCATGCAGCTCTTGGAGCAACACCTCCATGTTGATCCAGTGGCTGCCATCAACAGGCAGAACTAGAATATTGCTGCCACTGCAACAAATGGGTAACAGGAAGAAGAGCCCTGCCAGGAATACAGGGATCATGTTGGACATTTTCTGGGAGAAACAACAGATTGGAATCATTAGACTTGTAAAAACCCAGGATCGTTAACAAATCCACTTATTTCATCCGTTTAACCTGAGTTTGACAAAGAACAGAAAATAGTGTCTATCTAATTTGGTGCACACTCACAAAGTACACTGTGTTGTGTAAGACAGCAGCAGAAATCAGCATCTTAAAAGTGTAGACATAGTGCGATATGAAGTTTGACACACTATTATGTCATGCAATAGGGACTGACAAGCAGAAAGAGAGCGGTCAAGAGAATAAAAACTTTGACTTGATTCAAATGAGGTCAAAATCCTCAGCAGTAATTTACTGGGCTGATTAGTTTATGGTACCTGCTGTGGATGATCATTTTTATAGTTTCTTGGATCCCTCGTTTGTCCCTGGCCAACCAAGTTGTTGTCAATAGTTTTGGTTTATGTTTATGAGTATGTCAAAAGCGTTATATTAACACTGAAAGTGAGATATTCAAAAGTGACAATAAACTGTCATTGTTTGAAGCTATAGGATCGCTGTCCTAGCTGCCATATTTTATGAATTGAGAATGAGGGCATACTGGTGCTGCATGGTCCTTTGCAAAGTAGGTATACTCAAATTACAAAGACTGAATGCAGTGATGTGCAGGTGTATTGCATTCATAAAGTGCTCTTTCAAATCTGCAGATTATTCATAGATTTTTATGAAACTACAGAAAATCTGCACTTTAAGCCATATATTACTTGCATTGAAGGAAATGCATTAATTAAAAACAAGAAACTGACATTCTTGAGCAGTGATCATACAAATGCATCTTGGCATTGAGTTATTGCAACTATTTCTGCCATATCAATATGGATGTAGTACCATTTGACTTAAGTGACAAAAACACCAATTCATATTCATTTTCATTAGCCCAACAACATTGGCATAAAATAATGTCTCACCCTGTTCTTGAGTCAAAATCCAGACGTTTGGCCTTCCAGCTCAGTGAGCGAGGATCGTTTGTGATATGTGTTTCCACTGCTTAACCTTTATACACACAGGCCCTATTCCACCAGGCCAAAGTCCAATGTGTGGACCAGCTCAAAAAGATAATGTGCACGGTAATTCAGACCAAGGGTCAATGTGTAAGTGAATGTATAATCAAACAAGATAAGTTATCAAATCTTATTTGGATTAAATTTGGATTTTTTTTGCCTTATCAATACGTGTCTCAATGCAAAGTTACACATCAGTTCCTTTGCTGCTCAGCTTCGTGTTGCTGCTCATTTCATATCATGATTGACTGACAGTTTTCATTTCTTGGAGGTTACTATTTGACACTCATGGGCAGGGTCAATGCACAGACTTTACGATCTGACGGATGAGGAAATTTCAGGGAGCATTGGGCAAAAATCCAAAATGGGACAGAGTCAGAGCGTGTGGGACGGGAGTGGCAGCGAACGAGGGAAGGAGGAAGCGGCAAGGTCACGCAGCGGAGGGAAAACAAAGTGAGCATTGGTGATTACAATAACCGCACGAATCACTTTTCAACAGTCATATCAGTGAACTGCAGCCTTTCCCTCCTCTCCTGTGCCTCTGTGGACTTATATAAACCTGAGCCAGGGAACACTGATATGAAGACATGTAGCTTGCGGCTCATGTGGCTTGAGATTTTACAAGAAACATAAATAATCCATTAAGTTAAGAATCAAAGTACATGTCGCATACAGCACATCCCTTGCTTCGCAGCTTAGCAAGTGTCCACACTGTTAACATGAACAAAAAGTAAAGAAAAGGACACATCGATAGGCATGACACACCAACTTACTATGCAGTGTAAAAAAAAAAAAAATGGCTCAATTTAAAAGTGCATTTAACAACTTACAAGATTGCAGCAACTGTTGACAATTACTTGCACAGATTTCTTCATCTTAACATACCTTTTATTATGACCAAGGATAGATTGCAGATTCATTCCAAACATCACAAAAGATGAGTGCTTGTTGCCTCTATGACCATCCTGCAGCCATGACCGACATAGTTTGCTTTTATTAGTTAAAGTGAAACACTTTACTCAATGTTTTCATTCAAATCCAAAATTTCACTCTTCAGTATTTTGAAAAGCAGAAACAAAGTTGTGAAAAGAACAACATGTCAGAATGAGGAGCAGATGTGGTACCGGGACCCGGATGCAGAGGCAAGGTGACTGGGATGTGAAATGATTTATTAAAGGAATCCAAAAACAAAAAAGCAAAAATCCAAAAATAATCTAAGGCAAAATGTGAAAACTATGACTATGGAGACTACATGAAAAGACAACAACATGGGGACAAGACAATGAACCGACAAAGACTGAACAGACACTAGACTTAAATGCAAACACAAATGAGATAACAAGACACAGGTGAGACACAATAGGGCAGGTGCAGGCAATCAAACAAGAGGGAAACAGAACAAAGACAAATAAAATGGACTGGATTGGATTGGACAAAATAAAACGTAAAATCAAATAATCAAGACAACTGTTTTTGGCATGCTGTAGATTCAACACACACCAAAGGCTGATGTCAAATTAATGACAAAAACTGCACCATGTCAAAAGAAAAGCTTATACCCATGGATCATCAGGTTTTTTTTTTCCCAGCTGACATTTGTCATCAAGTTGCTTTGGGTCTGTCAATATTTAGTTCCACTGTTTGTAAGATGTCATATTAAAAAAATAAAAAGATTATGTTTTAAAAGTTGTAAGGGTTGGATGTATTTTTGTACGTGCCAATTAATTTTTGTCGATGTAGCCCTGGAAGCTTAAGATCAGTCAATATATTTTTAATTGGGTCAGTTGGGTCTATATTTACCCACCTACTGGAAAAACTGCATGTTTTTCGTATCATTTGCCACCTGCTGACAATTTCTAACAAGCTAGGACAGATCTGCAGATAGATCGTTAAGATCGTTAAGATATATATTCTGGAAAAGATGAGACGATATGTCTTGGAAAGTTGATAAAATTCTTTCAAAAAAGAATAAGATTCTAAAAGTAGACCTCATGCTGAGAAATCTGAGCTAGTTGTACAGATTTTCAAGATTAGATAGATTGCCTGATGCCATGCAAAAGAAATGTAAATCCTAAACCCATAGAAAAATAAATAAACGAACAGGATTTTGAGAGAACCATGTCAGTTGATGGTTTGCATCAGGACACCCTGAGGAGCAGTTGTTATCACTGGCTGAGTGGTGACAACTGCCGGCTGGGCGGCCATCATGTGTGGCTGGGCACCCATGAACACTGGCTGGCCGGTGATGACAGAGAGCGGCTGGCTGTGTCTTTTGATCTCTCTGGCTATCTGACACCAGGAGCAGATGTTACAGAAGGTGGAGTAAACACAGTCGTCCCGTTATATCCTCCCAAGCAAAGACAGACAAAACAGAGGGAAAGTTGCAGCCATGAAGAAGAAAAGGAATGAGGCATCACTCGGGCGTCCGCTATGTTTCTCTAAACTCACCTGGATTCTGTAGCGGTTACGCACAGCAACCTGCATGGCCAAGGACGCAGGTGGAGTGCATGCTGGGAGAGAGAACAACTGGAGGAGGAACCACAGCACATCCAACAGGGGGAGACAGAAGCTCTCTCCAAACTCAGAGGCGGTAACACAGGCAAAACAAGGAAAGCACCAATAGGCAAAAGGAAAAAGGTCCAAATGGGATAACATGATCTCATCTCAAGAGGCAGTCATAGGTCTCTCACTGTGGAAAATTTAAATAGAAGATCAGATCTACATTTACATTGTAAATTGAGCCTCTGGTGTGCATGTTTATGTCTGAGGCCAAAGAAAAAGGCAATCACACATTCATGGAGTGCTGCTGCTAAATTAGTTGCTTGCATTTGTATGCATTTTAGAAGAAAATTGTGACTAATTGTAACCTGCTATAAAAAAAAAAAATCTAAAGCTGTGTTTGATATAGACTTGTTCCCACTTGGACTGCACAGTCTTGGACTTTACATTAGTCGTCTTGACCACAGACTTGGTCTGGACACACAAGAGGTGCACTGAAAACACCTCTCAGGCTGCAACTAAAGACACTTACAGACAGATAGATCATCAAAACAGCCACAGATGCTGGTGCTCCACTGGTTAGACCGGATGGCGACCAGAGCTGGAGGCTGGGGCTGGGGCGAGTGCTGGGTCTGATTATTGTTGATGACCACATTCGTTGCCATGGTGATCGCTCAAAAAAGGAAGGCCTGAAAATGAAAACAATTATTACTGCTTTTTCTCATGGGAGTCTTTCTGCATTCATTGCACCTTTGTTAAAGTTGAACTCCAGCCCAAATATCTGCGCAAGGCTCCCGGGACGCCTGCTGGTTCAGGACCTTTCCTTCCTCCAATTGTTCTTCGTCATGATATGGCTCATTTAAATCCCCATGACAGAGTTCACACCATTTACTCAGACCCCAAGCATGTTCTATCACTAGGTGACAGCTGTTTATGATCAATCAAAACAGCTGTTGAACTTCCTTGCATGTATTGTATACAATCTTTCATCCTCCTCATCTACAAGCCTATTGTTTTTAAATGTTGTGTTCTGCAAGGTTTCATAAGCACTCACCTGATGTCGGTGGCTCTGCGATGGAATGGATGTGATTGCATGAAGTCAAAGCTGAGAGTTAACTTTGCAAAATTCTAATTTGGTAGATCTGCATGTGTGGTTTGCATAGTTGTGTACTCCCTTCCTTTGCATTTTTGGTCAAAATGACAACCAAACAAGGTCTCTCAAAGCCAACTTTGTATTAATAAGCTCCAGTATTTGCAAATATACATGCTAAAATTACAACCAAATGAGGTCTCTCACAACCAACATAAAATCACATTAAATTACAATTTTATCAATGAAAATGAACTTTCTTAAGTATTTTAGCAGAGCTTATTACAAATCAACCTACAACGGGGACAGGATAGACTACAGCAGAATGGAAATGGCTCAAGTCTGCGGAGCAGCAGACGGTGCTCATGTTTACACACAACACATCACTGCCAGTGGGAAACTCATCGTAACGTATTATGAACAATATTGACGGAAACAAAATAATAAAGCAAGAACAGATAAAGGCACATAATAGCTAGTAACATTAAGAAATTACAATCATGAACTCTGCTGCAAATTTGTGGTAAAAGAAGTTTATTGCACTGTTCAAGAAAACACTCAAAGCCATGTTTTAAATGCACAATGCTTGAGTATGAATGATTCAAAATAGCTCTAGCAATTAAAAGAGACTGGTTGATTCAGGAACATGAAGTTGAAGAATGTGTTACAAAAATTATGAATGTTTTATTGCCATTGCAACATCTACAGTGTACTCTAATTATCATACAATATAACCAAGGCAAGAGATCTTTGCACACCTTTAAAATAAAAAGTCAGTAGGAAATAAGTGCTGAGTCAAAGTAACAAGGAGATGAAAAGTCTGCAGCCATGTTAGCTGCCCAGAGAGGAGGATGTGATTGTTATGTGTGCCAAATTTCATAGCAGTCAAATAGTTGAAGAGACATTCCAATAAAAGACAAAAATGTCAACCAGCTGGTGGCGCTAGAGGAAACTTCAGAGGTTCACGAAAGTCAGCAAGATTCATCCTCTGGCTTTCATGAATTTCTGCACCAAAGTTCCATCCAATAGTTGCTGCAGTAAGTTAACCTGGGACAAAGTGGTGGCTAGCTAGCTAAAAATCTGTGTAGCTACGTTTCAGCACAGCAGCCTCCTTCAAAATAGTTGTATATAGATACTTCTAAAGGGACAACAGTCACAACTAGGGTGTAAGAATTAAGTTATCTTAAGGGACATATAAAACAAACATCTTGGAAGTGGTGGGAAGAAGAAAAGAAAAACAGTATACAATACAGTTAGACCGGGGTAATCATCACTGCACCGCTACCTGTCACTGCTTAGTTGCCATTAATGTAGAGGCCAAGTGTTTGCTTATCTCTTTCTCCTGTCGTTGAGTGATGAAACATTTATGACCCTCATTTGATCTTTCATCAGCTGCACGGCGACATTCCTCAGGAGCAGGGGTGCTCTATGCACTGCAAGAAAGCACTTATGGTGGTGATGGGGGAGAAATCCAAAAGTGCCACGGTGATGGCGATGACGTCTATGTTAATAAAGGTGATAGGCAATCTTTGTTCACATCAGGCAACATTGACGAAAGTAATGGGATTCGTCCTTGTTTTGATTTCTCTCGCCATTTGACACCAGTTGCAGGGCCCGCAGCAGCAGGCCAACACGCAGTCATTGCAGACTGTTCCCTGTGAAGACAGAGACACAGGTCAGGGGCGGCTGCACCGATGGGAGACGCAGGGTGTGAAATAAACACAAATGCAGTCATGGGACAAAACAAATGCCTCCAAATAGGTCACGGTCAACAAATACAAGTGTGTTTTTTGGCTGCAGACGTTAATCACTGTCAAAGTCAACCTAAACAAAGCGGCTGGAACAAAGGGACACAGTGTACTGAACTCTCTTTAATGATCACGCAACATGAATTGCTGGATGTTTTCTAGGAACGTGAATAGACACAGTGACGAAAGGATAAACAGGTTTAAGAGTGATCAGAGAGCTGATAAACAGTGAAGGCTACAGTGGCTTTTATGCTGGTAGTCTAAGTATTGACGCAGATGGGGTACACTTCACTGACACCAAGGCGTCAGTACAGCGTTATAGTCATAAGGATAACATCTGTACCTCAATGCCGTATCGTTGGCGTACTGACACCCTGAGGGCCGTGGACATGGGAGGGATGATGCCGAAAGCGTCCAGCAGAGGTAAGCACATACACTCCCCAGCCTCGTATGATGTCTTACAGGTGAAGCAGGGAAGACACCAAAAGGCAAGGCAACCTGTAAAAAAAACGGCATGTGTACGTTTGGTCAGCATTAGGAATGTGCTCATGTTGAACTTTAAAGCCTCTTAAAGGTGTACACACATTACTGGTTCACTTCAGAAAACAACTTAAGTTTTGAAATTTGTGTTATCATAACGCATCGCAAAGCATTGTCTAAATGCCCCACCACACCCACTGATTTCCAATCTGGCCTCTGTTGGCATTCCTACACCCAGATCAGTCTGAATGATCTGCATGTTTTTATTTTCATGCACGAGAGATGGATTTAGGATGGCGAGCTCATGTCTCAACACGTGTGCTAAAAATTGCCCCTCATGTCTCGCCTTATCGCTCGCTATGGAATATGCGTATTTTGGCCAGAGTGCAGTAAAATAAACAAGTTTGCTTACACTGGGGCAGGTCTTGACAGCAGTCACAGATGTCAGAGGTCCATTGGTTGTTCAAAGTGGTCATGATGAAGGGCCTGGGTTGGGTTATGACATTATTTCCAGACATGACTTCAGCTTCTGTCAAAAAAAAAAGAAAAGAAAAGAAAAACAACAAAAACGTTGAAGATAGAGATAAATCTTTGACTACATGTAAGCACCTGATGAGTTCCACTTTTGGCTTTTCTTTCCTAAACAGCAACGCCAGAGTACAGTAGAGTGGGACATGGGGACATGATACCACAACTGACATGGTAAAGAAGAGAAAGCAGTAATAAGATATTCTTACCCCAATTATGCATATGCTACTTATCTTCGTGTTCTTATGAAATCCATGTACAGTAGCTCTAAGTATGACGACTACAATGATTTCAGATAAACTGAATGATTCAACACTGTAGATGTTCTGCCCTTGGCCCCTTAGACTAATTAAAAAAGCTGCTAGATTATCTAAAGTCTGCCTTGTTTGAGGGATGAAAGGTGGATATGTTGTTGCTTCTTTGCATTTTAAATATATAACAATGACTATCA
>JBCAUF010000092.1:4677188-4688647 GCA_038406115.1 Haemulon aurolineatum
GACAAGCCGAAGAACCTTATATGGTTCTACTTAGACCTTTAATTTCTAAGAGTGTAGTGCTCTGAAAGTGCAGAAATATGCTTGGCTTGGTGGTATGATTTTATTTCCCCAACAGAGAGATTTTTTTTCCGACTTTTAAGCTAACTTTAAGGTTATAAAGGGTATAGTATTGAATAATCATGGGGACCTGTTTGCACATTTGAGGCCTCTTTGGGCTATGAGTGGATGTTCCATATTTTGGCAGATGCTACGACCTGTACCTGTTGCACGTCCACCACCAAACCCTATTTTTTCTCTGCCTCTCTGGTGGAAATAAAGCTGATGAAATGGAATAGCCCCCTCCCTTTTTGTACATAGCAAGGCTCGGTAATTGACAACAAGCTGTTTCACACCAGGAATACGCCTCTCATGTGCAGAAAAGTCTCCCCATGCGATCGCCCGGTCTCTTGCATGTGTTTGTTAACATGTGCGGGCCACAGCTCACCTGTTAAATAAATTCGATTTTCGGGCTCCGCTTTTCCTCCGCCAGAGACAGTAAGACCATATACACTCTGCACGACTCCTTTATTGCCTTTATTCCTCATTTGTTTCTCCTCTCCATCCGCTCGTGGCCGACTCATTCATTTGGTTCAAAGGGAGCCTGTCTTGTTTTTTTCCTCTTTTTGTTTTTTTTCCTTTTTTTTTTGGCGAGGAGTGTGTGTCGTTGCCATGGCAGCATCTTTTTGGAAGGATAAGCCCCGCAAAGGTTTCAAACCTGAAGCTTTTCGCTTTGTTTTGTTTTGTTTTTTTCCCCTTTCGCCGGTTTGCATGTGCCCAGCGCGTATTAAGGCGGCAAAATTAATCAAAAAGCAGCTGACATCCCCACATCGACCGCTGCAATGTCCAAATTGCTGGAGGCTGCATTCCCCCCCACCCCTGCACCCCTCTCCACCCGCTTTCATGATAAAGCCCAGTAAACAATGTTCTCTGGTGCTGTGCAGAATCCCGACATGAAATCGTTATGACGAAATATTTTATTGCGTTCAGAATTAGCGGACCTAAGCACTCCATGCATGCTCAATTTTCTCACAGCTGGGGGAGAAAGCATCTGCAAAAGTTGGATGTCTGTCTTATTTTGTAGCATTATGTGGTCCCTTCATAATGCTATTCAAGAGCTTGCAATTTTCTCTTGGAGTCATTGACAGAGGATAGGTAAAGGATTGTATTATGTTGCCGAGGACTGCTCTCGGAGACAAGTACCTCCATCTTCTCCCGCTCAGCCTGTCAGCGTGTCTGTTTTGTTTGCGATTCTCTCAGTGTGCCGGTCTCCCACAGTCCCTCCACAGTGGCCCATCTCTCCCCCTTTGTCTGAGCCTGTTGAATGAGATCTTTGCTCCCCGGGGTGCGAGATGGAGACGAGAGGTTAGAGCCATTACTCGTCTGAACTCCATTCTTCCCCTCTCCTTCCCCTCTGCCTCGGTCTCTCTCTCTCTCTTCCTCTACATCGCAGTACCTTTGTTTGTTCCCCTTCTCATTGTTTCCGTCTCTTGCGTCTCTGCCTCGATCGGCCTCTCGAAACATATCTGCCTCCTGCCTCTTGTTTTCGGACCCCCGTGTTGTCCGTCAAGCCGAGACGAGCTCCGCCGGTGGCGTCCCCGGTGGGCTCATTAAGGTTAGATCAAGGTCGAACACTCTCTGACACATTTTGATCGAAAAAACCCCGATGTTCGCTTCCCCGGGTCTCCAGCCGACAGCAAGCGGCTAGCCTTCACATCAACGTAGCAGCCCTCCTCCATCTCCTGCTAGAACAAGGCTGCCCACCGGCCAAGATCAATTAACATTTACTCCCCTCTTCTTCAAAGAGATAAAAGCCGAAGGAAGTCGCGGAGACAGCGAGAAACCACCCAGAACATCCGTCGGCCCCGCTCGCCTCCTCTCAAGTTCAACGGCGCAGGGTAGTCGGACTCGGCTCCACATTCCCTCCCAGCGGTAGAGAAAAACCTGCGAAGATTAAAAACCACCGTTGAGTGATTTCGGAACAAATAATTCCATTCATAATAGAGGTGCAAGGCTACAATGGGATTTCATGCTTCCTGTGTTGCAGCGTCGGGCCCTGAATAGAAAGCACGATACAGATTTGATGGAATCAACAGCGCTGGAGTCAGCAACAGCCCCGGATTAAATACATCCTGCTCTCTGGCCAATCAGATTGACTGACAGTCGGAATCCACGGCGCTCTGAGGCAGCGCGGCTCATCCCTCTGGCAAACTGGGCGACTTCCCGTTATTTCTCTGGCCCATCCACGGGAATTCTACCTGCGCGCTCTGTTTTTTTTGGCCTTAATACCTGTCTGCAATCCTTTTTATAGTCCAGGGATTTTTGCACACAAATCTCGCTGCAACACAACTTTGGAGATTAATGTGTTTATATAAAAAAACAATCTTTTCTCTTGCTCTCTTGTGTTATTCGCTACAGCCTCTGTTCCACACACAGAGCTGCATTGCATCACACGGCGCGTTGCGTTTCGCCATCCATCGACGGGCACGTGGAAAGAAATGGAGTCGATGCCACGGTATCGACAGCGTCTCAAGGTCAGGTAGTAGCCCACGTCCCCGCGAGTGCTCGCACGGCAAACCCTCAGCATCGCAAACAAGCTCCGGGGTCGGCGCGCGGGCCCCCGCCATTCCTTGCCCTCTTACCCCAGACACATACAGAGAGAGGAGGAGGAGGAGGAGAAGGAGGAGGACGGGGAGAGTGTGTGTGCTCTGAAAGTCAATCGACCGCGGGTTGTCACAAGGAAAATCGACAAAAAAAGAAGAGCAAACAAACAGGAGGGGCGTTTCAGAGAGGTGAGCGTACTGTACAACAGGCTGGAGAGGAAAAAGGCGGAGGAATGCCACAACATCACGGCACCGCCATCTCTGTTTTGCACTCCTAACATCTGCTGTGTGCTACCTCTTCCCTGCTGTTCGGCACACATTAGTATGGGCTGACACACCACCACACATATTAGTATGAGCTGTCAGCCGAAGCCCTAACAACTAGCTAGAGAAAGACCAGTTGAATGGTAATGCTGGCAAAAGGAAGCGGCGGTAGTAGTGGCTGTGTTGGCCAACATGCTGAAGTGTTATCACTGTGGCTGCACTGTATAATGATGAGGGGTTGTTATAAAACACACTATATCTCCCCCCGCTTGTGCCGGCGCAAGCACACACACACACCGAGCCCGGGCCTCAGTCAGTCAAACATAATGAGCCTCCGCGGTGGTATCGCCAAAAGCTGGGCTAGGCCGTTATCCATTTGATGCCCATCTGTTGACATAAGTGTCGGTGGGGTCGCGACGGTTTGGGGTTTGAGGTTTGAGGCATGGCCGGGGCTGCCGGCTTAATGGCGACGCGCGAGGACGCCGAGATAACCAGTCGCCCACCGTCGGTCTCCGAGGGGGTTGGCTGGTGCCTCGAGGAGCTTCTGGATGAGCTGTCCTCGGCGACATACTCGCTACCTACCCAACCGCCCGCTCTGATATTTGTCGGTAAGCGGCAAGCTCTGTGTGGGTGCATGCATGCGTGCACAGTTGCACGTCACCTCTTCAAGCCCGTAAACTCGGGAGAATTGAGCCCCGGCCCCCTCCACCTCCGAGCAAATGGAGCGTTTCAAGTACTTCCGCTGTGCCGTCTAGCTCCGGTTGATGCATTGTTAGGCTGCTGGGCTTCGGCTGTCGTGATGGCGGATGCTAATGAAAAGAATAAGCCCCGTTCTTACATAGTGAATTAGGATGTCTCCCCCCTTGACAGGCCCTTGCTAGATTCTGGTTGAATTTGTTTGTGTGTGTGTGTGTGTGCGCTGCGAAAGCAGAGGCGCGACAGTGATGAATGGGCATCGGAATGGCAGCGTTACACTTTCGCGCTCGACGATGCCGCGCAAGCAATGATCGCCGCCGTTATTGTCACAATCAGCAAAGAAAACAGTGGCCCTGAGGATGAACAGGGACACACACACATGTCCTCACGCACACACACACAAACAGTGAAAGGTTCTGCCTCCGTGCACACACTAAAGAGCAAACGTACGCCTTTTTTCCTTTGATTTGTTCTAACCAAAGGCACTCTCACTCTTCCCTTAATATTTAAGGATGCAGCATGTGCATCCTCCATCCTTCATAGAAAACAATGCGTGTTGGTTAAATCATTCATCTGTGGCTCTTCACACTGTCTCTCAAGGCTGTAGCAATTCCTCTGCTGACAAATGGTAGCAGGAAAAGAGGGGCTAAATTTCCAATCTGTGTGGATCACTCCTGGGCCAAACACCCCCCATATGAGCAGATTTTTGTCAGACAATCCCTGCACAGGTAGCGGGCTCACAGCATCAGGAACATAAATGTCAGTGTCCCGACTCGTACCGAACTTTATTGAGTGCACTTATCTGCTACCCTCAGGCTACAGTATCTCGGTGAAAATGACTCATCTTCCCTGTGCGGTGCCCTTCATACGTCCCCTCTGACTGTCTGGAATTTACCAAAGGTGCGAGAAAAGAAGGGGGGGAAAATGTAAAGACAGAGGACGCAGGTTTTAACACATTTAAGAATTTAGGAGGCAGGGCGCTCGGTGGTCGCAGAGGCTACAGCCCTCACAGCAGTCGGCCCCTGGCTCGAATCCCACATCGGATGGCCCCTTACTGTGTGTCACTCCCCCTTCTCTCTGCCTCCCACCTCCGGTCACCCTTCACCTGTCCTATCAATTAAAGGTATAAAAAAAATATACTTAAAAATAAAAAACTAGGAGGCAAGAGTGATCACATTAAGAAGAGAGAAGATTAGAAACATGAGTATAGGAAGCATGAAAAAAAAGAAAGAAAGGACAGTAATGTATAGGTGACTCACCATTAAAGGAAGAAAGATTAAGGTCTTGTCACCTTAATTAGCCAGGGTTAGGGACTGTAACCTTGATCACCTGCCAGTGCTAACGACTACCGGGATATATGTGTGCGTGTATCGCTTTTAGATGACGGAACATGGCGGGATGGGGCTGGGGGTGGGGGTGTGCCTCTGCAAAGACGAAGACCCTGGGAAAGAAGAAGGCAACGAGAGCGCTCCCCCGGTGCCGACATGAAACGATCTCTTTCCATTTGGGTTTAAACTCCAGGGACTTGGAAATGAGAAGGGGAATGGGAGGTGTGGAGGGGGGGGGAGAGTGAAAGAGGGCGGCGATTTAGAAGGCTGCGAGTCAGCAGGATTTCCTGGCCCTGTTTTTTTTCTTCTTTTTTCGTTGCCTCTCTCTCACTCTCTCTCTCTTCCTCGCCTTTTGAAATGTGTTTATTCCCCACAAAGGATGAGCCCTATCCCTCTCACCGGAGAACGTGCTTCACATATCTGGAAGATAGAGCGGCGGCGGCGGCGAGCGTATGTTTCGCGCGCGAGTGCGGCTTGATGAGTGTGCTTGACGCGTGCACTCCACCTTTTCGAGATTTTTGTTGACAAGTAAATATCTGAATTGATTTTCCAAAGGTCTCTGAAAGACTGCCCCGTGGATTGCGCTCTTGACGGCTTATTTCGCGAGACTTTGACAAATCTGAAGAGGTGGAGTAGTATCGATTGGAGTAGGTGAGCCGATAGTTCATAATCATCTCCAAGACGACGGAATTCCCATCAGAGTATTATTGGATGGTCCCAGTCAATTTAGTTAAGCACACTGGGGAACATGACTCCCACAGTTGGCTCCACATCCTACCTCTTCCCTCGTCACCCTCCTAACCTCCACCCATCTGCCCTTGCATCCCTCCCCCTTTCTTCCCTTGCCACTGGCTACTCTGGCCCAGCCCCTGCCCTCTCCATTTTCTCCCCTCTCCACTTAATTAACCCATTGATCAGGATGCTCATAAATTAGTCCTCTGGAGAGGCCCTCATAGAGCACACGTTGCCTCCTCTCACACCCCTCACCCCAGAGCCATTCTTTCCATTGGCCACGCTCTAACAAACAAGGTCCCCGGGCCGCCCTATAAGCCTCAGTTGTGTCATCATCTGAGGCCAAATGTATTTTTCAACATTTCAGTCGATTCGGCTGCTCGCAGACTTACAACGGGGGAGCGAAGGCTCGAGAGCGTGGAAAAGGGAATTAAGGCAAGGAGGGAGCAGGGAGTTGGGGTGGAGGTCAGCGCTGCTCTTGTACAACCCCTCGATTCATTAGACTCGCTGCAGCTCAAACTTTTCATGGCACCCCCCCTGTGTCCGTAAATGTTTCCCCCCTTCCTTCCGTTTCTCTCTCTTTTGCTCTCTGTCTGACCTGTTCTCCAGAGCAAGGTGCCGGGTGCCCGCTCTGAGATTTGCCCAATTAGGAGGATCTCAGAGATCGTTATGGAGGGAGGCCCCCTCCAACAACCCCGCTCCTCAACATCCTCTTTTCCTATTTCTTTTGTTTCTATGCCTCTATACTCTTTTCTCCTGTTTACATTGCTTGTACCCCCTTAACAAGTTCTGCCCTCTCTTCATCCTTTTCTACAACCTCATTTCATTGTTTGTCTTTTTTACTTGACATACCCTCTTTCCTCCCTGTTCCTCCTTCCTCGTTTCCTCACCGTCATCCTTTCTACAGCCATTGGTACACTTCCCTTGGACTTAAATCATATTCACCCACACTGCTTAATTTCCGTATTTCCTGATATGTTTATGTGTGTCACACCCTTTGCCCCCTGGCTATTTTTCATACTTAGCTAACGGGCTGTTTAGCGAGGCTAAATGGATCTAAACCACGAACATATGTCATCCACGGTCCAATTCTGTGTTTCGATTCCAAAGGCCTGGCTCACTTGTACGTGATTCATTCGTATCCGAAGGTCTCCTGCCGGGGCCACAGCAAGGGACCGGAATTTTAACGGAGCCCGGGGCAATGTGTGTGTGCTCGTGGAAGTCCGTTAAATATAGAAAGCTTTGGCAAGCTGCAGAGGGGAATGCATATAGAAGAGAAATATTTTCTGTTAACAGTGCAGCGACAAGAACTTTGTCACAATAAAGCTCACGTCGCCCGGGTGGCTCAGAGGAAATATACTTACCCACCACCGTAGCGAGCCGGCTTTGCTCCTCAGCTGTGGCGCCTCCAGCTGTTCCTGCTGCCTCCTCAACACCGTTGGCAGGTACCAATTGGAAAAAAAGAAGCCAGTCAGGGATCATATCTTTGCTGCACACAAAAAAAAATAGTTGCTCCACATGTGCCTGCGTGGAGTGGTGGATGGTAGTTTGTAATGTCAAGCTTGGGGCAGATTACGCCCATTTTGGTGAAGCTCTTCACCCACCCTAGGCCAACAGAGGGTGTAAGAAGTGACAAGGCCAGCTGTGTCGTGGCCATTATAAATGTGTTGGCGGATTGGTGAAATGGAAAAAAAACCCAAACAGAAGTTGTCATATAGATGAGTTTCTGTTACTGCGACGTTGCCACACAACTGTTTTTGCATGTTCGTCGTGTTTGATATTCCTTGTGACCTTGGCGAGTGTGCTCTCTGAAAGAATAGCTCTTACAACAGTAATAAAAACATCCAGGAGCTCGTGCCATCCCATGTGGCCTTCTGCAAATAAGAAAGAGGCAAAGAAAGCCAAGATTCAAAGGTACAGAATGCCTGCAGGGCTGAGAAGAGATGAACATGCCCAGGGGTGTGGTGAATGGATTCCTGTCTGCTCGTGCGGTGGGCCACTGTTGCTAAGGCTGGAGGGAAAAGATTTTGCAGAAGATGTTAATGCCATATAGAAGACATGATGGCCATGTGTGACTCGAGAGAATTAACACATGGGGTTTGTCTTGGGGTTATCTGTCTGTCTATATAGTCATCTTGTTGATTGTGTAATGGAGAAACGGGAGCGAAATATTAAAATCTCTCTATATATTTATATATATATATATATAATATTTATATATTTTAGCTGCTGTTAATATCTGGGGGAGTTTGAGAGCCTCAAGTTCTGTGGAGGTAAGTTGTCCGATTTGTCAAACCACATTGTGTACATTGGGAGGCTGTTGACTCCTGTATGCCTAAGTGGCTGTCATGGCTCGGCCCGTCACGCGCATGCACACGCACAAGGACACACGCATGGCGGTTTACTAGCCCCGGGGCATATTTCACTATAACTGTCACTGCCGCATAAAAGTAAATATGTTTTAGGGAATAATCTGATCTGCCAAGTGCCCTCTCTAGCTCGCGAGGCTTTTCTGTACAACAGTTATAATGCTATTACATTTACTCTTGTCAAAGCCAGACTTCAAGGTCAGTCACGACAGACAGGGATTTGGAGTCGGAGCTGAGCGGAGAACAAGTTAAACATTGTGGTTTTACGCATTAGAGTAAAATAGTTCCCAAGGGTTCTACAAGTCAAGGTCAGTGATAACACCATCACATGGGTCCGGGGCGGGAAGAGGAGGAGGGGGCGCGGTATTAAACACCACCCCGGCTTTATCCCTGGAGTGACAGAGTCTACAGAGATTAGCATACCTGTCAGCCCTTAAGTCAGCATGTTTGTATGCATAATGTTACACTGAATAAAGAATCTTATTTACAAATATCATTTAGTAGGACATTGTCAGTAAGCTTCATCCTATTTACACCGACTCTCACATCACCTGCGTGCTGTGGAAATATAATATCCAACATGCTCATCAATGCATACATGCAGCTCTGCAGACTAAAGGATGCTAGGGCTGTCATGGTGCATGTGCTCCTCCTAGATCCGTCATCACACAACCTTTAGCTTGGTATGTAGCTGGCTGCAGTCCGTACAAAAGTAGCAGTCATGTATTGTGTTCACCCAGAATATGCAGACATGAGCCTATGATTAATAAGAATTCATTAACCGACAAGGCATCAAGATCAAACATCATTGTTTAGGCATCACTGGGAGGCTAATGGAGAGAAATGTCCCCTGCAAAGAAAACCTACTGAAGCATGACCTCTCTCGCACGACGTACATATTGAACCTTTTGTGCTGCTACACTTACGAGCAGATGTATACGTACAAAAGAGTTCATCCCAGCAAAGGCCGCGGTTCAGACGTGAGCTACGGAGCGCCTCGCGCGCAGACCTCATGATGCACGATTCTTTTACGAAACCCTCCCCTTCCACCTACCGCGCCTTAATCCCCACCATTATCCTCAACCTGGAAGCAGTGAAGTGCTGGTAAATTATGACTTGCAGTCAGTCATCATCATAAAGCTCTTTTCAGCCGACGCCAGCCTCGAAACCCCAGCTGTAAGTACCTCGGATCAGACCCGGGTGGGGGGGTGCTTTTTTTCATTGCTGCATATCTCTGTAGTTGCCTTCACCACAACATAATTGAGAATATCCATCTTCAAAGTGCTTGAGACTGTGAAGTTACAGCAGCATTTGATATTAATTTACATTAGTTCATGGTTTATTTAGTTCGATCTATGAGCGTATTCACTCTATTTCAGGCCGAATAGTTGTTTAAGGCTTGAGGTAAGATTTGGTCTCTGAGAATTCCCTGCTGCCCGCTCACAGTGACACACTAAATCGAAAACAACACCCAGTCTATCATGTTATCTCGAACTGATGCATGATGGGTACAGACCCTGGCACAAAGCAGGAATCATCATTCACTCGGCTGTCTGTGCCTGTGATGGAGTAGCCGCCGCGGCGCAGGCCCATTGTCGGCTGTTTGCGTCCCATTATGGACGACAAGCTGAGGCGCCGTCCACATACAAACAGGCTCTCTGAGAAACGGGCGCACCGAGGAGAGAAAAATGCAAAGAGAAGGTGGGGTTGGGGGGAAAGAAAAGACAAATAGATTTGAAATACGAGCTCTGTCATTTGAATTGTGTGGGATTTGCATTTGTGTACACGCATGTGCGAAAACAAACACTACATCTTTCAATGTCACGCTCGCGTACACTCCACATCTCCAAAGTGCTCGTACGGCCTCAGCAATTCCACCAGGCTGTCTATCGGGATCATGCGTAATAAGCGTGCACACAACATGTGCATGCAGGATTGTGTCTCGGAAGATCATTTCAGATTTTGTGAAAAAGAAATGTGCCGTTCAGTACAGTAAAATATACAGGAAACATCAACACGCCAAGCACACTCACACACGGTCTGCACACAGTGAACGCACTCAAGCATGAATGACACTTTCTTACTAACCACTATAATGATCAAATTACCATACACACTGTAAAGCATGTCAGACTCTTGGCACAAGCACACACACACACACACACGTACATATGCGCATGTTTCGCAGATAGCTCAATCTCAGCGGCTTCTAAGCGATACAGTTAAGTATTGCATCTGTTTATCATATTGTGCCATAAATGTCACATCAGTGGCTGGCTTCCCGATCTTTGTGCGCGCGCGGCACGCTGACAAGTTCACAGGCATTACGCCTCGGTACCTCCGTCGTCAAGGAGAATATTAGTTTTGTTCTGAAAGGTCGCCCTAAGTGCCCCGCTCTATCAAAACACATAAGCCGGGGCTTCTACCTGATGTGAGGAGAAGTGTGATAATGCGACCGCACAAGTCGCTTCTGGTTGTCTGTGTGCATTCACGTTCATTGGCTTTAGTTCTATCGTGCCCCTGTCTAATTTAATGTACATTTAAAGGCATGATTAAAAATCAGAGTAGTCGTCTACACTAAGGTTGTCAAACTTTTTTGATACATGGTGTTTGAAATGATTCAGTATCCACATTCACTATGTCGAAAGTAGCAAAAAAACAGATCTAAAATCAGATTTAAGACCCAGGAACGCACAGATATTATCATTACAAATGTGTTGTTTGTTCATTAACTTTTTCGTTTATTTTAACAAAGACAAATTATCCAATTGCCCAAGACTTATGACACTTTCATACGAGTATTGTTTTGAAGTTTAAACTGCTGCTATTGTGACATTTGATTTAAAATGATTCTGGAAACCTCTTGTGAGAGTAAAGGAGCTTGTGAAACTCGAGATTGTCCTCCGCAGAGAAACTGCTGCGCTGCTCTTGTTTCAGACGCTTTGAGCAACCGCTGCTTCGATTCGATTTTTGGCAAGAGACCCCTTGCGGTCATGCCAGTATTGACCGTTTCCCTCCGGGGCCGAGGTGGAATTAGCATGACATTATTGTAGCACCACAAACTTTGACTCTAAAGATCACCCTTTGAAGCTGCTGTTGTTGTCCCATCTCCTCCCAGCAAGTCAAAGCTGGTCTCTTTTAAACCATGGTTACTGTCTTTTCCTAACCTTAACCAAGCATACTTTGTCACAACCAAACCTCAGCAACAGCAGTCTATATGTGAGAAACTCAAATATCTTGACGATAGAAAGGCTCAAAGCCGTGAGTGACTCCAACTCTAAGCCCTAGCTTCTTTTTTCACAGACACACAAAAATGGGCCCAGGCTCTCCCTAACTTCCCCATCCGTTTTCCCCCCCTCTCCATCCTCCCATACGCTAGCTAGCCGGTATCGGTGTGGTCTCCACTTACAGTTATGTAAGGCCCGGGCCGA
>JBCAUF010000092.1:4887367-4898401 GCA_038406115.1 Haemulon aurolineatum
CACTCGCAAAAACTTTCAAAATTTGAGAGCAAATTGTCCGTCAACATGGATATATTTTGATTATACATTTTAGTTTTATTAGTTGTATAATCGCAATATTATATACTCCCTCAAATGTCAATCCAAATGGAAAATGAAAAAGATAAAGTTTAGACTGTCTGATGTAAAATTATACATTTTAAACAAAAATAAAACAGAAACCATTTCATTCCATTTAAGCTTTTGCATTTTAAATTTTGAAGACTGAATCTAATTTATGAATGTCCATTTCCATAATTTGTTATTGCAAGTAGGATTTTAATGTACTTACTTGTTTTAGCAGATGTTACAGTTGGCTTGCTTATTCTTCCATTTCTAAGTTGTGCAGAAACCTTCAGAGAGTAACACACCCCTGGGCTCAGGTTGTTGAGAGTCAAGTTGTTTGTGTCCATTGTCAACTCTTGCACATTTTCTCCCTCACTGCAACAAGTCACAATGTAACGCTCCACTTCACCAGGAGGAATGTCCCAATGCAGAGACAGTGATTCACTGCTGACCTGATTGACAACAATCTGTCCAGGAGGGCTGGGCTCTGTGGGAATAAAATAATGGTTTCACTTATGACTGGAAATTCATGTTCAGTCAGTGTATGCCTGCACTTTAAACTGTAGTTTGACTGCCAAGAGGTGTGATGAAAGACAAAGACACACATGGTAATCACTTTAAGCACTTTGAAATGGAGTTTTCCACCTGTATAGTCGGAAATTAACTATTTTTAACTTATGAACCCATTCAGACAACATTTTGCTTCATGTTTACAGTTTTTCTATCAAAGATTTTAATGAACATAATTCCAAGTGTTTATCGACTAAAAGTAGTAGTAAAGTTATTGACTGACTGAAACCTCACAATCACAGGCTGCTTTTATTTTGACTGGGGATTTTATCAGTGCTAAAGTCCTGCTGAGATTTCAAGGTGGTAACATGATCAGCAATGTTTACTTTCTCTTTCAGGAAGGATATAAGGCCCTCTGTTGCCCCTTATTCACCAAATCACATCACGGCTAAGTTCTGCTTCTGTCTGCCTATACGCAGAAACTCAAGTCGGACAGACCGACAATGGATAAGAATGAAGGACATTTAGTGCGTATCCGACCACTCAAACTCAGCCCTATGTCATTACTTTAGCTCTGCAGAATGGTATCAATCAATCAAACTTTATTTATGAAGCACTTTTCATACATTAAAAAACGTAGCACAAAGTGCGGTTTAAAAGCAATCCCCACCCCTGCCCCGCCCCACCACAGCACATACACACTCAAACAGACACATGCACACACATAAATAAAATAAACTTAAGAACATGTGGCTGGGTACAGAAGAGCCAGGTCAGGAAACACCATTACAGGAGACCGTCTGCACTGGGTACTGCTCATGGCCCATGACCAGGATGCCTCCACCTGGGCGCCCACCTGGCTACAGGCCAGCGAGGAACCCACAGCAGTGGAGCGCGCTGCCTGGCCAAGCCGAGGTTCGCCATGAGTCAGAGACATCGCAGGCAGAGCCAATCACAGACCCCAGCGCAGATGGCCCCCACCGAGGAAACACTGGAGATATGGAATAAATAGAAAACATAAAACTACTGGAGATAAGGAATAAAGGCATAACACTACATAGGCTAAGAGCATAAAATAAATAATTAAAATCAATAAAGTTAAATAGATAAAAAAGAATGTGTTTCAGGATGACAACAGTGATACATATCTGAATGTGTTCCTTTGCTACATTGGCAAATGTACTGATGGCGTTGTATTGTGGGCCTACTGAGGACCACTGTATGAACATTCCCAAATCAGATGTCAGTTAATGGGGAAATGCTTTACTTGAAGAATGGACTTACACTTACAACTTGGACAAATGCTGTATATGTTCTATTGTGATAAAAAATGTGGGTTTGTGAAATTTACAAATCATTGCATTTTGTTTTTATTTACATTTTATTCTGTCCTATCAGTGTTCCAACATTTTTTGAATTGGGCTTGTATATTCTAGATAAGATAAGATTTCCTTTACTGTCCCAAAACAGATCAATTCTACTGCACTGGCTCCTAATGCCTCCTAATCGGGTTACTGTTCACAATCTGTCTGTCTCAGTATATATATTTATTACTACCTGTTTATAAAATTAAAAAGAAATTAAATTAAATTTAAAATTGAACTTTTTCCATTTTCCATTTTCTGGTTCTGGGCTCTGTGGGAATAAAATAATGGTTTCACTTATAACTGGAAATTCACCATTGCGAACTAATGAGCCCATTCAGACAACATTTTGCTTCATGTTTGTTTTTTAGATTTACCTGTGAAGACAGATAATGAAGCTGCTTTGCTTCTGTTTCCATTGTCTGCAATCCTTGTGATTGTGAAAATATACTCCGTTCCAGGATTCAGTCCCTCAACCTCCACAGTGCTGGAGTCTTCTGTAATCAAACTACCTCTGTGTGTGTCACAGCAGTAATCTATATGAAGTTTACACCCAACAGAGTGAGTACTGAGTGGTAAACCAAGAGAAACAGTCTCTTGGCCACCATTGAGAACTGTTACTTCTCCTGGTGGAGAAACATCTGTTGTAAAAGACATGAAGTATATCTTAGTATCTTCACATTATAGCATGTATTTATTATCATTACATGACCGTCACACTTACTGTCAGATTGTGGTGTTGGTGAGGCCTCTGTTCCCTCCTCACAGCCAACATCAAGGTTGGAATTGGATGCATTATCGAGGTCCTTGATAATTGAAAAAAAAATGCTGTTAATGTTCATGGAATTTATTCATAATTATATTCAGCAGCTAATAGGTGTAAAAACTACCTGTTTACTTCCTCATCTGAGCTTACCATTGTGGGGACACTCTCGGTCATCCAGATGATTCTAACTGCTTCTCACTGAAAGTAAGAGAATGGGACCCTGTAGCACCTTCTTCCTCAGTTTTATACAAAAATCACACATTTAAGTGTACTTTGCATCCTGCAACAGTCACTGACAGAAATTATAGCCTACCTTTGTCAGAGAGATTCAGCGATGGTAAAAAATATTTTTATCCAGGAGTTTTAATCTTCTGTTTGTGAAAGGTTCTGTTGGAGGTAAGTATTCATCCTGTAGATAAAGCTCTGCCCTTCCTACTGCAGGCAGCTCCTTTCATTCTGCTGCGTGCGTGGAGTCACTGTCAATTTTAATTCCCAGAAATAGGCTTGTCACCGGTTTCAACAGTGACATCACATCCCAGTCGTGGCTTCAGTTCATTGGCTCCCAGTTTGTTTTAGACCAGAGACACAGAGAGGAAAAATGCGATGCAAATCATGCCATGTTTCATGCCTGGATTTTTTGTATAAATTATTAACTAAAAAGGCAAGACTAAAATGTGTAGAGTTGACAAAAGGTTGACGAAAACAAAGGATGCAGTTGACTAAATATGATTAAAAATTTAAATTGTTTTATTTTTCCTCCAGGCAGCTTCAGTGTGCGACTTGAGCTGAATACTAAATGCTGACAGAAGTAATTTTAAATAACAGGTATACTGTTTAAAACTTGATTATCCATGTAGAAGTATAACAAAGTGTTTGAATTTATTGCTGCTCATTGTTAGGATTATACCTAACATGTGTTTTCTCCCTTTGTTCTAGGCCAGACCTTAATCCAGAGAGGAAGTGGAGTATCTGTTCAAGTCAGGGCCAAATACAGGGAACTTTTTGTTGTTTTGTTGTTGTTTCTTCCGGAAAATTTTGCAGTTTGTGGTGGTAAAAGTTTTTCCCTTTTTTTGGCCAAAAACTGGTGAATTTATTTTGGAGATTCATTCTTCATTTCTTTTTGCAATTGTAATTTTACTTTACTGACCTGTATGAGCAGATATGAAGCTTAGTGAAAGTTCAGTCAGGAGGATTGGAAGACTGTCTCTTTGCATATGCCTCCTAAGTCACAACCTCAGTTTTCTTTCTGTAAATGCCACCCACTCATTTCCATCTTCATCCAATGACAACATGACATGCTCTCCTCCAACCAATCAATGGAAAGCTGTCAAATTTAAGAGTGCCCTCTCTCTCTTCTGTCTTTCAGCTGTCATTTCAGCCCAAGAGCTCCAGTAACCCACCTCCACCCCTTCACCACCTCTTTTCTGGACCTCAAATCATCTCCACCGGGTGCTCCAATCAGATGGCCTCTCACATCAGTCGCCCTTCGCCTCACCATCACCACCAGGTCTAGGCTCGAGGGGGATCCTTCCTCAGATCAGAAGTTGCTTAATCATGGGCTCCCTCACCACAGTTATCAACTTTCCACCGGGGTCTACGCACCAAAGTCTGTCTATATTGTCAATAAATTATCTTCTCTGATTTAAATCCTTCTCTCTTGTCTGCAAGTCTCTCCTGATTGAAATTACAGTTGGCTTGCTTATTCTTCCATTTTTAAGTTGGGCAGGAACCTGCAACGAGTAACACACCCCTGGGCTCAGGTTGTTCAGAGTCAGGTTGTTTGTGTCCATTGTCAACTCTTGCACAATTTCTCTCTCACTGCAACAAGTCACAATGTAACGCTCCACTTCACCAGGAGGAATGTCCCAGCCCAGATACAGTGACTCACTGCTGACCTGACAACATTCTGCACAGGAGGGCTGGGCTCTGTGGGAATAAACTAATGGTTTCACTTATGACTGGATATTCAAGTTCTGTCAGTGTTTGCCTACACTTTAAACTGTCGGCTGACTGCCAAGGGATAGAGACAAAGACAAAAAAGCATACAGTATGATCACTTCATGCTCTGAGAAACACAGTTCTTTAATGTTCAAGTCACCATTTTAACTTATGAGCCAAACTAAACACCATTTTGCTTCATGTGTATTTTTGTTTTGTTTTTATTCAATTTATTTTTTCAGATTTACTTGTGAGGACAGGTAGGTAAGCTGCTTTGCTTCTATTTCCATTGTCCGTATGATGGTGAAAGTATACGCAGTTGCAGGATTCACTCCCTCAACCTTCACAGTGCTGAAGTCTTCTGTGAGCAAACTGCCTCTATGTTTGTCACAGAAATAATCTATATGACGTTTATACCAACAGGGTGATCAGTGAGTGATAAACCAAGAGACCTAATAAACTTAATCAGCCATGTGACTAAATGCAGCAATGTAACTTCTGTGAACACGAGCCACATTTGAATGAAAATATCGGTAAAGACTGAGCAAAGAAAATTCAGGACACACAAACTCACTGTAAGTAGCACATGTGACCACTAGATGGAGACACATCTTGATAGGAGTCGCATCACTGCAGTAAAAGGGTCAGTGCCAGTGTAGAAATACCCTGTAACACCTGCATTATGGATTCAGGAAGAAGAAGATATGGAGATAGTATGTTGACCTGTTAAGCCACACCCTTCATTGCCACTGGCATCCTCAGAAACGAGCTTTTGTCTCAACAGCTGATTTCCTGTTAAGGTAGATGTTAATTAAGATGCTGTATGAATGTGCATGGGATGTTCCCATGGGAGTATCCATCTTGCCAACGTCGTTGTTTTAAAGCTCTACACATAATAGCACAAGTGTTTCACACAGCTGTTTCATTCAAGTTATTAAATGTGGTCCAATAGAAGAGGATTCTTTGGAGAAAATGATGAATGTTCAATTTCTATGTCATAAGCCAGAACAAGGTCAAGGGTGTGCTTAAAACATCAAGTCAGTTAAAATACACACTGATAGACACCAATATTCTATTAAGATAAATTCACTACTCAGGCATTAAATTTCAATGTCTACAAGAATATCAAAATCATCTATAATAATGCCTTAATCTGAATGAAGGATTAGACTTGATTAAAACTCAGACAGCTCATGTAAAAGTTCAGAATACAGACCAGGAGCACATTGGATGTGAAAGACTTAGAACAAGGCTTTCAAATTCGTTATAATTTAGGTTTAGGGTTGATTTGCAGACTTCCAGTATAATAGCTGCAATGACTAGGAAGAATGGACATATTCTTCAGGATGCAGTCAGGTTTCAGTCAGAAAGAATAGATCGATTTTATGTGCCCTTTATGTGCACAATGTAAAACACGAAACAACTGACTCGGGTGCGCTACAGGTGGATAAATGCTATGGAACAGATGATGGACAGTCGCGTAAAAAAGGTGCACATGATGGAAAAGAGACTTTGGGAGGAGATTGGAAAAAGACTCACAGCGTTAAATGTAGAAATCAAAATCAAAAGAGAGGATGAACTGATCTCTGGCAAATAAGGACATTGAAAGGCATGGTCATCTTTCTACCCACAATGTTAGTCAGGAGGACACCTTGCTAATCTGTCCTATGAAGGGTCTGATACTGTATGTCTGATCAGATCCATACGAACGAACCCTTTTGTACTCATTCCTGTGGATACGGAGGCAGTGAGGGATTGAGAAGCAAACCTCACCACAATGCAACAACTATTACGCCACTGCATGTGAGGACAGAAACAGGTAGTTTGGTCTGTTGTTTTTCCTTGTCTATTTTATAAGCTAACACTGGAGGGCACCATTGTGACAGATGCACTGCAGTCTGCCCACTCTGAGGAAACTGGATGGATGAGGGAAAATACCAAACTGGGTGGCAGGACAGACACACAACATCTGGAAGAGGATCAAAACGATACATTTCTAAGTGTAAGAATCAAACAGACAAAATATTTGTAAATATTAAGTGTCTTTTTGTTTGTTTTTTTAGAGGGAATGAATTAAATGCTTATTTTGTGACAACAAAAGACAACAGGTGCAGTTTGCAAAAAAACAAAAACAAAAAAAACAAAAGGCCACTCGCTTGAGGTTTCAAATTCGTTGGTGATTTTTATTTTCTCTTACTTTGTGTCATCATGTTGCCCATAATCATGTGGGCGGCTTGTAGCATCATGATTTCTGAGTCACTATTGCATTAGTTCATCTCCACTGCAGGGGGCCTAACATGCTGTAGTTAGAATTTGCTAGTTTCCAATAAATATCAAATTTTTTTGAAACACTATAGCTTAAGTCTACAGTTTCATTTTCTTTGTCCTGAGGTTGTAGTAGATGTAGTCGTAGTCTTTTCATCTTTGCTCAGGCTTTGCCAAACTTTTATTTTGAAATATGTCATGGCCCAAAGCATACTCCCAATGAATCTGCTGCATGATCTGTGTGACTTCAGAGTATTCATGGAAACGTCTCAGAGGCTGCAGTAAGTGCACTGATAAAAGCAAGCTTTGACCAGTTAATTAATGTAATGATGGTGTAGGGAACTGGCCAGTGATTCATGGTCTGGACACCAAACACAAGCGCAGTCAATCAAATGTTAGCTCACCTCACATGTAGCAGTGTTGACATGTAGCCATTTAATCACAGGTGGCAAAGACATGAGGGCTTTGATACCAAAAGATGCCTCACATCCTCATAGAGTAATGAGATCACACAGGTGGGATGACTTTTTCCTTCCACACGCTGTGTTGCATCGTGGTGATGGAGGTTGTGTTGACCTCACAGTGATGTGATGTAGCAGTGAAGAATTTCATGCTTTTAACACTTGAGAGCTGGATGAAATGTTTACTTTATGAAAAGTCCAGTGCACTTTCAGACTCTGAGCAGATATGTGTTACAGAGGATCAGACTGGGTTCATAACTGAGGTTATTTAGAGATCTTGTGTCAGGTCAGTGGTGCATGGAAGCACAGGCCACAATGGTGAACACACAATGACACTTTAGCACTCACTCACATAAACCATCAGCTTGGTCTCCATTGTGAAGTTGCACCTGTTGTTTTTACATTCTTTGAATTCAGAAACCCAAGACTTAAGATGAAGAAAAATGTTAAATAATGGAATTTAAAAAAAAAAGATTATTTAAAAAGTATAGCAAAACTAAATAAATATGTGATGATACTTGTTTAATTTAGAAGTTATTACACACTGTATGCTGTGATTCTGATCTCAGAAACTTGAAAGACATTCAAAGCCAGTCTGCCAATTTTGTGTCTTTATTGAATCAATTATCAGAAGTAAGGAATACATGTTGACAACACCACGTAAAATAAATGATGATGAGCACGAAGATATCAGGAAACAATTATTTGCTTTATTGCGGTAATGCCTGATTCTATCATTATATACGCCGGCTAACAGCCTTTTCAGTGGTGATGCACCGCAGACCCACTCTGTCCTCTCTGCATCTGTTTATAAAAGTCAGCAGTCTTCCTGATGAACGTCATATATAACACCTTTAAAAATGTAAATATTCAAAATCAGATCACTTGCCTGAAACTAAAACAAATAGATTTAAATTCTGAGCAAAGAAAATCATACATTTCACTTAATTAGAAAGAAAAAACTGTTATGTACAGCTGACATGCTAACATTTGGACTGAATGATTATTTCATACACTGAAATATTGTGTAATAAAATACTTAACAGAAACAAAAATTAACTCCAAGTCACATATACTTTCAAACAAAAAACCATAATGACATTAGGATAATACCACATGCAGTATAAAAAAATTTAAATATGTGACATCAGATACTTCAAGGAAACAAAATCAAAGGGAAATGTTTCTTAATGAGTTTAAACTTTCTGTATCATGACATCACATGCAGACTGAATGATCTTAAAGTACATTATCGATCAATAAAATACTATAATATCGTATTTGATAAGAAAATAAAATAACAAAAAAAACATTTGTCACTTTGTTATATTTTAACTGTGTCCATCTTTTTTGGCAATATCAAAACATTCATCTGTTACACAAAGATCATGAATTCAAACTTAGATTTAATCAAACAGAAAATATTTTCTGTTTCTAATATGTACATTGACATTGTATCAAAAACACACAAGAATATTGAAACAAGTTAAAATAAAATATAAATGAAAGGAAGATGTGTGCCTCTGTTTCCCCAAGGCAAGTGAGGGAAATATTGGTGGTCTCACTTGATGTTGAATGACTTTTTGAGACTCTCTTCTGCCTGCTTGGGTGTGATATTCTTCCACATTTTAGGAATATCAGCAGGTTTTGCATTATATGCTTTGGCAAACATGTTGTTGAACTTTGCCAGTACATATTTCCAGTAATCAGATGCCTGAAGGCTTGGATCTGGAGCAATGTGCCAGTCTGGGAAAATGTCTCTGTAATGTTTGTAGGGGTGGTATTGACCGCCTGTGGCATTGCAGCGAAAATGCATGTCACTGATCACCAAGGAAGAGCAAATGTCAGTGACAAGATTTTCTGTTGTACTCCACCTGAATCTACCCAGACCCTCTGGCCGATGCACTGAAGTAAAGTGTTCAATATGTTCTTTTCCTCCTGCTTCACAAGGTGCTTTGCACAATGGACACTGTTGACCACAGCCGAATAGTTTGGTGAAAAGTTCCCTCTGAGGCTTCACATGCAGAGTTTTTAGTTTATTTTGGATGCTTGTTTTTTTGAACTTCTCTTTAAGAGCTTCTGCCATGTCCTTTACACACTCAGTGAGCCAGTGAGCAAACTGTTCCTGGTCGGCATTGTTCAGGATCATGAAAGCACCAAGAGCATCCTGAGAAATTACCAGTTTGCCACCAAGTTTCTGACAAACATCTTCGACAAATGTCTTCAAGTTGCCACTCTTTTCTGTTTTAGCTTTGTTGATGGCATCATTTATACTCCTGATGCTTGACTGGAGATGCTGATCCTCGAGCTTCAAGGTCGCAGATGCACTCGAAAAGTGCTTCACTATGCGATCAAATACCCATTTGTTTATATATTCCTCATATGAGCCAATATAGCTCAGGTAGTTTTCAAAGTCATTCTTTCTGAGCAAATCCAATAAAACTGAATACTGGAAGAACATTCGTGTGCTGAACTCAAATCTTGTCAGCATTTCACCAATGATATCAGGACCCAATGAGCGGTTGACAAAGTCTTCGACTGCAGGCCTCAAGCAGCGGTCTGTGAATTCTTTTGCCTTCTTCTGGCACTGGTCTCGTTTGTGGAACACATCTTTAAAATCAGCACGAAACTTTTCTTTGTTTTGATTCAGACATCTGTAGGGATCATTCACATGTATGAAATACTCATGCATTTTCTGAAACTGCCTCGCTGCAGCTCCACAGATGTGCTGTTTTAGAGAAACTTCAAACTCAATCTCTATCCTAGTCTCGTGATAGTTTTGCAGCCTCTCGTCAATCATGTGTAGAATCTCCTGGATGTAAGTGTCATGATAATTGTTTTTTGTTTCCATTTTTTCATTTACAGCCTTCGTGCAATCCATTACGATGCTGTCGGCTAGTTTTTGTAAAGCCATCACATGATCTTTAATGTTGAAGAATGTGCTGACTGCATGTTTTAACTGTTTCCAATTTCCTACCACTTTACATTCGAAAGGCTCAACTCCACAATCTTGCAGCTTTTTATTACTCAGTAATTCGCATGCATGACTTCCTTTACGTGACAGATTGTCTCTCAAGTAGTGGGACACACTGGCAATGACATTTTTGGCCTTTTGTTTAGGAAAGCAGAGTTCACTCAATGTTGTCGTCCACATCTTATCAAATTCTTTGTCCAGCTCTTTATCTGTCATCTTCACTTGTCTTTTCCGACATTCATCGATCAATGCACACACCCTCCCCTCTAATTGCTTTGTGTGGTTTTCCTTGATTCTATCAATTTCTGTCATTCCTTGTCTGACATCAACTGCTGCTGTGAGCTGATTAACTACAGAGGTCTCCATTTCTCGTCGAAGACTCTTCGCACTGTTTGCAAAGTCCTCTCTGTATCCTTCAACAAGATAGACATGACCCTCTGTTTGCTTGAAGTACTGCGCCAGATTTTCAAGAAGCTTTGTCTCCCATTTAGACAACACTGTGCAAGCTTCACTTTTCAACTGAGTGAGAAATTCAGACATGTCAGACATGCCAGATTTCATGGCAACTGTACCAAAGTTGGAAATTTTAGTTTCGGCCTCTGTAACCCATGTGTACATTTCTTTTTTGAATTCCCATTCCCATTTGTTGAACTCTGTGCAGAGCCTCATGTA
>JBCAUF010000092.1:5342297-5352700 GCA_038406115.1 Haemulon aurolineatum
AGATCACATCTCTGGGCCTCGAGACAAGTGTGCTGACAGGATCTGCGAGTTCTCGGGGGCCTCTCCACAGAACATGTCCGTTCTCCTCCTCTAGACTGACTCTCACTTGTCTTTGTCTCGCTGCTGCTGCTCCGGCTCATCCTGACACTCACCTTTGTTCTGAAAAAGCGGTTCGGAGGCAGCTGCTGTGATGCAGATAAGTGCAGATGTGACTATTTTTTTTCGGGGAGGGCTTTTTTTCCCCTAGCCCGCTATGATGATTCGAAGCGTGTGTTTTCCCGCTGGCGTGCCGATTTGCTCGCCTCACCTCTCGTGCATTTCCCCCCTTCTTCTCCACCCATTTGTCTTCATCCCTTGCCCCCTTTCAAAAGGTCACCAGCATTAGTGTTTGAATTCTCCATGGCTAAGTTATTCATTTGACCTTGTCATAGTACAGTGCTGCTCTCCTGGGCCAGCCACGCGAGCCTCTCGTTGGTACCCGGGGTCAAAAGCACAAAATGGATATCCTTTCAAATCGCATTTACCCCCTCCCCAACCCCAATTCTGCTCGCACATATGTGTACGTGAGAGTGTGCCTCTTGCATACGCCATTAGAGCCATATCAGGGTATCAAAGGCTGCATTGCTGCCGGGAATGATGAATGGCTGCCAGGTGCTGAGGTCCTTGCGGTGATCACCTCAGGTAAGGGGCTTTTGGCCCGCGCCGGCAGGGGAACAGAAAGGGTTAAGCGGCCATGGCGGCTCACAGCTCGGGCCCCGGTCGCCCCTGGCAGCAGCTCATCAGCTTATTCCTTCCCAACATCTCCAAGGAGCCCGTGTTGGATGAGGGTCTCGAGCGTTGGCGGGGGGGGAAAGGGGACAAGGCTTAATTTCCTCCAGACCAGAAGTGGGGAAGAGGGGAGAACGGGGCTGACTGTCTCCACGGCTTCCTTCCTCTCTCCTCGGGGCAGCACCGCCAGCTCGGGGAGCAGCCCGTCAACCCGTGTCAGCATCGCTCCCCCCACCCCACATTCGGGCTTCCCAGGGGTCACGCGAGTGCAGATCGAGTGTGTGAGTAACCTCGGCCTGGGGAGGTGTCAAAGGCTGTCTTGACTCGGACCTCCCAGCGACCCTCGCTCGCTCCACGCACGTCCCGCCACAGTTCACCGGCATGTCACGTCGTGCAGACGGAGGGTAGACAAAGAGAGAGAGAAGAGGGAACACATGAGAGAGGCGCCGTTACACGCTGTCATCTCGCGCCTGTTTCTAAAAGGTTCCCAGCCTCTGATGTTGCGCGAGCTGCAGCACTCAATAGCTGCTAACATCAATGGTTTCCTGCCTGCAGTGCTGCCTCGTATCATCATAAAAAAGTTACCGCTGGTCTCGTGGAAAAGAAAAAGGAAAGAAAGCTCTCTCTCTCTCTCTCTCGACTGCGACTGTTTTCACCTGAGATGTTTTCCGTCTGTTAGCGTTGCGCTCAGGGCTTTGATATCGGAGCGTCTTAAGGGAATCGCCTAGGACGGGGGAAGGAAAACGTTGGCGGACGGACGCCGCACCGTGCGAACACGAGGGTCACCGCCCGCGCCGGGCTAAGGTGAGAAGAGAGCCTCGAAGGCACTGTTGGGTGGAGGGTCAGGGGAGGTCAATCAGCTTTAGAGATCAAGTTTCGCGTCTGAGGAGGGTTATGAGAATGTGTCGAAAATCAGGTGACGGTTTCGCGTTAATCTCCTTTTCCTGGGGATTAATTGAAAGTGTTTCTCAGCGCGTTGATTTCTAATGCTCTTCATGGTAATCGTCTCTTTCAAGTTTTTGAGTTTTAAAATGAAAATCAGCCATCTATATCTACTCCAGCCCTACCCGAAAAAAATAAACACAGTGAAAATCAGTCACACTGCACCACAGAACACACAGGCTTCTACTTCGGCTGTATTCAGACTGACACAGCATCTATAAATAGTCACACAAACACACACACTCTCACTCGCTCTCTCTCTCCCCGTTTTTTTTTTTTTCCCTCCCTCTCTCCGTCTCTCACTCTCTGTCTCCTGCTTCTTCGTGTGGCCAGACATGGGCCTGATCCCCACGAAATTCAATTTGCAGCCTAATTCCATATCAAAAAACGTGGTCAGAGCGCCGTGTTTGCCGAGCGCGACACAAACAAGGCAAGGACACGGCCCCAGCGTGGCTCCTCCCGCAACCTCATTACAGCTGTGCCCTCAAGTAACAGATTTGTCCTTAATTGGTGAGTTGTCCTAATTGACTTTAGCTAATTTATGGATTAGATTATTTTTACCCTCTTTCCTAATTGAACCATAACTTTCATGTGTTTCGCTGGCTGGCCGGGTCGCGGGTAATTGCCGCGTCCGGAATTTGGAGCCGCGGGTTTTTTTTGCACCATCGCGTTCGCTTATGTGCCGCGTCCCGTACAGAAAATGAATCCAATAAGTGCAACGCGGATGAAAAAAAACAAAAAAACAATAGCAATACCTGAGCAGGAGTAAACAGCGGGAGCGTCCATTTTTCAGGCTGATGGAGTGTAGCGCCTTCGGGTGCCAGTCCATCTAGAGGCGTGTCGGCGTCTCGGAGTGTTTATGTCGGTGCCATTGCCGTATTAGCGGAGCTCGCTGGAGCTCCGAGGCACTGGGGGGGGAGATGTGAAAGGGAACACGGGGGAGAGTAAAGAAAAGGAGGTGGAATTAAAGTGGAAAAGCTTGAGCTCATAAGAGTTGAGATAAACAGAGTCTTGAAAATATGTGGGCCTAGGCATCTGGACATGGTTGGGTTTTGACGGTAATTCTTTTAAGGAGATGTAAAGAGCTTTTAGCGCTGATTCATGAACGTATCACTGAGATCTTGTTCCTGCAAGCAAGGTGAGATACAAACAAGTCCAAAAAAAGATTCTCGGTCCATTTGAATTGTTTGTTTTGGTGTTCTTACTTGCACATTTCTCTGCACAAATCTCTCCTCTAGTGCTAATAACAAGCCTGATGCATGGCTGCTGCTGCTGGATACAAGCACCTATCGTTGGTGTGTTAATTATAATGTCTAAAGCAAAACATACACTATGGATTTTTTGTTGACGTAGTGGGAATATTATTTTACAGACAGCTATTCTCTAATTACAATTATTTTTTTCATTAGACTTTTTATTATTTATTCTGCGGGTGAGTGTGCAGTGGCGTGGAATAATAAACTATGCTAAATGAAAATACCTTAGATGAACTGCTGTAGTGTGTTGTAGCAATCAGCTCAACCACTAAAAGTGAAACATGGGGATTATAAAGACTATTCATTGCAAGTTATGTACCCTTCAGGGTGATTCTCTTGTTTTCTGTCAGTGACTACTGTATATGCATACTGTGTTTTTTTTTTTTTTGTTGCCGCGTGTATGTCAGCATTACAGCACGCAGTGTGTTTACGTGTGTCTAAAAGTTCATGACGGTGACGAGAGGAGGTTGAGACGTGTCAGGGATGAAAGTGCCGCGTCTCTCCTTGGGGCTGTCAGCCTGTTACCAGGTGTCACTTCAGCTCCTCTCGCCCACCTGCTTTCCGAGCCTCCGCCAGACCGCTGCCACACACGCACATTAAAGCTGCAGACAAGGGCGAGATAAGTATAAAGAGAGGGCTGAGCGAGAAAGGAAAAAGAAAAGAGAATGATCACAGACATATGCTATACCAGAAGTTCCAGTGTGTAAACGATGGCCTCGGTGTTGTGTACGCGTCCGCGGCATTACTGTAGTTCATCGGGACAAAAATATAGCCGTGTCACATTCACCGCGGTGTTGCTCTGAATTTCCCTCTACGACAGAAACGCTGTTCTCTGTCACCCCCTTAATTTGATTCAGTTTGCTGCTGTGAAGCTGATGCAAATCAAACTCAACGCGTCCTGTCGGTGTTTCACAATAAAAGCCTTCCGGCAAAAAGCGAATGGGGTAACCTTCTCTGAAGTGCTGAGGGGGACTGTAATGTGAAACAGATGGAGGAAGTGTTGAATTTGCATTCGCAGAGGAGATCGGCGACGATAAAATTACCATGGCAAATGGGGGCAGAACCAACATCAGGGGAGGCTTCTTACATAAACATGATCAGATTTACACGAATTAGAAATAAAGCCCTGTCTGTAATACAAGGACAATAGGCAGGCAGAGCGACTATTCTTTCTGCTGTAAGTGCCTGCTTCTTTCGCAGAATCGTCCTTTCTCGCGAGTCCAGTCCGCTCACAGCAAAGACGGGAAGAAGGCGAGTTCACAAAAACCTGCGTCAGGCAGCAAGAATCCAAATAGATGTTGAGGTTTTGGTTCCACAACAATCCAAAAATACTTCAGCTCGCAAGGAAATATTCAGGAGAGACTCGGGGGTTTGCCACAGTCGTGTTGTGTGCATGCATTTGTGGAACAGAGAGAGATGGAGGGGGAGGTTTTGTGTGGGGGGGGGGGGGGGGGGGGGGGGAGGGAGGCAGAGATTAGGCAGTGGCGGATGAGAGCGGCAGAGAGAAGTTGAGAAGGGGTTCGATATCGAGAGCCAATTCACATTTGGAGGCGATAGCAAAATAATTGGAATTGGAATTGATAACGGCGTGCCAGGATTGACAGGCATCAATAGCTTCTGAAATGCTCCGCCGCCGCTATCATAGCGACTCTTTGGCAGCGAGACGTCATCGCTGCCACCGTGAAACTTTGCCGCAAACAAATGCAAAGTGTGAATAGACGAGTGACGTCATTGCGATGCGAGTCAACGGCAGCTTGCTTGCTTGCGGCGTGTCAAATTCCAGTTTTTCCTCAAATTTTCCTGAAAATGCTCCTGATGCCAATTGATATGTCATCATAACAATGGGAGAAGTCTTGAGGAGAAGAAAAAAAAGAAGCAACAGAGCTCTAAGAGGGTCTCTCAACCCTCGTATGTCAATCTTTTCCCTATTTATAGAGGCTTAGTCGTCTGCTCCTCAGCTTGGAGCTCTCAGTCTCTCATTGTCTCTCCTCAACTATCTCTCTCTCTCTCTCTCTCTCAAGGTTTCTGCGACTGTCTCTCTCACGCTCTCTCTCCTAAATCTGTATCCTTGTTAACACAAGGGGTTTTGCGTAGGCGGGGGAGAGATTCCGTCCATCAGGTTTTCTCCTCTCTCCTCTCTCCTCCACCACCTCCTCCTCCTCTTCCAAACTGACTCACAAACAAGTAAACGCACACAACAGGCACAATTTCCCTACAGTCTTGCCTCCTAGTTGCGCTGCCGACAAAAAAGAGACGGACAGAAATAGACAATAAGAGAAAGCGGGAAAGAGACACCTCTCAGAGCTATTTGCAGAATTGTAAAGCTTCAGATGCTGACAGCCCTTTATCATTAGCTGTCATTCTTCTGTCTTGCCAAAGGAGCATTTTATATTCTGAGCCAGGCTCTATGTGGTGGGGAGGGTGCAAGGAGTCGGGGGGGGTGGGGGGGACTAAATCAATTCCAAATTATTGCACCTCTCAATAACTGATGGCCATGTCTGGGCGGAGGAGAAATGATTAATGATGATACTATGGACAATATGAGTAAGACACACACTGAGACATTATCGCCCGCATGCCGGCAGTCACACACACACGCACACACACACTGACGCTATAACTGTGTGTGTACGTCCGCAGTAACCGGCGGTGATTACTGAGGGGAAAGAGACATCACAGCTCCTTTTTGTGCTCAGGAGTCGAGAGTTCAGCATGTGTGCGCGTGTGTGTGTGTGTGTGTGTGCGCCCGTGTGTGTGTGTGTCTATGTATGCGACACGGTAAAATAGAATAAGCCGGTGAGTAAGGGTGGAAATCATAGGGTAGAGCACAATGAAATACTATCAAGATGCGCTTTGTAACCCGTAATAACGCTGACATCACAATACTGGTGATTCTGCGCCGCACAATACATTAAATACATCAGTCAAAGAGCCGTTGATGTGTAACCGGAGAGAAAAACACACTGTATTTTTCGAGAAGTTATTAGATGAAATGATTAGTGGTTGAGAAAATGATACATTATGAATCAAAACTGATGAGCAATTTATTGATGTGGTTCAAGGGAGGCTGCAAAACATCATCTCATCTGTGAGGATTCGCTGTTTTTCTCTGTTTTTTTTTTTTAACCACTGGCCAAACATAACAAGTCGCCTCGTCACCTTGGGTCCAGCTTTTTCACCATCTTCTGACAAGATATTGACTAAACGCTCGATTGATTGGTGATTATTAGGCATGGTGTTGCTAATCAGCATTAGGACCATGTTCAGTTGAAGTTGATGGTGAGGTCATTACCTCCGCCGGTACATGACCTGATCACGGGGCTTTTTCAGCCTACTGGAAAAATATTTGTGTGCGTGCGCCGGCTTCCTTGCCAATCCATCCGATTGTTTGGGGCAGCCCCACTTTGTGCCTGTCATGTATTCTCATTCGAATCACAGAGCTGAGCATCGGTTTCTCTGACAATGTACCGCCTGGCTTTGTTTGAAAAACCCAGAAGGTCGTTTGACAGTCCTTTGTGCAGTTCCGAAGGTGTTTCCAAAACCCTTTGACTCTTGTAGCCATCTCGATGAAAAACTAATCTGTCTGGCGCACGATGAAAAAAAAAAAAGACTTTCAACGTGTTTCCCAGGGTATGACTCTTGGACAGGTAATGATTTTTTCCCCGAAAACGGATGCTTACCTCTGTGACTTGAATGTAAATACACGATAGCCACAAACTGAGGGCTAAGCCTTGGAGAAAGTGGCGCACCGAACCGACCAGCTGACACAGCCATCCCCTAGATAATACCGTCTGTTTATTCACTGTATTATGCAGTTATTTCAGTTGCGCGGAGGTTAAAATAACTACGTCTGGCACCTCTAACACACAGCGACACGTTCGCTGCACTCAAAGTGGCAAAAAGGCTCAACAGACAGCAGAGCAGCTCCAGAGTTAATAGGTCTGAGTTAAAGGAAGGAACACACTTGTTTCCCAGTATCACAAGACGCAGCATTATTGGTGTCAGGGAATCAACAACACATTGCCGGAGCACACACTGCAGCGAGCTGCTGTTCCAGTTATTTGTGCACTGTTTATTCCGACCTCAAACCCTGCCTGTCTGCATTTAGCCCTGCAGATGAAGCTGCATTGTCTTAGCGTGTCTATAATAAGAAGGAGGCAGGATGCACTGTGCACAAGCCAAATCACCTGCAATTACCACCCACAGCCTCAGCCATTTATCTCTGACTTCTCCCGGACCGATGCGCAAACATCAGCGAACATCCATAGAGATGCATCCAAATGACTACTTGCGCTCATACATTTGGGCCAAAAATGTATAAACACGCTTGCTTACAAATCTAAGATCTTTGTACAAAGAGCCACTGTCACACCCACAGCCCAAATGGCTGTTTTGTGTTGTCAGTCATTTACTCCCAAAACATACACTTACCCGCTCTGACAAAGAGTTCCATCTTTTATTATCTCTGCGTACAACAAAGCCCAAATTCATGTGTGCTTTCTATCTTACTCATAATCTTCCTCGCAGCACTCAGGCTGCACTCTGGGGAGTCATCTCAAAACAGCACGCGCAGCCCCGCGCGAGCATAAAGTGCGCTGCGTTTGCCCGTGCACGCAATCACGCACATTCACGCACATTCACACACACACGTGCTCCCCGATGCCTCGTCCCCGGCGCACTTGATAGCTGGTGATAGTAGCCATTGTGAGAAGCAATGTTCCCCATCTCCGAGTTGCGCTGTTATTACATTAGCAGCCCTGATTTTATCCCCCTCTCTCTCTCTCTCTCTCTTTCTTCAATTCTGCACCTCTCTGCCTTCTATCTCTCTATTTCCTCCTCTATCTACCCACCTCCCTCGGTTACCGCCCTCCTTTCCCGCTGTGTCTGTTGTGATTTAGCGCGCGCAGTGTTTACTCTCCAATGCAGCACCAAGAAACCAGGGAAATTATAACTCTAACCCGGGCTGAGTCTCTCTCCAAATTATGACCATTGATTTGTGTCTTTATTATGTCTTCAGTGGAACCTTGTTCACCAGCATCGCCGGGATCTGGGCAGCCCAGTGCAGCTCAACACTGCCATCCAGTGATGGCCCGACCCACCGGTGCTTAACAAAAGGGATGCAGGAGCCGACTCTCTCTCTGCCCCCCGTGCTCGCGCGGATGCCTGTTTATGTGTGTGTCACCTATAGTTACACGGTTGTCTCTATGCACGCCTGTTAATCGGAGGCCAAGTGTATATATATATAGCGGAGAGCATATATGACGCGTGAGAGCGATTTGCGCGTTAAAGCTCGAGAGCAGCCGTCTCGGTGAATGCAGCCGAGGGAAAAGCAGAGACCTTGTACATGTGTGTGTAACCTCAAGGTGACTGAGTTAGGGGTGACTCGCTCTTTCTGCCTCTCTCTCTCTCTCTCTCTCTCTCTCTCTCTCTCTCTCTCTGTCTCTCTCTCCGTGGTGGTTTGCATTACCCTGGGCAGAGCGGCTGCGGAGCAGAGCGGCGGCCCGCGGCTGCCCGAATGCAGGAATGCCCCGGCCATCTGCTGCACATTAGAATTAGACCTCCAGCCCAATTCAATTAGCAGCCCGAGCCAGTGCCACTGATTGGGCAGAGAAGGGGGGAAAAGGGCTGCAAGTCAGCCACTGGCCCACGGTAAACACGACGGAGGGAGGGAGGCGGGCGGGGAAGGGGCGAAACGAGGCGGAGGGACCGCGGAGCCAAGAGAGAGCGGAGGGGAAAGGGGGGGAGGGGAGGGAGCGCGAGCAAAAAAGAAAACAAATCAAACATCTCTAAATGAATTCTTCTGAAAAATTAACCGCGAGTGGAAAATATCTGAAAGGTAAATAGAGACAACCCCAAAATGAAACATGAATGACTGCTGGCGGTGATGCCTGCGGTCGCGTCACATGTTTGATCAGCGATCTATCACCCCATGGCAAAAGCCCACAAGAGATCACGAAAGAATGAAACGGTCCCAAATTGTCAAAGAGCTGGGAAATGCATTGTCCTTCGCTCTCGGAAAACCGTGCCAGCGCGAGACTCAAAAACAACAACCACAGTGGAGACAGAAGAAACGAAAAAAAGCCTCCCAAAACAAGATTTCCGCCAACTTTTTGAGCAAAACAAGAGGAAATAGACAAAGCTGATTGAATAAAAGGGGAAAATGGCCCTACAGATAAGCATCTTGTTCGGCTTCATAATATTTGGACTAAGACAGATGGAAACAAACCTGTCATTGTGCAGAGCAGAACTCGAGTGGTGCAACCACTCTCCCAACTTTGATGAGCAAATGAAACATCTGAAAGAGCCTAAAAACCCTCGGCTACGTGTGTCAGACTATGTCAGCGCAAATGGGCGCATGCCTCCAAAACCGTTCATGTTTTGTTGAAATGAGCCAAGCTGCTTTCTAATGACTCAGAACCATCTCCCCATTGTAATCAGCGTCCCATAGGTCAGCAGTGGGTTTAATCAAAAGCGGCGAATCAGAAGGTCCAAAAATCCCTCCTGCTGTTTTTTTGTCCGCTTTTATTTGCCTGACCTTATTCTCAAACAACAAATGATTGCGAGGGTATCCTACCTACGAATTAGAGTGATTGGAAAGAAGACGTGCATGCGTGTGTGTGTGTGTGTGTCGTGTGAACAAGTCAACTGGCACAGACCTTGGTCTAAGTGAAAAACAGGCCCGGGGTGGTGCGAGATTTTCTACGGCGCAGCGAGACAGACGCGCGCACCTGCGTTCGGCGATAACTGTGGCTCTCTCGCGCCAAAACACAAACATACACAAAAAACACACACATGTTGTTGCGCGCATGCACCTTACCTGCCTAATCTGCCTAATCTCCAGAACATACACACACATGCGCGTACACACACCGCGTCGGTGGCAGCAGGACGCGCACATCCAGTGGAACACACTTTCTCATATGTTCTCGATGCTGTCAAATATGCTCAGAGCCCTTGGAGACATAATGCACAAAAACATTGGCTCATATAAACAGTGTGCTGTGCGGATATGTTCCCAATTATCTGCTGCATATTTCTGTGATTTTTAACTCATGCCAGACTGGCATCTTTGGAAAAAGGAGACTTTTAAACAATCGCAGGATTGTGTATTTTGCTCGGGCGAATGTTCTGTGCCGCAGCATTTTTTTATTTTTTTTTTGCCCCCCCTCCTTCTTCTCTCGCGCTAGAATGGCAAAATATGTTGAACAGTGTTTGCTCTAGCTGCCCTCCCCCACCCCACCTCCACCCGCCCTCCTTCGTACAGTGGTGTGTGTAAGTTTTGCGGTTCTGCCGGAGTGTGAGCTCAGGGAGGGGCGTCTCGTCGACTCCCTTTTTCCGGCGTCTCTTCTCACCTGTGCCTGGCGCCGCAAAGCACCGCAGCGGATCCGCAAACATGCCCTCAGGCGGGCGTCACACACACACACACACACACACACA
>JBCAUF010000092.1:6250160-6261139 GCA_038406115.1 Haemulon aurolineatum
ACAAAGTGCCCTTCAATCCAACAGGGTAAGAATATCCTTTCTGTGAGGTGGATTTTAATGTTTCTTCAGCTTGTTCAGTGTGTTTTAAATGTTTAAAGTAAGCTGGAGTGACAGTGTAATTGTGTGACGGATGCCAGACCCTTTGCTGGAGACTTTTTCTAAACAGCCCGTAACCAATTTCTGAAACCTTCTCCGAAAACATACCTGCTCCAATCCCAGCGCTGGACATTTTCCCCTCCAGCTCTGTGAGGGAGGAATCCTGCAGAGATGACTGAAGTGACGACTCTTTCGAACTCTCCTCGTCTGTTCCCAAGTGGTTCTCGTCGTGCTCAGGCATATCGGGAACACTAGGGGTGCTGGGGAACTCTTCCGGTGAGAATGCTCCCACAGGAGACCGGAGACCCACGGGGCTGTCGGCCTGTGGCGTCTGGCGTTCTGTGCTGCCGTTGGTGGAGGAATGGACGGACGAGGGAAGAAGCAGGACATTCGGCTTCTTAGGGACTGGAGGTGGAACCTGAAAGAAACATCAAATAAGCTCAGTGAAACTCCTGAGACTTGATTCTATCAGCATACCCTTAAAATAACATATTTGCTGAAAGATGTCTTCCTCACCTTGGGTTTCTTTTTGTCCGACAGCTCTGCCAGACAGGAGACTGTCATCCTTGATGGGAGTGTCTTGCTCTTGTCCTGGAGTTCTGGGGCCTCCTGGTTACTGCAGGGAGAAGGGAGCGAGCCCCCATCCCCGGGACCAAGACGGATCTCTGAGTCTGCATCAAATTCAGGCTCCATCGCTGGATCTTCCAGGAGAGGCTGGGGGTCTGGAAGAGGAGGGAGATCAAAGAGGGACTGGGAGTGGGGGAGGAATGGATGATCATAGGCAGTCTGTGGAGTCATGGCAGAATCAGGGGGGACACAGGGACTCGTTGGAGTTTGTGGAGGGGGTTTTTTGGGTTTGGGTTTTTTCATGACTTTGTAGATGTTGCCGAGCGGCACAGGCCGGTCCACTGGTGAGGCAGGAGGTGAGTCGAGGGCTAGGGGGGAAGTGGAGGAAGGGGAAGGAGACTTGAGGAGGAGGTTTATGGGCCGCTTGGGCAATGGGGGCTTGACAGCGACAGGTGGTTTGGGTTTTGGTAGGGTGGGAGGTGGGCTGGGATCCTCGCCTAAGTCTCGGCCATGCTGTTCTTCTTCGATGGTGTCGGACGCCCCATCGGGGCAGTCCTCCAAATCACCGCGGGACGCCGAGCGAAGCCTAACAGTCTTCAGCTCATTCTGGGTAACCACGGGCAATGCCTGTGAGGAGCTTGGGCTGATTTTTCCCGGTTTCGCTGCAGTCGAGGTGTCCGAATGCCGTCTGCTGGCCTTTTGCTTTGGCTTGAGTGATGACAGCTCCAGATGTGCATTCCCAGGCATCTCAAAGGACAATCTGGACCTCGCAGCTGGGTCCTTGGGTGATGGCAGCGATGATTTCCTCTCTGGGATCTTCGGGCGCAATTTGCACCCTGATGACCCTATTGTCCCCATTGTCCCCACTGTCCCCTGGCCTGCCATTTGGCTGAGTGGAACAGTTGGGGTGGGAGTCTCTGACTGACTGGAGTAGCCACTTGATGGGGACATAAGTCCTGGAGGTTTGAAGGGCGAGGACGCTTTGATGTCAGTTTCCATGGAGAGCTGTGATGGTGAGGTGGCTCTGGAGGTGGAGGGCGAATCAAGCAGGGACTCTGAGCTTCCTCTGACTTTCATACATTCAATCACTGTGGTACCTGTTGCTGTGCTGGAGCCAGACAGAGACCTGGAGAAGAGAAATGAAGAAGTGAGAGGATAACTCAATTAATTTGTCGTCTACTTCATAGGCAAATAAGCCACAAACGTAAAGAGTTGTTTCATTTTCTACCTGTAAGGATCATTCTTCCACTCCCCCAGCTGCCAATGAGTCGGGAAGGTCAGCTCTGTCTCTCCTTCCCTGTCTGGTGCCTGAACCTCCAGGCTTGGAGGTCCATCGGGAACTCCATGGGCCATCTCCCGCTCACCCACACTAGGTTTAGACGAGCAGGACGAGCTGGGCAGTAGAAAATCAGGCTGGAAGTCTGGGAAGTGGTCTCTGGGGATGTGCAGGCTCTTGGGCCGGCCATCCCGGTAAAGACTGCCTTCATGGTGGATTCTCCCCTCGGCCTCTCCGAGGTTCTTCATGAGAGAGACGCTCCTCACAGGAGGCGGCGGCTTGCGCTTGGATTTCTTGAGCGAGATGGAGCGGGAGCGAAGGCGCAAGCGGCCATCGGCGCTGTAGTCCGAAGCTGTGACGGAGATGGTGTCCGCAGTACTGGCACTGTCTTCCGAACTCCCCCTTGGGTACAGAAGGGCGTAGTTCTCACCCAAACCCAGAAAGTTGTGATGCTGTTGGTGGTCTGTTATTGCCATGGCGTTCCCGTTCCCTGTAGACACCATGTTCCCATCTGGTTGGCCTAAACCACCTTCCGTAAAGCAGAAGGAACCAGAGTCCGTGGGCGTGGAAAGGGAACGCTCCCGGAACTTGAAGGCGTTTGCCGCCGCTATGGAACGCGCTGACCTCTCCCGCCCCCTCGCTACCTCCCCAACTCCCCCTCCTCCTCCACCTCCTCTCCCTCCGTCCGCTGCAGCTCCTTCCGTCTCACTCCGCTTCCCCATCATCGCCGCAGCCAGCGAAATCCCCGGCATGTTACTGCCTCCTCGCCCAGAAATGTTCGTCACCGACGTGAACGAACTGGAATGTGTGCTCGACGACTGTCCCGAGCCTACCAACATCACCCCGTCCTGCGCCCCGCCCCCAGCACTACCGATGATGGTGTGCTGCTTGGGCGGGACAGCAGGGCCTTTGTTCGTGTTGTAGTTGTAGGGCTCGTTCCACGCTCCAGGAGAAAAGGTGGAGCCCTTTGGTCCATTCCAGGAAGAGGAGGGTGTATTTGAGCACAGCAGCCCAGAGTGGTCCATAGCTCCTGGGTGAAGTCTGTCTGGTGCACGGTGCTCCGAAGTGTTATCTGCGGAGGAGAAGGGGAAGGAGGGAAAATTAATACAACTAAGCTCAACTGACCATAAACAGTTCACAGCTTTTATCTATCTACAGCTGCCCTTTTAAAAAACAACTTGACTTTATAGCAGACTCCCTGAAAAGATTAAACTAGAGTATAAAGATAAGAAAAGAGTTTATCACCCTTGACAGCATGAAGTCACTGTCTTGCTTATGATAAAAGCAATACAGACACACTGCACACTCTCTTGTTGCCAGCTAGCTTAAATGCTGATGTTCCCTGAAATGAACTTGCCCTGAAAAAATTGCAGACTCCTGTGTGCCGTCAACACAAAATTTCTTGCAGAACTTGGTCATAAACCTTCAGACAATAAAAAAGGGGCGAAAAAAAAATCTTCAGGATTCATTGCATTCAATTTACTGTAAGAAGTGAATTTCAGATGATTCATCTTGGATCTTCGTGGGATGCATTTCATTGTCCTGCGCACCCACCTCCAAGGTTATACACCATTTTTCAACTTGGTGAAGTGTTGCCTTGGTATGTAGGGAATAGGATTCAAAATAAAGCTATAAAATGTTTGCATTGGATCCATGGGCATGGAGCAAATTACACAAATATTGCTTTGTTCTTGACATAAAATCAATTGAAATCCATTCTTTAAAGTATCAGAAACATACTGAGCTTAGATGTTCTGCTTCTTCTCCCCTGTCCAGCATTAAGGCCTCATTGAGTTTAAACTGTTTAGATGAACCCTTCATACCCTGAGTTTGAGTATCCCTGTTGCAGCGAATAAACCAATTACGCATGAAAAGATCCTGGCTGCCGGCAAACACTATCCTTCACTGAGCAAAACAGATTACTGCAAATATAGGGGAAAGAGATGATTAACCCAGCATTAATCTCCAAGGAGTCTTTTGTTAAATTCAAAATTTGGAAGAAGAGAAGGAAAAAGAGAAATGATTGAGATGTTTTCCTGACACAGTGACCCCTTTTAACATGGGATTAAGCCAAGTAGGAGTATGAACATGCACAGATTAATCCAACAAAGACTCATTTATGAGAATCGACACAAAACACTCAAAAACTGGGTAAAATGAATAATTTGTTGCAAAAATAAAAGGAAATCTTTGATCTTTCCACCTTTTTGTCACTAAAAGGTTGATTTAAAATCATAGAAACACACAGAACGATAGCTGTACAGTTCCACCTACGTCCTCTCCAGAGGTATCAAATGAAAAGCTCCAAAAAGCAGAAAAAAGCCAAATCAAATTTGTGCAAACACCTTGTGCTACAGAGTTACTGTAGCCTAAAGGTACAGTTTCTTCCAACGGCAGCAGAGTTTCGGCTCACATTGGAGGTAATGAGTAGAGATATTTAATTTTGTGGTTCTTTCTTCTCCCTCTCTTCTTCCTCTGGCTGCAGTCGATGCGAGCAGTAACAAGATCTGCCCCGCGGTAACTCAAGAATGAAGAAACTAAGGAGACAAAACGTTGGAGGAGGGTGAGAGCTTTCCTTGATGGCCACACACTCACACACACACACACCTGCAGGTGAGGTCGTGTCGAGGTCAGAGTGCGTCTTCCTCAGGGGGAGGTTCTGGTGGAAGGTGTCCGTGACGGGCTCCAAGGAGCGGGGCTGGTGGGGGAAGGGGTCCCCTGGAGAGGGGGATGGGGACGGGGAGTGCTGGAGGAGGTCGACGCCGTGGAATTTCCCTCCTCCCCCTTCACCTGGAGGAGAAACGGGAGGGACACGGGGGGTCAGCCAGAGGAAGGGGGGAGTAATTTCACTTGACACACAGTAAATTCAATAAACAGGAAATCCAATCATGTTGTTGACATGGCGGCAGGTATTAGATTATGACTCTCAATAAACCCGACTTGTCTCACTCGGGTCAGGATGTGTTTTTGTGAGAGATGAAACCAAGAAGGACACAACTTGTAGTAAGTGCATTTGAATAACTTGCAGGTAAAGTGAAGTCACACTGCGGATGAGTGCAAAGTCAAAACATGCTAACTTTCCAGGACAATGCAAGCTGAAGATAAAGCAATACTAAGAGCAACAGTGAGCTTAAAACCTACAACAGTCGCAATCACATGAGCCTTAAAGGTCCCATATTATGAAAAACAGCTTTTCTCTGGTCTCTACATATATAAACTGGCCCTACCTGAGCCTACCAACTTGCAGAATGAGGAAAGCAAATGAGTCCTGCATCATCATAAACTCCATAAAACACTCCATAGCCATAGAGATAAAAAAAACTGAAAAACAGTATAACATGGGACCTTTAATATTAACTACGATTCCCATCTTTGGCAAAAAGTTAAATCACAACGATCTTTTCTCTCACATTTCATTTGAAATTTTGTGCAATATTTACTCACACCTCCACAGCATACGTTCCACGAGTACAAAAACCACTCTGCTGCTTTTTCTTTCCAACAAAAATACAGTTTTCATTTACTACGGTCAAGTTAAGTAACGGTCATCAAAACTCTGAACTTCCTGCAGATGTTTCAAAATAAAACACTACGTGAATACGGAAACGTGCATTACAGAGTAGTATTCACCAGGCTGCATGTAAACTACAAACTTACCAAGCTGGATTCACCAAACTAAAACTCAAATTACCTGGAGGCCACTGGCCAAAGTGTGAACCAAAGACTCACGAAGGCCACGCCTCAGACTCATCTCATTTCCACAACAAAAGTGAAAAGTATTTTCACATCCCTCCCCCTCAAATCCCAGTTTTAGCCTTCTCTCTTTCTCTCTTTGTTTCAATACAGGTGAAAACAGATTTTTCAAAAATCCATTAACATGAGGCAGACCTTGTGAAATGAGTTTGGTTTAAATCGTCTCAGAGAGGGGGCTGATATTTTTTTATCCACCGATGCAAAAAGCTTCCTCAACAGATTTTTTTCACTCTTCACTAAAGCACACATTCAAGTGATGCCTCACCAGCCTGACTTTCTTTTCTCCCATCACCATTAACCTACATGTTTATGTTCTACATTTTCCGCCGTCATGTTTTACTCTAAAGTGACTTACAGCAGACGCTGCTGAGAAACCTGCTGTTCTGTTGTACTTCCTGTCCTCCTGATGTCTCGTCTGGGCAGACGGTAATCCAATGAGTCATCGGAGGCAGCAGGTACCCACTTGATTACCCCAATGACATGCGGTGGCAGTGTCTCACCCGGCTGCATAACACAGTCAGGCTTCTATTAAGCCATCAGCCTTGTTTTATGGCGACAGCCATATCAGATGCAGTCTACGGCTGAAATTGATCCCCTGCAACAAAACGATGCCATTCAGCGGAGTTTTGTTTTCTCCGGCGAGCGGAGAATGCGATGTTCAATCAGACAGACAGAAAATACACGGGCAAAATCAATGAGGCAAAACAGAAAATGAATCAAATGAAGCCAGATCGATGAAAAGGTGGATTGGCATTGCGCCACCGAAAGCAAAACAAACCGGGTTAAAGGAACAATACGGTATTTATTATACAAACCACAGACTTAAATGGGTCTCCTGCTTTCTGCTGCCTCATCATTGTGTTGTCGAATTCAATAAACCAATGTGACAGTGAATGGGAGACCAAAAACAAAGCCTGTGACTCGCTCTTCTTCCTTCCTATGAAGTCAATACACCTGCATCATCTGTCTCTCCACCTGTCTGTCTACCTGTTTGTCTTCTTGGTGCCTCTCAAAGGGTTTTCATTCACAAATGACTCCACCCCACCCTGCTTCCATTTTGTCTCAGCTCTCGTCCCCGTTGCAGCATCTCTGTACAAATCAGACATCCAAGCATTGAACAACACAGAATTACAAGTGTTTGAGCTATCCGAGAGACCAAAGAGCAAGCTAATAGACTGTCCATGATGATATTCCCCACACGAAACATTTGTGGAGAAAACAACAAATTAAGCTCAGCGATGCAGCTTTTATCCACTTTCCCAGAACAAAGCTCAGAGACACAAAGCTTGAGGAAGAAAGTGTGGAGTTTTGTGACATCTCGCATTGTTATGATGTCGTTCATCCTGCTAAAAGGTCAAATCACACTCAAATCAGTGATGGGAAGGGTACTTAATGGGACTTGAACCAGTTTAGTGCAGTTTATTTAATGCAGATTAAGTGTTACTCCACTTTTTCCCTGTCAAAAGGGTTTTTTGGGGAGTTTTTCAGACAGTATCGCTCCGTGCACAGATTGTAAAGGCCTCCGAGGCAAACTGTAACTTGTGATTTCAGGCTGTACAGATAAAATTTGATTTCTTAAGACATTTCTTTGCTTTTTACGGCTTAGTTTTTGGGGTAATTTAAGAGTACGCTGACTTACTTTAAATAAAACCCCTATTTTATTAAAGGAACCAGTCGCTTTCTCCTGCTCTGTCAAGGGTTGATGAATGGGAGCTCATCATAACGACATTATCAGCTGTGAAAAAGCATATTGAGTTTCAGATATTGAAAAAGACTGAAAATAAGTACGACGGAGATGATAATTTACGAACACCAGTGATTTAGACTGAACCTTTCCCACAGTGTTAACCCATAGCACATCACTGTAGCGATACTTTGTCTCCCAATTTAATATCGATATGCCACGTTTTAATATCAATATTTTTTTCCAAATAATTAATCATATTTTAGACAGATTTTGAATCACCTCTTCTCCGCAACTTATCGCTGTACCTTGTTACATTGTTTTGACTCAGTTTGTCCCATGAATGCCTTTTGAATTTTTCTGTGAACTATGTAGAGTATCGCAATATATCGCAAAATTTGGAAATCGCAATATTGTTATCGTATTGCATAGTGACTCAACTATTGTGATACGTATCGTTTCATGAGGTCCTTGTCAATACCCACCCCTATTACACATGCTGTCATAAACTATTAACAATGACTATAGATCTACTAGGGATCTACAATTACTCAAAATATTATCAAAAGTGCAACATCCAAATCACAGAAGCTGCATTTTTAAAAGGTAAATCTTGTTCCTTTGATAAAGAAAACACAATCATGATTTTAATAGTTTTCTTCAACAAAAAAGACAGCTATGATGCAAATATGATCATTCCCACTAATCATGAATCATGACGTAATCGAAATATCTGCCAAATTACATGTCGCTCGTATCTGCTTCACTGTTAAACACTGTGATTGAAAAGCTTTCTTTAAAATAAGTCTCCTGACCTGCAAGTCACAAAATTAATGATCAATATTAGCAGGGCTGGGCTCCGAGTTGAAATCTAATTTCCTGGCTGGGTAATCATTAAAGTGATTTAATTGAAAACACCGCCGTCTATTTAAACTTTGGAGATCTCTCTGCCTGTCCGTCTCCTGCATTGACTAGCTGTCTTTTTATCCACCTCTCTTTTTTATCTTTTTTTATCTCTCGAGCAGTCTGTTCGCAGCAGTCATTCATCCTGTGCCTATTTTTCCCAACAATCTGTCAGTTTAGCTCATTCACTGAGCGCCATTCAATGCCCGTTCCCCTCTGAGCATGAATAAGTGAGAGTGTTTGGGCTGAAACATCTACAGCCATCCAGCAGAGACTAAGCTATGACTCAGCCATTGAGCGAGGCTAAGTGTGACTTCCAGTCTGGCTTCCTGCTGGACCGCATTTGCCTCTTTAATCTCAAATTTTTCCAGACGGCAATCTCAGGCGGCGAACACGCAACCTTCATATGTGCTCGGGGCCAGTTTTTATGTCACCGAACGGCGTCGTGGTTCTCGATCCGCCGCTCTGAGGTTTGGAGTCTTTGTGTTGCTCCGGCAGCCATGAATAATAGAGACTATTTCAGCGATCAGCAGCCTTCTCCAGAGAGACAAAGTGATGATTCATTCATCATCACGCCTGCTGTGAGTGTTCAGGAGGTCATGGATGGGCTCCACTCTTGTTAACCCCCTCATGTAAAAAAAAAAAAAAAAGCAAATTTTAACAGGCCGTCATTGATTTTTCACATAGAAACCAAATTAACTTTATCACTTTCTTGACTGCAGAAGTTTCCTTGTTAATGTTTTGGCCTCAAAATACCCTCAAACTCTATCATCATAAAAATCTGCCTTTCTTCTGCTAGATGATATCATATTTTCAGCTCGCTGCAATGATACATAATACTAATGACGAGAGTGTGGTGCGGTCAAGAATTACCTGTCAACCTGTCATTATAAGCCAACAAGCATTTAAAAAGGTCCTGAAAGTAGTGCTCAAAATCATGAAAGGATTTCACAGTTTTATGACAGAGCAAACAACAAATTCTGATGAAGTCCATGTGAAGAGGACCCTGTTTTAATGGTGAGAGTGTAAAAAGATGACCATAAGACATAGAAATACCAACGTTTTACATAAATTAAATAGAAAAATAAAAAAATAACAAAGCAAATAGTCTGAATATTGTGAACATGTTCTACAGCATCTGCCTTCAAAAGGTTAATGTCAGCAGTTTGTCAGAGTACTAATGCCTGTCTTCCTTGCAGTGTTTTTCATATATATGTTAATTAGGAGGTGCAGAGGATTCTGATTGGAGCAGCATTGGGTGTCACTTATTTCTGATTGTGTTAAATTGAGTTATTTATCCACAAAAAGCTCAAATATTTTACGCAGACACCCTGCTTTGTGTCGCCTCCCTTCCCTTCAAAGATCTGGGTCGTAACTGGAAATATTACAAAAAAAAGCTGGCCTCTGCACAAAGCAAAGACAGTCTGCAGATTAAATCCAGTCTATTTATGCTGTTAATGAACACTTATTTTCCTACATTCCTCGTTTTTTGTTGATCACACACATTGTATCACTTCCTGTTGGTATAAAACAGTAAAGGATGCTGATGGTTTTGAACACTAACTGATAAAACAGTAATCTATGCCGATTAGTGTTTAGTATGGATTTGGGACACAGCTTATGGACCTTAAGCAGCTCCTGAGTTGTTGCCCTGTAGCTGACCTCGATTGCTGATATTTGTCTGTACTCACTTTTCACCAACCAACCAATCAACAAACAAATAGACAAACAACCCAACCAATCAACCAACCAACCAACAAATAAACAAACCAACCAACCAATTAACAAACCAACCAACCAACCAACTAACAAACCAACCAAATAAACAAACAACCGAACCAATCAACAAACCAACTAACAAACCAACCAACCAACCAACAAACCAACCAATCAATAAACAAACCAACCAACTAACGAACAAACTAACCAACCAACCAAACAACCCAACGAACCAATGAACAAACCAACCACTCAACAAACCTACAAACCAACGAACCAATTAAAAAACAAACAAACCAACAAATAAACAAAAAAACAAAACCAACCAACCAATCAATCAACAAACCGACCAATCAATAGACCAACCAACCAACCAATTAATAAACCAATAAACAAACAAACAAACCTTATATCACAATAAAATTCACAAGTATCATGATTGTTTTCTTTGCAACTAACAGCAGAACAGCAACTTCGAACAGCAGAGAAAGGACACTGGATTTGCCAAGTTTATGGTCACATGACCACTGAAAGCCTCCACAAAGCAGCATGCTGGTGCTATCTTCAGAAAACAAAAGACATAGGCAACAAACATTTGTACCAATACACAGTATGAGTTTTCATTTCAAAATGTTTCGCTCTTTGTTTGAGCTGGACCAACTAAGAGGTGCATTCAAACTGCTGCTCAGCGATGGACCCCCCAGATGTGCAGCCAATAGGATTTGCCAGAAAAGCTCCTCCCCCCCGCCCCACCCCCTCCAGTGAAATTCCTGGTGGACGGAGGCGTTCCAGGTAAACTGAGAGGATTAGTCCGTCTGCAGCTCGGCGGCATGAATGCCTGTCTGTGTTTCTGCTAAACTCCACGTTCACGAGCTGTCCGGCTCTCCGCACATTCAGAACCACATTCACAAAAACGCCTTTTTTATTGTCTCACACTTCAGGCTGTAAAGGACAACATTTGCAAGCTGTTTAGCTCATTAA
>JBCAUF010000092.1:7480370-7490917 GCA_038406115.1 Haemulon aurolineatum
ACTGACCCCGGCCCCCATCAGAGAAGGCAAAAGTTATGTGGCCCTCACAGGAAAAAGTTTGGGGACCCCTGGTCTATGGTTACAGAGAAGAAAAGGTCCATAAAACTGCCCCTTCAGGACACTTGGATTGCAGCGGACGAGCACAATGGAGGAATATTACAACGTTTTTGAGTAGTTTTATGGACCTTTTCTTCTCGGTAACCATAGACTCTTATGATAAGGCTTTGCGGTCAGGACGAAAACCCAGCCAAGTCTCCAGCAGCACTTTGAGGAATAAAAAACTACAGCGGACTTCTCATCAGCATGCGGATAAGTCGATAATGACCGAATTTCATTTTTGGGTGAACTATTTAATTCAATGATTTCAATCGTTTTTAGTGGAAAATATCAGAAAATGGTCTTCAAATTTCCCACGGCACAGGGTGATCGGTTTTTAATTAGTGTGTCCAAAACTGATACTGTCATCTAGACACTAAAACAACGAATCACTGATCATATTCATTACAATTAGCATACTGTAGATTTTAAAAAAAAAGAAGGGAAAAATAATTGTGTGTGCATGTGTGTGTGTTTCAGGTGCCGTAGGCAGCTCAGAAAAAACATGTTCTACCCAGAATACGTCGACATGGAGACGGACGTTCTTGGAGAGATGATGGAAGAAGAAATGAGAAAATTCCTCGACGAGGAGCTGCCGTGTCACATTGTTGCTGCCATCGGTTCCCTGTGTAAGGAGCTTTCTTTACATCGTCTTAGGGCTGGAGGATTATGGAAGAAATAATAATCACGATTATTTTGATTGATATTGAAATCACGATTAATATACACGATTATTCATTGATTTAAAAAAAAGCACTTATTGAACCACCAAAACTCAACTTCAAATATAACTTTTTAAAAACAACCATAAATAAATTAGAAACAAGTAAAGGAGTAAAATAATAATAATAAACTAGGACTGCGCGCAGTCATGAACGGGCCCTCGCATCCCCGCGCCATTCGAATTTCAATAGGTCCCTCGTGAGTCGTTGACTCTTGGCTCGGGCCCTAATTAAAACAATAATAGCAATAAAAAAAATGAATACCCAGTCTACATGTATTCTGTTCTATACTCCCTGCAGTTTGCTTCCTATAACTCCAGCAGTTTGTTCACTTCAGGATTCTTCTGGTTTCAGTGATGAACGAAAAATAGCAATATGTAAAAACAATAAAAAAAAACAAATAACCACAATCTACATGCACAAATTTACAACATGCAAAAAACAACACACGTCACACGCTTGCTGCAGCTGCACGCGACAGAGGTGTGTTAACGGTGCTTTTATGGAGCTTGTACGGCGCAGGAATTTACATACACATGGCCCGACACATTAACCGTTTTTCTTCGATTACAGTGTTTTTATGATCGTGAGAAGACAAAATCGAAATCACGATCAAAATTCGATTAATTGTCCAGCCCTACATCGTCTTCACGTGTCCTTCGTCCTAGATTTTATATACTGTAACTTTCATTCTGCCTACCCATCAGGTCGTCTTTCGGACCTTGAGGAGGAGGAGGAGGAGCCCGAGAACGAGGAGGAGGCCGCGGACGAGGAGGAGGACGACGAGGACGACCTCGACGACAGCAGCGTGGAGGAGATGAGGAGCGAGGGGGAGGAGGAGGAGGAAGAGGAAGAGGAGGACGAGGAGGACGAAGGCCGCGACCGGAGCGAGCTGGCCGACGACCTCTACAGCCCGGAGGAGGACGAGGAGGAGGCCGAGGAGGAGGAGGACGAAGACGACGAGGACGGAGAAGAGGAGGACGAGGAGGAGAGAGGCGTTTAACCGAGGACTCGATTTGTATACGTATATTTTTACACCGATTCAAGCACTTTGGAATTGATCTTAATCTGCGGGCGAGTGCGACAGATGTTCAGGTTGTAGCAGCATCTGTTCGAGTGCTGCACCCGTCTCCTCTCTGAATGTCCCGTGTGCAGTTAAGGACCGGAGCAGCTACCACATTTTGCCTCAAACCCTCCAAACAGCAGTCTTTGAGACGACACACAACAGACAGAGCTTGGACTCAGCTGGATTCGAAACTAACCCGTGCACTGAGAGAATCTGCCAATGTGAATCTTGTGCTTAACCCCCGCGTTGCATACCGCTAAACTTTAATTAAGGTGCTTTATATTAGAAGACATTTGCTGTATACGTACACACACAGATGTGAATGTATTGTGACAGAAAGTGGCAGGAAGGACTCAAACACTTCAAACTGAATTTGGCAAAACAAAAACCTCCGCGTGTCTGAGAAGTTGGATTTTCTACCACTTTGCTAAACATTTTACAAATTTCCTGAACAGCCTTGTTCAAATTTGATCTAATTTGTTTTTGAGTACTTTCACCTGTTTACCTGAATTTTTGATACAACAGGTGCTAAGCAGAGAGAGAGCTCTTGAAAGCTTCTGAAATTATTTTACTGAAATTTTCCAAACATTGATGAGAAAATGTTTGAATTCCTTCAGTTTTCCCCAGTTTTCCCAGTTTTCCATCACCAGAGACAGCCTTTTGAGCTATATCTTTGCAAACAGGCCACGGTTTTGACAATGTGTTTGACCTGAAAAGGCAGGTAATGGTCTACTTGAATGAGTCCTTTGTGTACGGATTGTTGTAACATTTTCATTCATTCTGGAGTTAAAGCATTGCAAGCCAAAGATTTAAGGATGTGTGTGTGTGCATGGATACTTTGAAAAGTTTGTTTGCTTGGCATGATGTTAGAATAATAAATGCAATGTGTTAATAATAGTTTACATAGGCTAAAGGATGACTTTGCTTTTCATAGCTGTGCTTTAAAAGTAGTTAGTGAATTGTTTAAAAAAGAAAAAAGTCAAATGTTCCTATGCACACTTCATACATTATTCTCAAAATATCAGTTTCAGGTGATGAAGAATTTTGCACTTTACTACATTAAATGCTATGTTAGGCCTGAGATATTTGAATGTTTAAAGGTGATTTTTATTTTGATATTTTGTGAGGGGCCAAACTGAAATAATTATTACATGATAATAAAGCCTGTTGAAATGTGCGCAGTTTTGCAGTGGTCTTCTTTCAAATTTGAAGCAACACAGGGGGTTAAAAACCAAGAACAAGATTCAAAACTTTGTTAAAAATGTGTTAACTACACTAATTTCCCTACATTTGAGCTGAAATCGCTGAAAAAATGAGATGCAGATGTCCGGAGCCAGGCAAGAAAAGTACATAATGAGAATTATATTTACAATGTTTATATTTATTGTAGATACATCATATAATAAAATAACCAAATATAATAATGTATATAATACTATTAAATAATACATTATTCATACATAATAAGATTAGAAAAATAAGCCATGAATGAATGGCTCTTTATCTGTAAAAAAATATATATATATATGAAAAGGGTGTTCGTCACTTCAGAGAAGAATATTATCCCGCAACTCGCATCAACGTTAACTACGTCACCTCGTTCCGGAACGTTTGTTCTGGCGTGTTGCACCCCCACGGACCACGGACACAAAAGTGGTCGGAACAGTTTCCTGTGGGCACTTCCGACGTCAGTTGCAGCGGTTATTTACATGTGTTTCTGATGTTTTGTGTTTATTCTTGTCACATAAATCTAACTGACAGAATCGCGGCGTGACGTCACGTGTGTGTTTTCCGTTGCTCGCGGACCAAAAGAGGCGCAGACATGAATCCTGTGTTTCGAAAGGTAACGTTAACTTTTTCAGTTTCTTCACAGAGGTCATGCAGCAGTGAGCGGAACAGATCATCGCACTGGAAACAGAACCAGCCGATATATGATCATCATCCAGAAATGATCGATAACAAATTGTTTTATCTTACTTCGGAGGTTCAGTTGAATCCGCTGGATACTCCTAGTTAAATTGCTGCACGTGTTAAGTCAATTAAAGCCAAATTGGTGGATTGATAATCACTGTGCATCACTTGCAGCATCCCTGCTAGCATCATAAAACACAGAAAAATGTCCATCACAATATCATAGAGCCCAAAGTGACGGTATCAAATGTTTCATTTTGACCAACCCAGAAAATACTCAATTTTATATGTGAGAGTCCTTTAAGAAGCTCCGGCGTGCTGATAAATAAAATAAACTAAATTGATTAGTAGTTAAAAAGATGATATCACAAAAAGATAAGTCTGTAAAAGTGGGTTTTAAGAAGTAATTTAAAATAAATTACTGAATCTGCAAGTTTTATCTCCTCAGGTCAGCTGCTCTGTGTGAAAAGACACGATCACCTTCAGATTTAGGTCCTGGGGATTTAAGGCTCATGTGGAGTCAACATTTCATTATTCTGTCTTGGAAAGAGTTTTGATTTAAGATTTGTGTGTGCAAAGCCTTGACTGCCTTCAAAGCTTCAAGTTGAAGTTATTGTGTGTTTTTGTCCAGTTGCAGGTGTCTGTCGCACAACAGGCGTTGTTCTTAAATCAAGCACTTACACGATGCCGGTAAGTCTTTGCATCGCTCCTATAATTCTCATTGGCCTACCTGAAAGCTTTATAATGTAATGATGTGAGCATTATAATGCTCCACAGTAAACAAACAATACAGAACAAAACCATTTACAGAAAGTCCATGCACAGTATCTCTTTGGAATTAAATACAAGATATGAGTCACTTGTCAGCAACTTCAACATTTTTATTTACTAAGGTGTTTTAAGACATTCAACAAAATGTTATACATTAGATCTCTTAAGCTTAAGAAAAAAATACTGCATAGACCCAAGTTGTGTTAAACTAAAACCGACAGTTGTTTTCTTGCAACTGGTTCGTTCCAACACTTGCCAACCATCTGTGACATGAATCCTCCTTCTATTGTATTTTAAGGGCCACACCATCCATCCAGCATCCTGTTTGGGGTAAGTGTTTAAAGACTATGATGAAAAAAAATGCATGGAAATAGAAAACAGACAAACCTGTGGAATTTATCTTGCACTAACCAAGATGTGTGGCTTGTCTTTTTTCTTTGTTCGCAGCTTCTGTAAGTGAAAGACAATACAAAAGCATGCCAACCCATGGGATCGGGAGCTGGAGGCATCTCTTACCTAAAGAGGCGGTAAGACACTCAGACCAGTTAACGTTTTTTTTGGAAGAGCGTCAGTTTTACCAGAGGCAAATCCCGCCTCTTATTGAGCTTTGAGTGTGTGGCTGAGCCAGGCTTCAAGGTTTAATCTGTCCGTATTCATCCTAATCATATGATCAAGACACATTTCTTGCCGATTGTAGGAGCCATATATTCACTTGTATTTTCTGTGTTTATTCCTGAACACTGGGAGTATAATGGGAAACCTGAGCTGAAGTATGAGATCATCCCAAAAATACACTGACCTATTTGCAGCCTGAAGGGCCTAATGTAACAGTACGGCTGTCATTGTTTCAAATAGTCAAACTTCAAAATTCAAAATTGAGTGTTTATTATCTTGGTTTTGCTGATGGGGCATGCAACATGTCAAACCGATCTCAGAAAGGTCTATTTCATGTATGGACTGTAAGATTTGAATTTGGACAGGTCAGGTTGAATATTGCCATCTGTGTAGTCTGGATTAAATTAGTGGTTTGAATACTGATGTTTTGTTTTTGCTGGGGTTTTTCTAGCCAAAGAAGAAGAAGAAAGCCAGACAGCAGATGAAACCGATCATTTCAGCGACACACACAGCGTACGGGACCCTGAATGTGACGGTGTCGGGTTACGACATGACAATGGTGGAGCACTACGCGCAGTACATCCACCATTTCTGCAACCGGCTCGGCATCAGTGTGTCAGAATGGTGAGGATACTTAGTGTCGAGTCTGTTTGTATTTATTGATTTTGTGACTAACCAGCTAAGGCCACACTTTGTTACGATGGAGCTGGTACAAATTACGTAGGTTATTATAAAACTTATCAGGTGTTAATTTGTCCTACTATATCAAAGTCACAAATACTGGTGAAGTCATTTAAGAATCTGACGAACAAATGAGCTGAATTATAACTGAATGCAAAGCCACTGATCTTGTGGGCGATCAGACCTCTCAATTAATGAGCTCTTCCAAGACAAGACAGACTAAAATAGATTCAAAACCATCTAAATCTTTGGTACCATAGAATTATGCACATCTAATATACAAGTCTTTCTTTTATTGTTGATTTTCTCATACAGCTATGCTTTGCCAACCAAGACCACAGAGATCATGTTAATGCAAGAGCAAGGCACCAAAATGTACCTCGATGCCACCCTAAAGACTCACGAGCGAGTCGTCCAGGTAAAATCTCTCCTCCTCAAGTCTCCTTTCAGCTCGATGACTGAATGTCTTTTGGTTTTCATGAGGAGTCCACGACCCGACCATCGAACCAAGTGTCATTTCTCTGTTTGTCCAGCTGAAGAGCCTGAGCACCGCGTTGTCTCCCGTTTTCATCGACGTGCTTTTGAGGAATCAACCAGAGGGAGTGCAGCTCTCCGTGAAGGAGGTAAGTTTGCAAGCCGATAAGCAGTGCAACGTCGTACTGAAGCACGACCTTTTCTCAGATGTTGTGCTTTGAACAGATTGTGTAAAATCTGAAATATCTAAATTGTTTGGAAAATCCCTTTTTTTGAGCTGTTTTGGTTTCGGTTAATTTGGTCAAATGTAAGTGGACACAGACATAACACCCACATGGACATCTCATCTCAAAATCTGATGATATAACAGTCATATGATAATGTTTTTTCCTTTACAATTGCAGGGGAGTTCTTAAAGATTGTCCTGTGCCTTTAAGAAATGTCTAAAATATCGTTGTAGGATGTAGTATGAAAGGAGACATGTGGATCTATACCCAAAAGGGTGCAAAATTACGCATGTCCACATACTTTTGGCCATGTAATTTATATGATGAAAACCCCAAATTAAATATTGATTCATTATGAAAGCCGCGAGTGGTCGAACTTACAAGTCAGCATTAAAATCGGCCACATTTCATTTTACCACGAGAAACATCTCTCCTGGTAAAAAGTATGTTCAAAAATTTCTATCAGAATCAATGATTATATTTGATGTCAAAGTCAAAGTCATCTTTATTTGTCAGTTTCTGCAATTCATACATAATTGAGAAATTGAAATTCTGTGACTCTTGGTCTCCCGGACAACAAAAACAGAAAAAAAACAAACAAAAACAACGACCGGAAAACTCTGAACAAAAACACTGAATAAAACAATATAATAAAAAAATATATTTAAAAAAATATATATTATATGTAAAATGTATATTAAGAAAGTACTAAGGAGAAAATCTAAAATATATACTGTAGAAAATAGAAAATATTGAAAATATACTATCTGTGCAAGACTCTTGAGTCTGTTTCTTTTTAAATGAGCGTTTTAACACATAAGTAACGGTTTCTTGTCCTCTCCTCTCCCCGTTTTCCTCTCAGCACACCGAGGCTGATTACCATGCACGGTTCAAGAGCCGTCCGGAGCTGGAGGGACTCCTCGCTCAGATGAAACATTAACACCTGCGGACCACTGATGGAATCGCTGTTTGATTTTGTATATTTATTCCCTCGCGTTCCTTATCCGAATGCTGCTTAGGGTGATCATTTGCATTGAAATAACTGTATGCTCTGTTGTGACCTCTGGAAAATAAAAGCCTTCCATGGAAGACGTTGTCATTTTTAATACTTCAACCCTTTAATGTAAATGTATGTATTTTACTTTTTTTTTCTTTACACGGACTAACAGCTTGTAAGTATCACTGGACTTTGATTATTAAACTGTTTGAACATATTATCTACCATTGGGACTTTTACAGTAGAAAAATAAACTTAGTTACAAAAATCATGATTTCAAACATATCTGTACAACATTTGTTTGTTGATTATCAGCTGACATAAACACCAATATGAATGTATCTGCGATCACTTCCTATCAGCTAATGTAGTATGTTACAGGTTCTTGAGATAAAAAGTGCTGTATGTCCTATAGCCTGATGCAATCTAGTCTGAAAGTATGAGTATATGAGACAGTGCAACATTTTCTTTTATGATATTTGTCATCACGGTGACAAGTATCCACTTCCAGAGTCCAGTCAGTTTTGCTGCTTCACTGAGATCCTTCAAGCTCGGACATAAGAAAACTCAGGTTCCTCCTTCCTTTCAGGATGTCATAAAACACGTCTTTGCCTCTTTCGCCGGCCGAGGTCACAAAGTTCAGGATGTCCCTCATCTGGTCTTCTGTGGTTGTTAAAGCTCTCACAGCTTTATAGTTCTCACCGGAGATCAACCCGACAGCCTTGAGCTCGTCCAGGATGGCACCCGTGTCGGCCACCCCGTTAATCAGAGCTGTCCGATGGAGATCCACGAAATGTTGACCTGGGGCAGTCGGTGAACATGAAAGCAATGGAAACAACACATCAATGAGCACTAGATGTTGTAATAATATCATATGTATATCTAAAAAGTGGGATGGTGAGTCGTGAGGGGCTGCAGATTTTTTATTGAAAGATGATGAATATCTTACCGTGTTTATTTATGCTCTTTCTCTGGTAGTCCTCTGAAATGAAATATAAAAAGGTGTCATGGTACATTAACTTTAACAGGACAAAGGGATATACATATAGGGATTCAATATAATTTTGTGTTAAATGATTTATTAACTGACTTGTTCTAATAGTGCAAGTCCAGACTGTGTCCATTCCTTTCTTTTGCTGAATTTCAAGTTTTAGGTTGAAGTCAGTCTCTGCATCTCTGATGAACACCTCAAAGAAATTTGGGTTTCTCCTCTCACTTGTGAGCTTGAGTTTCTGTGGATGAAATATCGTGTTAAAACTAAGGCTTCAAAATGTTTTACTTTTGTAAGTAAAAGGAGCATCTGTTTTAGCAAAGAATCCATACATCAGGGCAGATTTCTGCACTGTTTACATCCGTTGAAAGGAAGAAATCTTTCTCCATCTTAAGAGGCTTGTCTGGACTTGGCTTTTTGATTCTTTTAGATCCATCAGACTTTTCCTCTCTTTCCACTGCCTGTGGGGAGGAAAAACATTAAAAACTAACAATTTCAGACATTTTGGAAAACTGTTGTTCACTTTCATTTTGTTTAAAATGGGTAGCTGACATCATAAACCATTCAGATGCTCGATGCTTTTTAGAGTAAATTTTCTTTTGACTTTATTTTTTTCAGCTTGGGAATGTAATTTCTGACAGTGATGTAATCTTCCCCCTGGGAACTTTCTCTCTGCACCATTATTCATCATTCAAGGGATAGTTCCCACTTTTTGAAGTGGGGTTGTATGATGTACTTTCTGATGAGAAACTGAACTTGCATCGCTTGTTAAATGACTCTATCCCCTTCACCAGGCTCCCATGAGAAAAACAGTAATTTTACCTCAAAGAACATCAGAGTCGCTTATCTACCACTGTATGGTCATTTAATTTGTTTATGTTCATATGTAACGTAGTTCAATCCAAACTAACCCTTTAAAACACCAAAGACAAACTAACACAAACTAATGACCTGATCAAGGCAGCTTTGGACCTGCAACTCCCTTTTTCTGCAAGGTAAAATTAAATGTTTTGTGAAGAGCGTTTGGTGGAGGGTAGAGAGTGATTTAATGAGGGACTGAACTTTGGTCTCCCATTGGAGAGAGGTGTCTGATGGCATGGTTAAAGTGATAGTTCACCCAAATTTCAAATTTCACTCATTATATACTGACCCTCATGTCGACTAAGGGTTGGAAGAAGTTTCAGAGTTATCCGTTCCTTCTTTGAGTTACATGGGGGCTCGGCGCGGCACTGCATGTCCATATAGCGGTTGCGAACGGGGTCCAATTACCTTCGTCCAAAAAGACACATCAAAAAACCATCCAAATATCTCCATGCTGCTCGTCTGTAATGTCTCTGTTGTATTGAAGCCCCGACAAGAGAATTTTTTCTGAAAAAATTAAATAAGTCCCTGTTTGTAGCGGAAGTTCTCAGTGTGTCGGTTCACAGCTTTGACGGTATCAGTGCACATGCGCGAGGTTTTTCCCCCCGAGACTTGCTTCCGTGTTTGTCCCGGTGAAGGAACAGAAGCAGTCCCGAGTTGCCCGCCTTACACGGCACACGACATTTTCTTTCATTTTTGGCCTCGTGAACGCTTTTTCAGTCATGGCTGAAGATTACAGGCAGGCTGTACGCTGTCCCGTTCCTCCTCCTTCTTCTTCTCTTCTTCTCGTGCTTCTGTTCCGGGGTACACACGGAAGCAAGTCTTGGGGCAAACCTCGCACATGCGCACGGATCCCGTCAGAGCCGTGAACCGACACACTGGGAACTTCCGCTACAAATAGGGAAAAATTTCTCATGTCAGGGCTTCAATACAAGGCGGACATTACAGACAAGCAGTATGGAGATATTTGGATGGTTTTTTGGTGTGTCTTTTTGGACGAAGGGAATTGGACCTCGTTCTAAACCGTTATGTGGACATGCAATGCAGCGCCGAACCCTCCTGTAACTCAAAGAAGGAACGGATAACTCTGAAACTTCTTCCAGCCCTTAGTCGACATGAGGGTCAGTATATAATG
>JBCAUF010000092.1:7710010-7723370 GCA_038406115.1 Haemulon aurolineatum
ATTCTTTAGTGAAATCAGACGAATTTAATGCACGACTTCATGTCGGAGTTTCAAAATAAATCAACTTTATGAACACACAAGTGCAGAAATTAAGATAATTTTAAAGATGAAATCAGTATGAAATGATAAAAACGTTATTTTAATCTTCTTTTGGCATTATTAATCACATATTCACTGATTTACCACTATTTTTTCTCAAACGCCACAGTGCTATTCATCTTATTTTGAAAGGAAAACCAATGTTATCCGGTTTAGTGCCAAGCTCTTTGCAGCCTTCACTCAGCCAGGACTGCATTCCTCGAGGCGTCAAAAACGTGCCTTACCTTACACAATTAATAGTCCTGCTCTTTCAATAATGCAACAATATTTTATTCGTGTCCCTGCTCGGTTGTCACTCAGAGTAAGAGTTGGTTTATTTCAAACCTGTCTCATGTGTCTCCACTGGAGGGCGCTGTTGCATCATCATAGAGTGAAATCCCCAAACTGCTCCTGGTTTGGGATCTCGAGGCTGCTGTAAGGTCTCCCCAGGTTCAGATAATTAGGAAAACAATTAATTTGTGAGTGCCTGAAGACCCTCACTCATTCTTTATAGTGGTCTTTACAGGTGGCATCGCTCATGGTCCAGCCGAGTGGAAAAGATGGGCTACACATGCATGGATGACCAAACAGCAAACCATAAACAATAACTGCTTCATACAAAGGGTCTGGACCCTCTGTCTCTGTACGTGCTTATGGTTTAGATTGAGAGTTAAGTTGCTGAAAAGACACAAGGTGAAAACAAATATTATAACTACTCCGGTTTCTTACATTTGCCAGTTTATGATGGGAGTTGAGGCATCAAAGCTCAAAGACGAATCTGAAAGTCAACATCATATCGAAAGTTTACCACCATCATCTTGTTTTTCTGTTCACTAATCGGTCTCAAATGAGAGCAGCAACTGTATAAAACTGATTAGTCTCAAACATTAACCCTTCTCTGGCTCCCAACCTGGCAGATGAGGAAATAAATAACACCTCTTCTAAACAAAATTTTGCATATTTTTCTTTCTTTCGTCAAATCTTTTCAAACTTAGCTGTATTTCTTTGTGAATTATGGAGCGATTTAAAGTCTACGGAGCTCGAAATGCTTCTCAAACATACTCACAGGATGGCCATTAGGTCAAACTGTAGAAATACTTAAAAACTTATGATTAATATGCTTAAATTCCTCAAGTTCTAACATTTTATGCAGTTATAACGTCCAGAAAAAAACATTTAAGAAACTCTCCTCAATGGTCATTAACTATTATTTGAGTAGACCTTCTCTCTTGGAGTAATTCTCGAATTGAGTCACTCTCAGTTAGGGCTATTTCTTTGATTTCTTTCTTCTTGGTGTAGAAACAAAGTTGGAGGGGATGAATGGGGGTGTCCCTCAAAATGTGCCTGGTGCGATTCCACTCACCACCACAAGAGGGCTCACTTTTCTCAAAGTTGATAGTTTTTGCCTCTGGAAACATGCACTGCAACTGGACTCAAGACTGTGAATTATATGGAGAAACATCCTTAACATCTCAACATGAACAGTTTTTTACAAGCAATAAATACATACGCTATAAGATTACATAATCATATGCTGAGTACTGTGGTAAAAATGGGATGAAGACATGAAAAAAAGAGAGACAGAGTTATTTTGTTTGTGTTTATTTATTTCTAATGCGTTTTATTTTTATTTTTTTTTATCTGTCCACAAAGTCATATTAGTCACTACTATGTTAGATCAGTTTTCCCTCACTGCAATGGCAGTAAACTACACAAGAGCCCAAACCCGGCATGGTCCCCTCACCTCGCAGAGATTTGTCATTTATCATCAAGAGCATCACCTTCAAACCGATCGTATCTGTAAGATCGGCCTATACGATACGATACCAACGAGACTGTAGTGTTTTCCTTTTGGTGAAACGATCTGATTCAAAATCAGGAGATCATAATAAGGTGCAATTCATACGTTTGGAAAAGGAGCCACAAATGTAAAGGTTTTGTGGAGAATTTTGCCAACATTTCTCCAACTTTAACTCGAGAGTCAGGCGAACAGGATGTTTTCCTCCAAGGATGTCTTTTTGTGAACTTTGAAGGCAGCTTTGAACAGCGAGCTCGACCTCACTTGTGCTCAATTAATGGATGTGAATGGTTGTCAGAGTCAGAGCTCCTCTCAAAAAGGTGGACGCACACCTTCAACGCTGAGAAGTTTGGAACAAATTTATCCAAAAGAAAAAAAAAACATGTTTTTGCATCCGTCCAGTGTGGTTGGTGGCCATTAAGTGGCTTTAGCAGGTAAATAAATACCGTTTTATGTAACAGATGGTTTAAATCGACTAACTGTCCATCTTTGGAGAACTATAAAGGTGAATTTCACCAGTTTTTAGAGAAGCCTCTGCTGCTTCACTTGGTGTTAAACATCCTTTCAGACTGCTTACGGACACATAAAAAGGCATCTGTGTGTTTTTCTAACTCAAAGAAAGTTGGAAAAAATAGTCCAATTTCTTTGAAATCAAACTATGCATCCAAAAGAGTTCAAATATTAGCTTGAGTGCTGCTTTCAGAGATGAATTTTTTTTTTTTTTTTCTGTGCAAGAAATTTGGAAATGGAGTTTGAGTCAAAGGCTGCCTTTTTACGTTCAAATCTCCAGAGAAGAACGCCACTTAGACAAAGGGTTTATTTTGAAAATCTGTCATCACCGAGGAAATGTCTGTCATTAGACATTTGGATTGATTGGCAGGCTGTTTTATTCCCATCTGCCGGTGGGAGGAGTAGAAGGGACCATCACTCAGGTTTGTGCTCTCTTTAAAAAACACAACATCTCTAGTGCTATCTGTACAACATTCAACAACACATTTCTCTTGTTTTTTTTCTTGTTTTTTTCTTGTTTTGTTTTGTTTTTAACCATAATGCCAAAACAATAATAATTATCATTATAAGAAGAGCATTTTTCCATCTCAACGGCATCGAACAAACACCACACAAACTGAAATAAAAATCTAATAAAGGCCTCAATACCAGATAGTACACGTCACCTTCAAGTGGTGCTAGAGATCGACAGTTTACGGACGAGAGAGGGAGCATGGAGGAAGAGCAAGCATGAGAGAGAGAGAGAGAGAAAAGGAGGGAGGAGAGGTTAAAGAAAAGTGTGAGAAAAGAGAGAGGACGGGTGAATTATTCCGTTTTCTGGAGTTGATGCATGCTTTAGTGTCACCTTGGACAAGTTTTGGCACCTTTTTTTTAAAGATTAAATATATTCATTAGACTTAGACTTGGGCTTTGGTTTTCCAAGGGTTAGTATTAAGACCAAAAGTAGTCTAACCCTACATCTACAGTGATTTCTTTTTAACTTGTCTAAAGGTTAGGTAGTCCATTCTTTCAAGATGTCTAGCCACGCTAGATTGTAATAAGGCCTAGTGACCTTGTTTAAGGCCGAAACGGGCCTGAAGAGGAGGGGGAGGAATCCGGCAATGAAAACAGCTTTTGCCCCCCAGGAGAGAGCAGTCAGGAGGTAAAGACACGAGAAGAAGATTAGGGAGAAGAGGAGGAGAGGGGGTAGTGGAGGGTCAGAGACAGAGGGGAAGAAAGAGTGTGAAGATATAGGCTAAGTGCTTTTGGTGAGTTTTACAAAATACACCAGGAAGTGCTTGAAACAGAAGGCACGATGGCATTGACAGTAGTTGTTAAGGAGACACCACTAAGGGACTTTCACTACAAAACTCATAAGGTGCTCTAAAAAAAGAACTTAAACACATTAATGCACATTAAGGTGTGGTTGTAATCATAGAATACCCCATCAGAAAGTAGTCTAGGTAGATAAATAGTGGTCGTTAACCAGTGTAAGGGGATATTATTGACTTACATTCTTTTTTTTCCCTATAATAAACCTTCAAAACACAAGCATTCAGGAACAGAGATTGATTGTTTTCAATTTATAGCAATACATGTGTTGATAGTTCACACAAAAGTTGCGTGCTTTGAATTCGAACTTTTCTTTAACAACCAGTTCAGCGGTTGGATATTTGACACACGTCGATCGACCGATCGGCCGATTTCGAAAAATCGATGGGGTAACTCTATTGACACCACAGCTGTACACATTTAAAACGACAACAGAAAGTGACAACTTCCATTGAAAAAACGTTTGGTCTATCGATAAAGTCAAAATAAAAACAACTACTTTGGGAACTCAAACCTTGCACAGTGCTCTGTATAGACATTCCAACTAGTCTTAGCTCACAAACATTATAATCAATATTACCTATATTGATAACCTTTTTCTGTAAGCATCTTGAAATGAAAATAAACAAAAGTCTGCTTTTTTTTCTTTTCTTGTCTTTACAAAAGCTACACATATTCTACTGGGATGTCTATGCATTTGTTAGTGTTTTAATAATTACTCCTACCATTGTCTTTTCTTTTCTTATAAAAAAAGAAGAAGAGAGGGAATCTACTCATCTAAAAGACACCATACCCCCAACAGTACAATTTGTTTCTCAGATTTAGTCCTGTTTGGCAGGGATACTGCTTTCTTTTTCGCTCTCTACCTTGTATCTTCTCTCCTATGGAGAAAAAAAAAAGAAATAGTTCCTTTTTTTTGACACAGTTGCTAAGTCTCTGTCTCTTTAAAAAGGTGTGTCAGTTGATTGTGTTCAGGGGGCTCGAGCGTCGTTCCTACACCCCTCAAACAGACTCCCGGTCTTTGTTTTGTTCGTTTCCATGCATCTACGCTGCCTCGGCGACCGAACCGTCATCCGGCACCTTTTGTAAACACTGATTTTGAACTGTGACTCCTTTTTACCGCTCAGCCTTTGACGTCTTTCATCGCATTATACATTATTTATATCAACTGCTGTTTTTTTTTTTGTTTTCTTTTCAAGCTGAGCCACAAACGACAGCCGCCATGTGTCAAGGACATCACGCTACGATGTAGCATTTCTTTTACAACTTAACTATTCACAACACCCTAGAACCACTTTTAACAAATATACTGTACTTAAATTGTTTTTAACTGTATATTCAGATAAAATGAATGACCTATCAGAGCCTCGATGCAAATGAATACCAGAGACTCTCTTAACAACATACATGAACAGGCACTAACTGAAAAAGGAAAGAAAAAATGTTACAAACTCTTCTTTCTGTTTTTCTTTAGGACAGTCGTGTAGAAACACTTTTCAGACAAACAAGGCAGTGATATATAGTTGAGGGAAAGCACGCCGCCTGCAACAGTTACCTCATGCCTTTAAATTAATACCAAATAGCTTAGCTGAGGTTCACGGCTTGAAACTTTTCTAGACTAAACTTTCCTCCATGTCTGTGTGGTGCTGAGGAGGAACTTGAAGTTCAAGGTTTCAAACTGTTCCCTGGTCAGTCAGGAGAGCGTCAATTCACAGCTGGCTTCAACTTGGTCAGTATAGTAGTCTGGGATATACAGTCCATTATTAGTGTGGAATAAATGCATATGGAACGATGCAGGATCTGCCCTAGATGTTATACATGTTTCTTTCGTTTATCAAATAGGAGGTCATCTTAAAAATCATCCATCTTGGAGTGAAGCTTGGCAAAAAAAAGAAGAAAAAAAAAGAAAAAGTGGCCTACAAAATCCTGAAAAGATGCATCGATGCTCTTTTGTCCAGGAAGTTTGTTTTGTGGACGACCACACTGTCAGAACTGAAGTAGACGAATAATGTCGGAGGGAACATAACAGCAGTGATTTTTCTCTCCATCCTTTTCAAAACCACAGGAGTCAAGGATCCTCTGCCAAGAGATGAGTGTATAAAGGGACTATTTCACCTTAAAACCCTTTTTCTCTCTGCAAAGTTACCTGCCCCTCCTTCAATTCTGTGTCAAATGTCGATGAAAACATCAAACCCAACCCTCCAATATTAAATGGTGTCATCCACAATCGTTTTAATCTGTTAAGACTCTTTCTTCATCTCCCACCATGTGGTTGGAGCTCAGGGCTGGTGACAGAGCGAGGGACATCCTCAGATCCTGGTCCTGAGAATCCTCCAGACTGCTGTCCTCCAAGTTCTCTCCCAACTCCTCCTCTTGATCTTCTTCGTCCGCCTCCAGCTTCCCCTTGAGCATCAGACCATCTCTTGCATTGTTGGATACCGAGGCCACGTTAGAGTCTGGGAGGCTAAGGATGTCGTCCAGATGTTCTGCTGTATCCTCAGAGAGCCCGTTCAGGGTCTTGGCCTGAGTTGAGGACCATTCCCCAATGGGTGCATGGGACTCTGCCTTGCTAACATGCCTCCATATTGTCAGAGAGTCAAGGTCAGAGTGATCCGTCCGCGGCTTGGAGACCTTTGGGGCTGCATCATCCTCCAAGGTGGTCGCAGCACCTCTCTTGCGCCTAGACTTACTGGTGTGGTTGACCTGGAGATGCATGGCCATCAGCTCTGCTGAGGACGTACGGAAAGGGCAGAACAAACACTGGCTCAGTTTGATCCCTGTTGAACTATCCCCTCCAACATCTCCACCACTGACACCTCCTACTTCCCCTACGCTCATGACTCCATCCTCTTCCATCCCTCCAAGGCCAGGTGAGGGGCGACGGGACAGATCCAGGGGTTCAAACCCACCTTCTTGAGTAGAAGACGCAGAGCCTTCCTTGTCACTCGAAGGCTGAACCATTCGGCTTGTAGTAAGGGGCTTCCGACGGGACACTTTAGGAGCTTTTGGTGGAGGAGACTCCCTGATCCAGCCCCCTTCCATTCCACCTTGGTAAAGAGCCCCCATCACCCCAGACAGATATCTGTATTGGGTCTCCAGGTCAACATCCCTTAGAGCCGCCAAGGCCTTCCGATGCTCCCGCTGGTCAGGGAGCCCCAGGAGCCAGGACTGCTGGCTGGGCCGAGAGCTGGGGCTGTCGGTTGGGCCTCGGTTGACCGGGCAGTGGTTGAGCTGGGATCGGCGCTGTTTGGCCAGCCCAGAGGTTCCAGAGGTCAGACTGTTGATAGTGGAGGTGAGACCTGTGGAGGACGAATTGGAGGAGGCTGCCAAGGCGTTGCGTTGTTCCCTGTGGTGCCGCTGGAGGTGGTACTTAAGTGAGCCTGACTGGGTACCCGCATAGTCACAGTGAGGACATTTGTAAGGTCTCTCCCCTAGAGAAAATAAGATTAACATAATTAGATGGGGTTAATGGTATTTGTATATCAACAAGTAGCACCTAACAGTGCACAAGATAAAATCCTAGGTGAAGCTTAAAGAGACCACTGACTTTGCATCTTTTATCTTAAAAATGACATCAACTTTATATTTAAACTCTTGCCTTGGATGGATTACACATGACAGGCAGCTTTATTATATTCTTTAATTAAGAAATAATTAGAAAATCAGAAAAATTAGAAATTATAAATCAGAAATCGTAAATACCACAACATTTATTTGAGAAAATGTCAGGAGTAATTTGCAAAATAACTGGTATGGTCCTTTAAACATATGTAGTTACACATTTCAAAGGGAGATGGCAGTATTCCATCAATGATTAAGATTACACTGCTGGGAGAGATAAAGAGGAGGAGGCATCATGCTGGAGGCATATCAACAGCAGGAAATGTATTATATATGAAAAGCGTAAATGATCTTATTCACAAGAACAATAAAGAAATTAAACAGAAGAAGAGCACAGCGCTATCGATGAGTGCAGATGCACATGCAAAACTATGAACAATTTGAATTTGTTGCTGAAGCAAAAAAATAGTAATGGGATAAAAGTCTCGAGGGGCAATAATCTCAAGAGGACAGTATCAAGAGAGTGTTATTATAATTTGATGCCTTCACTTAAATTACTGACCATGTGGTAATCACTTGATGGCACAGAGAGGCAATAGTGCATGAGGAAAAAGAGCTGTACGCTATCATGAATAATATAGCTGTGATGTGATAGGTCCTGTCAGCCATAGATGAGTATTCATAATGGCAATACTAAATAGATTTCATTGAATGCTTTCTGGGCACCGTCTTGCTGGAAAGACTTGGATGTGCTCCAGTTACCAGTTGCTGGAGATTGGAGGCATCTCAGAAATTGAGGAGAGGTCTTAATTTTGATCAAATACATCAAGTGAAGGCAAATCATTAAAAAAAAAATGACAATGACTCATGCTGATTATGATTATGGATCATATGAAGTGTGAGTGAGAGCTGTGAGAGTTCCCAATTTTCATTTACGTCCTATTCATTTGCCAACATTCAGTATATTTATTTAATATTTAGTATGGTATGTTTTTCTAAACCTCGGAAAAGCCTGTTGGAGTCTGTTGCTGAAAGCGTCTCTTGGAGTGCCCTGTGTCTACCCTCTACAGTCAGAGTAATTTAGAAATTATTTGAGGTAAATTTAAGGAGAACAATTAGGCTACAGATCGGCCTGCTTCAAAGACAAGGTCAGAGAATATGAAAAACAGAATGATTAAAGGCAAAAGGCAAAAAAAAAATTGTATGGAGACATCCGTGAGCATGTCAAGAATCAGTCTTTCTCCATTTAAGCTTATGCCAGACTAATTTCATTTTGCACAATTAGGAAAAATCAAGTTAAGAGAATTACTATTGCTATTTAATTATTAGGGGACAACATAAAATGTTTTTGTACCTATCTTGGGAATGAAGTTGCACTCTGGTGAGAGAAGTGAGCTTTTTACTGAAGATTTATCGGTTTTGATCCCTGGAGTGGCTTGATTTTCCTCAAAAACTACTGTTAATATACCCTCAAGCAAGGCACTTAACCAGGAGTTGCTCCAGTGGAGCTGCTCAGTTGCCTGCAGTAAAGGGCTATGATTAGCGGTGGCCAGCTCTCTGGGGGTGAACGTGGAAAAAAAGAAAAAAGGTAGTGCTGCTAAAGCGGGGATGCTCAATGAAACCTTTCCAGGGATTTATAAAGGTTAAAAAAGTAAATGTGGTTTGTTAAACTCACAGCAGTTCTCACCTGTGTGAACTCTCAGGTGTACTTTGAGATGGTGTGAAGAGCGGAAGGCTTTACCACAGTAGGGGCAGTCTTTTATCCCTCTACCACGCACTCGCTCCCTGGTCGGGACTGAAGGTATGGAGGAGACAGCTGTCAAGCCATTTTCTCCTGCAAGTGGAGAAAAACGGTGGTAAAAAATGTAAAGATAACAGCTGGTTTGAAGGCCCCCTCCCCCCCACGAGAGCTTCCATTTACAACCCAAAAATAGTATGAAAATAATATTCCCTCGTGGTAATAACACCATTACATGTGAGCAAACAAAAGACAAAATTGAAAAGCGGATGTGATTGCACCTTTGAAGCTTGAGATGACAGAGTGAAACCCTGTAGCCGCTCCTGCTTGTGATCCACCACTGTGCAGTTTTGATTCCTGTCTCACGTCTCCTGTTTGTTGGGATCCACCACCACCGTGTAGCTGAGATTCTTGTCTCATTTCGCCACTGCCTCCTCTTCCTAGCCCCGCTCCTCTACGACTACCACTTCCCTCCTCTTCACCGCCACCACCTCCTTTCTGGGGCCTCTGAGTGTGAACGCGAGCGTGGACCACCACCTGCTGCAGGCTGCGGAATAGCTTTCCACAGTCCGGGCATTCCCACGGTCCTCCCGCTCCTCCAGACTCTTCTCTCGGATCAAGGCCTCCAAGGTAGGCTCTGACTTGGTCGGCCTCGGTGATCACGGAGCTCCGACTTGGGCCTCGCTGGCCTTGCTGCTGGCCCCGCTGGTGGGGCCTCTGCTGCTGCTGAGCTACTGCCAGGCTGCGAGCCACCAGCTGCCACCAAGTTGCCTGGTCCCCTCCTTCTGAAACGGATGCCGTAGTTTCACTTGTGCCCCCTCCTCTGGTTGCTCCCCCTCCTCCTGAGCTGCCAATGCTACCACCACCACCACCACCATTTCCCATCTCAGCCACCTGAGCGACTGCCTGAAGTCTCTCCATGCAGCTGGCACCACTGCCATCGCTGGGCAACCCCAAGTAGCCTAAGATGGCAGACTTGCTCGAGCCCATCCCAATTCTGCCACTATCTGATCTTCCTTGTCCACCTCTGCCGCCTCCTCGCTGGGCAAGAAGGAGGCTTGAGTAGAGGGCATTGAGAGACTGATTGGTAGCTGAGCTTTTGGCCTGCTGATCTGCACCTCCTGGTCCCCCGAGGGTGCCCAGCCCGGCCTTCAGCCCAAGCTTGTTGAGATGTACTTTCATGTGGTTTTTGAGGAACCAAGGCTCCTTGAAGCCACGGCCGCATACCTGGCACTTATGGTCCAAGGAGTCTTTGTGCTTTCGCATGTGTCCCTTCAGGAACCAAGACTGGGTAAACCGCTGTCCACAAGTGTCACAGCGAAACGCAGGCAGTGAGGGGGATGTGGCTGACGCCGTAGCGGCTGGTGTCATCTGTGGGGTGCTCGGGGTTGGAGCCGGGGTATGGGTCGGTGTGGGCACAGGGGTGTCCGGGGTCGCAATGACTGGCCGGGAGTTGAAGGCCGGCGGCAGAGCAGGTACCTCAGGGGAAGGGTGGCACTCCTGCAAGTGAGATGCCAGGCTCTCTTCTTGGCTGGCAGAGAAAGGACAAAGAGTGCATTTATATGGGTTGTGGAGAATGCGGACATGGCGCGCCAACTCCGAAGCTGTGCGGAATTTTCCTTTGCAGGCGTGGCAGCGAAACGTGGGCGCTATGGGAGTGGTCGCACCCTCCACAATGGTGGAAGAATAGGGCGAGGTCACAGAAACGGGGTCCTCTGTAAGCGGAGGGGTCAGTGGTGTGCTATCATCCAGTAAAAAGTTTGGGTTCTGGTCTGTCTGTAGGCTGTCATCTAGCTCTTTGACCTCACCGTCAACATCCTCTTCTTCTGTGAGATGTTGGATGAGAGTCCCTGGCAGTAAACGCTGGTTTGGGTGACTTCTGTGATTCTGGGTTAAGTCTTTGTGGTTCTGTTGGATTTTGAGGTGCTGTTTTAGGGATGCAGAGGGGAGGCCAGCCCGGTACAGGGCCGAGGCCCGGCGGTCTCGGTCCAGACTATGAGCTCGGGCATGAAGAGACAAAATGCTTTGGAAACGGAATCTCTTCCCGCACACGTGACACGGAAACTTGAGCGCCGGCCCCGACGAGGCCCCTCCCACTCCAGGTATCGCCCTGGTGACCGTGTCCTTCTGGAAGAGCTGGAGGTCTAGCTCGTCGTTGCAGTTTCCGCTCTGTCCGGATGAAAGGGCCAGCTCCAGGGCTCCGAACCCGAGCACCGGCGCTGATGGAGTGGCCGGTGGAGAGGAGTCCAAACAAGGGCTGCAACCAGCTTCTTGCCCTCCTCCTCCTCCTGGGAACAGAGCCACTGCCGGGGTTGGTGACGGAGGAACTCCATCCAGTTCTTCCTCATCATCTTCCTCATCAACATCGTGATGATTGTTGTTTTCCTCGTGGAGGGGGAAAGGAGAGAGGGGGAAATAAGGCGTGGTGTCCAGGCTCTGAGGGGAAGGTTCTGGGCTGTGAATGGGCAGAGCGACAGGGCTGTCGGGTAGTGAGAGCAGTGTGTGCGGAGAGGAGGCCTGGGGGCTGTGGTCCAGGGATGGCAGTGTTGGGGGGGACTGGGGCTGCTCACAAGAAAGCGACAACACACACTCTGGCGGAGAATCCATCCTCTATCAGCACAAAACACACACAGAGAAGGAGAGAGGCAGATAGTGAATGGGACTGATGACTTATGAGGAGTTACAACTTTAAAAACCTCGAGGAAAGGTTAAATTTGCATGTTGTGCATAATTATCTTCAGCTGAAACATGACCTTGACCAGATCTGGAAAACAGCCCAAAAAATAGGCAAACTAATACCATTTGATTATGTCTAACAGGTTCATATGCCTGTATGTGTGAATGCATGTGAGGACAATAAAGAATTACCAGCAGTGTGTGTGATGTTATGCCATTCTTTAGTGTCTCGGCTGATGGGGGACACACTTCTGTGGCAGCCTCCTCCTTTAATTTTCTGCAGACAAAAAAAAAAAAACAACAAGACCCTGATTTTGAGTGAGAGACTTCACTTTGCGATCAAAAACTAGAAATCATGTTGTTCTCCTTTTTCTTTTTTAAAGTTTAGCGCATTACTGAAACTATTATCTAAGTAAAGACTTGAGGCAAATTAGCAATATCAGTGTCAATGTAGGCGTAAATTCTTTTGAAATATTGAGCGAGGAACTGCAGGTAGCAGGTTTTTGTCACACAGGATAAAAACCAATTTGCGCTCTTTGAATGTATTCCATCATAAATGCTAATAGCCGAGCATCAAACCCATGCTCATTACAGCACCGTTTTTGAATGTGTTTTAATGCATGTAAATGTTTAGTACAAAGCAAATCTTTATTTGATCTTCATTTACTCTCCAGTCTGCGTAGGTGTATGCATGCGCTTCAATGTGTAACAGGTGTGCACCTGTTCTTGCCTCCTGCACGTGCTCACAATGCACTCGCCGCAAACTGTTAGGGACATATGGGATGATTAGCCGGAGTGTGAATGTGCACCGGTGTATGTCTGTCTTGTGTGTGTGTGTGTCTGTGCGTGTGTGTGTTTAGGAGTTAAGGGCACCACCACAGGACATGGACTGTCCCAAACAGGATGGGCGCGCGATGTTTTGACTTCCCCACACACCCTTCCTGTACACTCATACAGTAGCAGCTCTTTTTTGCTTAAATCGGGACTGTATACACACCCCGCACACACATACACATACACACTCCAGTACAGTATACATACACTTGCATGCACTGCAACATTTTGCAGAATCCGACGCCTGGGTGTGGTGGCTTTGACCTGTACCCTGCTTAGTCATGGTTACTTGTTTAAGTAATGTACAAATGTAAGCTTTTTCTTATGTTGTGTCGACTGCACTGCAGCCGTCACCCCAGATAACAGAGTCAGCTAAAATGTAAAGTGTGATATACAAGCATATTGAACACACAAGCACTTTGGCAAGCAACGCTCACACACCCAAATATTTTGAGTGCACAGCAGTTTGCATCAGTTAGACGGGATTTATGCACATCGGCTGTTTTTTGTCCATCATTTCGGCGCGAGTTGAGAAGCAGCAAGAGGCGCCCACAACAAAACAAAAGGTCATCAATCATTGTGGCAAAACAATGGAACATCTGTGTTCGCAGGTGTGTCGCCCATATTTGTGTTCATGTGGCGGTATGGTCGCATATGTGTTTATATGATCTGCTGGATTTGTGTGTGTGTGTGCGTGCATGTGTGTGTCCACCATGTGTGTGTTTGTGTGTGTGTGTGTCACTGAGCCTGGATGACAAAGAGATTCTCATGTAGCCAGTTGACATTTTAGCTCAGCTATGACTCACAGGGATATCACACCATATCAATCACACAAACACACACACACACACACA
>JBCAUF010000092.1:7822162-7848300 GCA_038406115.1 Haemulon aurolineatum
TGAGAACAGCTGACATCATGACAAAATGGGTTTGGCTGCCCAGTCTGTGTTTGCTTTGAGAAAATACATGCCAGCCTCATGATGGCATCAAACAAACAGTGTACCAGCAGCAAAGAGATACTGCACACAGTGCCCCATATGTCATAAGCGGATACTGTTCTTTACTTTTAGTATTTAGGATGAAATGTGAAATGTTGCAACTGGATGAGGAGGATTTACTTCAGGCACTGACAGCAGTGTTTGCTGGCATGTCAAACACACCCAACACATACCGACACGCCACCAAAACTGCAAGATACCCAACCCTGTGAAAATTCTCATTCATCCAGGTCACACCAATTCAAAAGTTGCCTACTCACAGGTCGTCTTTCTCCTGAAGCAATGCCTGCTGCTGCTTCTCCACTCTCTCCATGGTCATCCGCCCCATTCTCCTAATAAACATTGAAATAGAGCAGAAAAAAATAAAGCATTTTTTCTTAAACCAGTCATTTTTCTTGTTGAACTCTCAAAGGAACTTCAACACTTCATCACTTACCGTGGTTGTATCCCTCATGGTCGTAGCTTTGAATAATAGTAACAATACCTACAAAAGTCCCTCCACTGGGGAAATTTGCGGCATTGATTATTAATATTTGTTTATGAAGAAAAATCTGATTATATTTCCCCAAGTTTCTTCTGCTTTAAAATCGCGTCGGTGTGTCCCCGAGATTGACAGCGGTCACATTGTTAATTAACTCCCAGGTTGAAGCACCTGTGTGAAGGCAGCCGTGAGGAATACCCAAACATCCTGAATTACAACTTTCAAAATAAAAGCTCTTACAGTACTTGCGAGCGCTGGTTCGAGACAATCGTTGGCTTAAAATTGATCTGTTAAGAGCAAGCCAGTGAAATTATTGTCCATATTTCACTGCAAACTAACCAAACCAACCAACTTTGGTGCAAAGTGATCTACAGGGAAGTTGTTTACAAAAGAGCTTCAAAATTAACATTGAAATAATAAGGATCAAAAGGTATGTGAAAAATGCACCACGTGTCAAATTCAGAATTTATCAAACCAAGAGTAGGCTCGAAAAAAGTACAGATTTGATAATTACATGGGTAAATTCTCTGCAGTTTTTTTTTTATTATAAAACCAATGCAGAAATTTCTATTACTTCTTTTTCTGAGGTTATTGGATCAGGAATTGGGAGCTGGAGCAGAGAGGATTTCACCATTCAAAAAAAGTTTGACTCAACTACTGGATATTTTTCTTGTTTCTATAAAATGATACGTTCTATACTATTATTTTGAAGTTAAACTCACCTTACATCCGGTCTTTTCTTGACAGCCCTGGCATGAATTGTTCCTGCTGACATCTCAATGCAAACCGACCGGTTGTCCCAGCCCAGCCCAGCCGGGGGGTGGTCCAGGTGTCTGACAGATGAGGAAACTCTTCACAGTGTTTTCATTATTGACTTCATACATGCAAGGCTTCTTAAACTGTAACCAACACGCTTAAAGCTAAAGCAAATGCATGGTAGAGTAACATTGCACTTCCCATTTAACAGCCCACATCCTCACCACACATACAAAAGGCTTTTACTGAAATTCAAAATGCAAATGTCATTGGTGTGACTCTTCAAATCTTAAACTGATAGAAACTGAGCCTGGCCCAGTAGGCAGGCCAGCAACGGCTGAACTTTCTTACTGGAATAAAAAAAACAAAACAAAACAAAAAAACAATAATCAGTTATTCCATCACACAAATGTAGTTTTCATAATTTTCTCTGAGTTGCTACAGATTGAATCTTGCTTGAACAACAAAGTAGAAAAGGTTTGATCCCAAAATCAGGTTTGTCCTGGCCACATACAGGTGCGGCCTCAGGGTGACTTTAAGAGCATCTGTTGTGGAGCATTTTAAAACAAAGCAGTTACATAACTGATTGAATTCTGAATAAAGTCCTGAGAAAACAGTCTGCATGTTAGTCATGTTCAGATGCATACGTGTATACAATGCATAAGACAAGTGCCCTTGCACTTAATAAGTTGTTAAGGTCTACACATATATGCATATTTGAAAAAGATTAACATGCAAATTGATGTGTTTTCTAAGTGGCTGCATTTAGTATAGAGACAGCATTGAAACATTATTTGTCCAGCAGATGGCAGAATCTATACAGACTTGGTTTGACATTGAGAGTCATTTTTAAAATTTCTGGATATGAGGTAGTATTTACTTTTAATATGTAATCTCTTAAAGGATCTGGTTACAATGTCTCATCAGTGAAGAGGGCAATTTTAATAAACTTTTATCCTGCTTAACCGATATAAAATCCTGGATGACGCAAAATCTGTTACTGCTAAACGAAAACAAATCTGGAGTAATACTTTTTGGTCCCACTACAACCATCCCTATCGAACAGAACCATCTTGAATCCCTGTCATACACTGTTAAACCTGCTGCCAGAAACCTTTCAACTGTTCTTCAGTCATGTTTTTACCGTTTAAGATGTATCTTTAAAATCAGGTAATTTCTTTCACAGCCTTATCTCGAGAAGGTCATCCATGCTTTTATTTCATCAAGACAGGATTATTGTAACTTCCTATATTTTGGACTGAATCAAAAGAGCATTTCTCGTCTTCAGCTTGTACAAAGCAGCTTGTACACCAAGAGATCAAAACATATTAACCCTGTTTTAGCCTCTCTTCACTGGTTACTAGTCATTTTTAGAATTGATTGCAAGATTTTACTGATAACTTTCAAAGCACTTGGCTCAGCACCCGCCTACATATGTGAACTGACTGCCTTATGAGCCAGAGCGCAGACTCAGATCCTTAGGCAGAGGTCCACTGACAGTACCCAAAACATAACATACCACTAAAGGGCCCCCAAACTCTGGAACTCCCTTTGCACTTGCAAAATCAGTGACGTCTTTTAAATCTCTTCTTAAAACATATCTTTTTAAAAAACATTTTTGTATGCTTGTTTTTTTCAGATGCTTGTTTTAACTGTTGCTATTCAGCACTTTGTAACTTTTGTTTTGAAAAGTGCTCTATAAATAAAGTTTATTATTGATACCAAAACTGTTACCAGTGATGTAATTCAAGTTACAAACTCAATAACATCGTCTGAATTCTTAAGTTATTGCTTTGCCATGTGACAAATAATGATACTACAAGACTTTCAAAAGCAAAAGGGACATTTAACAACGAGCACATCTTTTTTTTTAAAGTATATTTTTTGGGCGTTTATGCCTTTATTTTAGAGGACAGGTGAAGATTAGACAGGAAGGGGAAGGCAGAGAGGGGGGGAGTGACATGCAGGAAATTATGCCCGGTGTGGGATTTGAACCGGGGGTCCCTGCAGTGAGGACAAAAGCCTCTGTTCATGGGGTGGCTGCTCTAACCACTACACCACCGAGCGCCCCAATAATGAGCACATCTATCTCAATTCTACACATAATATTTTATATAGTTTAACACTAAAGGAACAAAGGAAAGTAATTAAATCATTCAAATACTGTTTGCATGCTTTGTGACATTTACTAGCTTAGAATGAAGTGAGGGCCAACCAAAATTAAAACTATTTGCATGTTAATATGAACTGTATGATGATCTGTTGACATAATAGGTTTAAGCATCCAAAGTCACCATCACTTGAGCCAACCACAGTGCCGAGAAGTCATGTGATTGTCAAGAAAGTGAAAGACAAACATGTTAGAACCAATGGTGCATGATAGGGAATTTCTGTCTGCGCACAACAAAGGCTTTAGCCGGGATATAATGTGATTTTTGCCATATATGGCCTTTCGCATGACATGACAATGACAATGACAATGACTACTTCATCTGCCATTGAAATTGATCAGATAATTGTATTTTTAATTTATAATATATGAATATGTCATTTGAGGGACGCTTAACTGCACCAATTGCAAATTCCACTAGCCTGCGTGGAACGTTCAGTGTGACGTGAGGTAAATACACAGTGTTGTGGTATAATTGTTTTGCTTTGTCATGCCTTAGGATTTTATCTACTGATACCTCTAATGGACACTGACTCATAATCAAAAGGATGACAGGAAATTCCCTTGAGGCCGTTCCCAGGCAGCGTTAGTCAAAAAGAAACCACAACGAAAACTATAAAAGAAAGAATCAAATGCACTGTCAACAGATCATCTCAGGTGTTTGGCTGACACACACCGTTTCTAATTCCTCCGTTTCCATCCTGTTAACAGGTGAGTATCAAACTACTACCACAATACATTAAATGTATGCATAACAGAAACATTACTTGTTGTGTATTTGCTTGTTGGAGAAACATATAATATTTGATTATATTTAATTATTTCGGAAGCTTTCATTGTGTGGATCAATTCAGTTTTTCTGTTTCTGTTTTGACCAGTTTTGACAGTTTTTCCACAAAATGGATGAATCTGACATGGATACCAGAAACCACGACTTTCAAGACTGCCAAGACTGCCAAGACTTCCAAGACTGCCAAGACTATCACAAATTCAGAATTGACAATAATGAGGAGCTTCTTCTCAACAAGCTGCAAGGGCTGATTACAATCATCAAGTGGAGCCCAAAGGATGCTGTTGATTTGTTCAAAGCTCTTCTACACAGATTTGAGTCAACTGCATCACATGACAGATCAAATCTCCCATCATGGATATTGGAAATGCTGCACTGTATAGAGATTAATTACATTACTCCCAGCTGGAGATGGCAGAACGAGGAACAGGAAACAGGAAGGACACTGATCGAGCTGGTTCAAGACAGGACTGTAACAAATGAAAACCTTAAGAAATATTTAGCTGATGACAAAGAGAAGCAACTGGATGAAATTCTTGAGGAAATCCGCCAACAGAAGTTAAATCAAGTTGATGAAAACCTTTTAGATGATGTGAGAGACATTGTATCATCAGTTAATGGAGATCTTACTTCAAACAGTGATGGATCACAGAATAGTGGATTGAAAAAAGACTTGCTGAAGATCTGTCAGGCAGTAAAAAAAACTCACACACAAAAAATCACACCACGACTGACACAGATGGCGAGCTGGTGTATCATGGCTCTTTCCAAGGCAGGTCGGTTAATTCAGGTTGGCACTGGAGAGGGAAAGTCATGCATCGTGGCGATGTTTGCAGCTTTTCGAGCTATGAGAGGAGAGACTGTAGACATATTGACGAGTTCATCAGTTCTCGCAGAGAGATATGAAAGAGTGGCAAGACTTTTATGACATTTTGAAAGTCAGTGTCAGCTGCAACACTAACAAACAAGATGAAGACATGTTAAAAGAGTGCTACAAATGTCAGGTTGTTTATGGTACTGCTGGCAAGTTTGCTGGACACTGGCTTCGGCACCACTTTCGCAGGACGGGCATATTTGGCCAAAGAACTTTTCAGTGTGCAATTGTTGATGAAGTGGATTCCTTGATGCTGGATAAGGGTCTTCATGTGGTCTATTTGAGTAGTGGCATGCCTTCTTTGCAACATCTCAATCCACTCTTGGCACTCATATGGGACACAGCTAATCAATACAGTAAGGTTGGCACAGAGACAAGTGTGGGTCAAAAATATCCCTTTCTTCATGTTGTGCTTGAAAACATTACAGAGAGCAACAATGTTGATGAGTTCACCATCCTTGAAATGGCAGAAGACACAGGTATACTGGCAAAAGGTTCAGTTAAGGACCTGAGAAGGAACCTGAGCCTCTTACCTGAAAAAACTGCAAACATTACTGCTAACCAGTTGGCGATGTTCTTTGAGACAGTTGAGAGGAGATTCCCATCTTGTCAGTTTGCTCTGCACTGCATAAACAATGATGGCGCAATTGAGGAACTGAACAAAGGACCACAAAAAGAAATAGCTGAAAGAAAGAGAGTGCCACTGCTTTTAACAAGTGGAGGCTTCTGTCAGTACATGTATGCTGATCAAGACAGTGTGCTGACAGCTGCAGAAAAGGAAATAAAACATGTTCTGCATTTTACACCATGTGACATGAGCCAAGATAAAGGTCGCTGCTACGTCCCGGGTTTCCTCTCAGATGTGGTCAAATCTAAACTAAAGGTTTGGATTAAGAATGCCTTCTACGCACAAATTATGACAAATGATCATGAATATATCATAGAGAATAATGAGGTAGTGCCTGTTGATAACAGCTGTACAGGTGTTGTTCAAAACTCTATGAAATGGTCCGATGGACTACATCAGTTTCTCGAAATGAAACATCAATCCAAGCTGAGTGACATGACCATCATCACAAACTACATGTCCAGTTTTGGCTTGCTTCAAAAGTATGGAGGTCAGATCTTTGGTATCTCTGGGACTCTTGGCCAACAAGTAGAGACTGAGACTTTACAGAAAATCTATGAAGGTATCAAAACCTGTCAGATACCTTCATTCAAACGCAGGAAGCTGTTTGAGGTCGAAGGTGTGTTTGCAGATGATGAGAAAGAATGGATTGAGAAAATCTGTGATGTTGTTACTCAAAAAACCAACCCTACGATTTATAGGGCTCAAAGAGCTGTGTTGATCATCTGTGAGACCATCAAGCGAGCAAAGGATCTCCATCAAGCTCTAGGAGGTAAGGTCCCAAACAAAAATCTCTACATAAGCAACAACATGGACAATACTGCAATCTTTGCCAAGAAGCTTGACGGAGGAGAGGTCATTATAGCAACAAATCTTGCAGGTCGTGGAACAGACCTCAAGGTTTCTGAGCAGGTAAAGACTGCTGGAGGTTTGTTTGTTGTTCAGACCTTCCTGCCGAAGAACGCTCGCGTGGAGGCGCAGGCGTTTGGCCGCACTGCTAGACAAGGATCTCCTGGGTCTGCTCAACTGATTGTCTGCTCCAGCCATCTGCCAGAAACCCTTCAGTTACTAGTTTTGATAAATCAACTTCTATCTCTACAGAAAAATATGACAGGCTTCACTTCACTTTATCCAGAAATGTTTATGATGCAGTTCAGATTGAATCACCAAAACCACAGTGTTGAACAAACTAAAGAAATGTCTTCAACACTGTCACATATTTTGACTGACAACACAAATTCGGAAATAACAGTAGCTAAAAAGATCAGAGATGACTCTGTAGCTGAGGAACTTTCTAGCTACCTGGAGTATGACATCCCAAAAATAAAGAAGAAGGAAGATCTCTTCAGTTATTATCTGGATGTACTTGATGAAGTGTACAGAAACAGTAACAACAGGCCAGCAGATTCATATTTGTCTGCATTGAATGAATTCTGGGGGATGTGGCTGCTCACTGACTTCAGTGAGAATGATTCTACTATGGACTTAAAAAACAGACTAACTAAAGACCTGGAAACAGCCCGACAAAAACTTGAACGGAGAGAATCACCCTCATCAAACCTGCACCACTACATTGCATTTGGAAATGAACTGCGTGAAAAGGGACATCTTGCAGAGAGCATCAAGATGTACACTAAAGCTATACAGGAGAACTCTTGTTGGGCAGCAATTGCATATTACAACCGTGCTTGTACATCTTTAACCCAGCAAGACAGTGGTCAGGATCCAAACTGCATCAATCAAGCCCTGGAAGATTTGCAAAATGCACTTAAGTCTGTTGAGCTCTACTGTGAACAAATTGAGGTCACTCAGAGACACTCCAAACAACAAAATAAGGACCTCTGCAGCGACCAAAACAACAGATTTAACACTCAGATGATAGCCAGACGCAAAGTGTTGTTGATCTTCAAGGCAAACATTAATGAGGCCATAATGAAAGTAGACTTGGCCAGAGACTCAGGTGGAAATGTAAAAGTGACAGAGATCCTAATCTATTCACTCCTTCCCCGTGAGCATGTTGAGCTCTTGGAAGTCCTTTTAGCTCAATCACAGACTGATATCCGCTCCAGAGACCCTCTGAAGATACGCAACCTCATCAGCCATCCTGACTTTGACATCTTCAATGAAATTTGGTGTCTTGAATCTCTGGGCCTGACTCATGTCTATAGCTTAGACACAGTATTCTCTCTGGGTGGCTTTTTCTCAAAGATACATAGGACCATACGTCAAGCTCTTTTTTAGTTTGCAGGAATTCAGCACTTTTGCACACACAAGAAAACAAACAAGCAATAGAGTAAAAAATACTGTTGCAAGGAAACATCGTCTGCAGCAAATTGCAGGAACTAAGGGGGTTTTAAATTTCATCTTTCTGGCTTGAAGTTCTTTCATCACGAAGAAATTCCTCACTTTTTAAATAACCATGGAAGCATGTGTCATACTTTTTATATGATGACAATCTGTGCTGATTCCCCATTACAGTACATTTGATGTGATTTATTTTCAATAATTGTTGTCAGTTCAAAAGAATAACTGCTAATTGCTTAATGTGCAATTTTAAAGATTTTCTGTTGCATTTACTTGTTATTTAGTTCATTCTTCATTTTTAGTCATTGAACTCACAGTAACATAAAGTCATGTAGAGATACTGATATTATCATGATATAGTATATAATATTTTACTGTCATTTTAATTTCTATTTACAAAACACTGTATTTTTTTATTTAAAAAGTTTTTGTTGATTGACATTATTAGGATTGCTGAAGTAATGTAAGTAAGTTTTTAAACTCTGACGCTTTATATTTATGGAGAGCTATAAACTGACAACAACAACAATTTTAAGGTATTTTGATTCTGCACAATCAAAATCACGCTATCATCACCACACAGGAACCAGGTCTTATTGACAAAGTAAACAAATACAGTATAGTATGTTATTTTATTACTTGCCAATTCAGCTGATTTCTAGCTGAAATAAGTGGTAATAGCCTATCGTGTGTAAGGTTTTATGTATCTTTTTTTATGTTGTTTTTATGTTGTTAATTATGGTTCTTATCTTTGCGTAACGTTAATGTATTCAAATGAAAATAACCAAGTTTAGTTAAATACGATACACTAGTACTTTATCTAAAATGTGTCTAATTTCCAAAATCAACAGGATAAATGAAGTCACTTCTTATTATTTACTGAAAGCTTATATATTGTATATTCTGGTGAACTATAAAATCACATTTATTTTTTTCAGTTTTTAATGCTTTTTGGTTCTGTAAATAAATAACAAGTTATTGTCATCACAGTAACATCTTGTCCAGTTTTTTTTTTGTTTTTAAAGGTTGCTCAATAACATTTACATTTGATTTTGCATTCATGGGTGTCAAGCCTGACATTTTTCCATTTGTTAAGACAAAATCATCAAATTGCAAGAAATAACCCTTTCACTGTCTTTTAGGTGTAAGGATACAGCCATGTTGCTGAGAACTTCAAATTCAAGTTCTGATTGATGAGGAAATATCCACAGGAATACACCAGTGCCACTGCCTGGTATGATATGGTATTGACATTTGCCCTACTGGAGACAGGAGAAATATGACACTAGCACTGTCACACATTTATACAAGATTTGCATGACTAGTTCATTTTACAAATAGCCCCTCTACAAACAACTGGCAACAGTTAGGATAGTTTAGGTAAAATATAAATTGGATATACATTTATTTAGTCAAAGTTAAACAAATACAAAATCACAGCAACATCTTGGTACATTGGTAAATTTGTTAAACCAATTACGTCTTTTTTCGAGCTTTTATACTTGAAGTTGCATGTGCAAAAACTCATCTCCAACCATTTGCACTTGTAAATGTTTAGCTTGTTTAATTAAACACCGTTTAGACTCACTGCCAATACATCTTTTTCGTCAACAAGTTGATGGATTGTGGGCCAAAAATTTGTGGATTTAATGTAGCAATGATCTTTTTTATTGTTTCTTTATGGGATTTTAATTGTTGGTATACTATAATTGTAGCTGTTGTAGTAGTGAGTATATGAGTTCATATCCAAAAGACAGGACACAGGTTACTTCTCTTACTGTAAGCTTTTATTAATATTCAAGTTAGCTGTTTTTAAGGATGTCCATTGTTTTACACAGCCACACAAGTAAATTTGACTGTATTCTCTCTTTACCTTTAATCTTTTTTTTAAATTACCGTTAATTATATTATATTATTCTCCCTTATCAGCGCTAATGCTAAAAAAGTTACACAAGAACTATCACATGGTTAACTAACTTGTGAGCACATTGGGACAGTAAACTAACGCTTCACATAGATAAAAACAAAACAAAAAAATTTAATTCAAAAACATAGAGGGGAAAGAAAAATAATGATCGAATTAAGAAATGGACAAGCATTTACAATCACACAGCCCTGCTCAACTCTCCACAAAGAAGTACCACTCCTTTTCCCTATTTGGCAATTTTAATTTCTAGGCTCCGCCATTATCACTTATTTGGTAGACGTTCCCTTGCCCCCGTTGTTTGAGTTGAAATTTAAGTCTGGGAGGAGCCGAACGTTTACATTCTACACTTTAGCCCTCGGGACAGCGATGCAAGTGCCCAAAATGTTGCAGCATCCTGGTTTGCATTTACACCCTGAAGCACAAATCATCGAAACATTTAAACAAGTAGAAAGGAGAGCTAGACAGCAGCTGAGCTAACCAGAAAACAAGAAACGCTCTCTGTGAACTATGCCATGGCTGAACCAGCGAGGAAAACGAAGAGGTTTCTCTCTGAGGAAGCAAAAAAACAGAAAGAGAGAAAGTGACAAAGCAAGATCCCGAACAGGAATCAATATAGGACCAGCTTACAACTGGTGGCGCGAGCTGAAGGAGAAAAAGTCCTGCAAAACTGATGGCAACCTGGCCTTGCTACTACTGGATTTGTAAGTCATATATCAACATATTTTTTTTCGTACCGCATTCTGCTTTCACTTGACTTCTTGTTATGCGGCATTCACTGGGGCACTATTTGTCCTTACTCACTGTATAACCGTAAGACAGCCGGAAGATAAACTGAATTGTGTTTCACATGTACCGGTAGGTCTATTGAGTTTCCCTGGAGGTGCTAATGCAGCAACAGTATTTACGACAGTAACAGACGATTGCGCCTCTCAACCAGATGGTGGAAGCACTGAGCTGAAACGCCGCATTGTTGCTTTAAGATTAGTGTTTGCCTTGTTAAATGGTCTCCATGGTCGTCCGCCTCATTCTCCAAATAAACATTCAAAAATAAAACAGCCATTTTTAAACCAGTCATTTTCTAGTTGAAGTCTATGGGGTGGCGAATGTAAAAATACAGTCACTACTTTCTAGCTGATTTATTTTGATTATTTACGTTTCTTCACGTTTCTCACATCTAGCCCACTTTTAACTTATTTTCCTCACATCTGAGGTACAAATTAAATAGTAAATCTAAATGTTTGGAGCTAATGCTCGCTCGCATCGCATCCAGTTAGGACACGGGGTAAATTCTTTGAAGCTTTGTCTTATGAAACCAACAAAGAATTTTCTATGAGGCCTCTTCTTTTTCTGAGGTTCTTTACCATGGATCAGAAATTGGGAGCAGGAGCTGTGAAGATTCCACCATGCAAAAAAAAAATTCTACTCAACCTCTGTATTATTATTTTGGAGGTAAACTCAACTTTGTCTTTTTCTTGACAGCTCTGGCATGAATTGTTCCCGCAGACATCTAAATGCAAACCGACCGGTTGTCTAAATGTTATATCTAAATCTAAATGCTATATATAAATCTAAATCTAAATGTTTATAAAGTATGCAAATTGACCACGCCTGTCAGCGTGCACAGACCCGCCCACACCTCTGACTGACCAACCGGTTGTCCTTGCCCAGCCCAGCCGAGGGGTGGTCCAGGTGTAGTGACGTGCTGAAGCTCTTCTGACAGATGAGGAAATGCTTCACAGTGTTTTCATTATTGACTTCATACACATACATACAAGGACTTCTTTAACTGTAACCAACAGGCTTAAAGCGAAAACAAATGCATAGCAGAATAACATTGCACTTCCCATTTAATATCCCACATCCTCACCACAAAAAGGCCTTTCCTGAAATTCAAAATGCAAATGTCATTGGTGTGATTCTTCTAATCTTAAACTGATAGAACCTGAGTCTGGCCCAGTTGGCAGGCCAGCAAGCATTGAACTTTCTTGCTGGAATTGATAAAAAAAATCAATAATCAATAATTCCATCACATCAATGTAGTTTTTAATGGTTTTCTCTGAGTTGCTACAGATTGAATCTTGCTGAAACAACAAAGTAGAAAAGGTTTGATCCCAAAATCAGGTTTGGTCTGGTCACACACAGGTGTGGCCTCAGGGTGACTTTAAGAGCATCTGGTGTGGAGCATTTCAAAACAAAGCAGTTACATAACTGATCAGATCTTGAGTCCTGAATAAAAAGTCATTATATCATGGTGTTTGAGCTGACAGCAGCTGGCGAGTCGGTGAGAGGAACCGATGATTTTTAAAAATCCTTGAAATGGTGACTGTTTAGACACCTGGGTTCAGAGTTACTAAGTAACACTGGTGAGAAAACGGTTTTCATGTTAATCATGTTCAAATACATGCATATACAATGCATAAGACCTTAATAAGTTGTTAAGGTCTACACATAAATCTGCACATATGGATATATTTGAAAAAAAGATTCATATAGAAATTGATGTGTTTTCCAAGAGGTTGACTTTAGTATATAGACAGTGTTGTAACATTATTTGTCCAGCAGATGGCAGAATCTACACAGACTTGATTTGACATTGAGAGTCATGTTTTTTTCATTTCTGGATATTAGGTGGTATTTAGTTTTAAAATATAATCTGTTATAGTTACTGGTTATAATGTCTCATCAAAAATCTTACCAGTGATGTAATTCAAGTTACAAACTCAATGATTTAGTCTGATGTTATTATGTGACAAATAATGATAAGCAAAAGGGACACTTAACTAAGAGTATTATCTCAGTTCTACACGTAATATTTTATACAGTTTAACACGAAAGGATCAAAGGAAGATAAAAGATTCAAATAATACAAAATAATGTTTCCATGAATTGTGCCATTTACTAGACTAGAATAAAACAAGGCCCAACCAAAATTAATTTAAGATTATTTCCATTTGATATGAACCGTGTGATCTGTTGTCATAATAGGCTTCGGCGTCACAGGCCACCATCACTTGAGCAAACCAAAATATGTTACAGTGCCAAAAAGTCACGTGGTTATGAAGATGTGAAAGACAAACAAAGTTAGAACCACTGGTGCATGGAAATTCTGTCGGCGGACAACAAAGGCCTGGACATGATTTGATTATTGCCAGATAGAGCCTTTCGCATGACATTGTTTATTTGTGGCTGTCATTTGACCCTGTCCTGCCCTGCAAAGGCAAAGAACAGACAATGACTAGTTGGTTTCAGGAAATAACCTTTGTTTTGAATATATGAACTATGAGGTCATGGTGATTAAATGTATGTGTATTAATCCTGCAACAGTTAACCTTTCTTAAGATGTACACCTTGCTGGAATCAACCAATAATTCGATCACATGAATGTAGTTTTTCATGGTTTTCTTGTGACACTACAGAGGCAACAGATTTAGTAGTGTCGTGTCACACTGATGGGATCTTGAGTCCTGAATAAAGAGTCATTGCATCATGTTGTGTGAGCTGTAGATGGACAGCAGCTGGACTGTGGGTGAGAGAAAATAATTATTCAAAATACTTGAAATGATGACTACAGAGACTTTCTGGTTTATAGTTACATAGGTAAGTCTTATCTATACTGAACCGCTGAGAAAACACAACAGTTTGCATGTTAATCATGTTTAGATACATGCAAATGTGTATACAATGCATAAGACCTCAATACTTTGATAAACCTATTAAGGTACTGTACACAATGTACAAGACCATAATTACTTATTAAGCTCTAACATGCAAACTGTTATGTTTTCTCATCGGTTGACTTTAGTATCAAGACATTCTTAGAACATTACGGTATTTGTCCAGCAGATGGCAAGTGACTGGTTACAACGTCCCACCAAAACTTTTGCCAATGATGTAATTAAAATAATAATAACAATATCAAATAACGATACTTTAAGACATTCAAAAACAAAAGGGACATTTAAGGAATAGCACTTCTATCTCAGTTCTACATGTAACAATCTATACAGTTTAACAATAAAGGAACAAGGGCAAATGATAAATTGAAAATAATACAGAAGAGTGTTTACATGATTTGTGTCATTTACTAGACTAGAATGAAACAAGGCCCAACCAAAATTGATTTAAAATGATAGCACACCATATGTTACAGTACTAAGAAGTCATGTGATTGTCAAGAAAGTGAAAGACAAACGATGTTAGAACAAGTGATGAAAAATAAGGGCACTGTATCTGTAGATGATCTCACATGATTTTTGCCAAACAGTCCTTGGAACGACATTGTCTATTCATGGCTGCCATGTGAACCAGTACTGTCTTGCAAAGGCAAAGACCAGACAATGGCATTTGTTTTAAGGAAATAAACTTAATTTTGAACATTTTATTTTTATTCATACAGGTCATGGTGACTAAATGTACTGTATGTGTGTTATTCAATATGTCTCTGTGTGTTTATGTACTATTAAAATGAATATTGACTGTGACTGTAGGAGACACAGCGAAAAAGAATAATTGCTTTGATTAGTCATGCCTTAGAAGTTTATGTACCGAGACCCCTAATGGACACTGTTTTACATAAATACCAGAAATAAACTTTTTGTTGCAGCCGTGTAAGCATGGGTTAACCTGAAGAGTTAAACTGAAGGAGAAAAGTATTTTGGGGGAACAGTTGCTGTGGAGCTGCTCTCAGTGTTTAGCAAGTAACATAGTTTACGATAAGTCCAACACAAAAAATGAAAAGATGGCAGGAAATTCCCTTAGGGCGGTGTCCGGGCTGGGCTGATGAAAAAGAAACCAAAACAAAAGATATAAAGAAAGAATCAGACGCACAATCAACAGATCATCTCAGGTGTCTGCCTGTGAAGACATGCACCGCTCCTCGTATTTTTCATCCTGTTAACGGGTGAGTACCACACTGTCAGAATATTTGCTTGTTCGAGTAATAATGCAATGCAATTACAATAATGTGTAATTTAGAGAATAAGAACTGCTAAATATCAACTGTGAATGAAACATTTTGAATACAAATTACTCTCAAAATGTGTGCCGCAGATAATATTTGACATATAAATATATACATATTCATGCACACCCTTTTTGGATTTTAATTCTGAAGCAAATTTAAATTGTGATTTAAACAAAGAATCTCAATCTCAATTTTTTCCCCCCATTTCTGTTTTGACCAGTTTTGAAGGTTTTTTCCACAAAATGGATGAATCTGAAATGGATAACGGATTCAAAGAATTTGTTAATAGATTTATTACTTTACACATTGCTCACAATTTGTTGGATCCCATTGATGATGAAGTGCTGCTTCTCAACAAGCTGCAAGGACTTGTTACAAATATCAAATGGAGCCCAAAGGATGCTATTGATATGTTCAATGCTCTTCTGCAGCGATTTGAGTCAACAAAGATAAATGACACCAAAAATCTCCTCCCATGGATGTTGGAAATGTTGCACTGTATGGATATTAATTACATTACTCCCAACTGGACATGTCAAACAGGACAGACACTGATTGAGCTGATTCAAGACAAGAGAGTAACAGATCAAAAACTCAAGAAATGTTTATCTGATAACAGAGAGAAGCAGTTGGATGAAATTCTTGAGGAAATCCGCCAACAAACGTCAAATCAAGTTGATGAAAAGCTTTTAGATGAAGTGAGAGACATTGTATCATCAGTTAGTGAAGATCTTACTTCAAACAATAATGGATCACAGCGGTGTGGATTGAAAAAAGACTTACTGAAGCTCTCTCGGGCTGCAGAAGAAACTCGCTTTAGACCACGACTGACACAGATGGTGAGCTGGTGCATCATGGCTCTTTCCAAAACAGGTCGGTTAATTCAGGTTAGCACCGGAGAGGGAAAGTCATGCATTGTGGCAATGTTTGCAGCTTTTCGAGCTATGAGAGGGGAGAATGTTGACATATTGACAAGTTCACCAGTTCTTGCAGAGAGAGATATGGAAGAATGGCAAGACTTTTATCACATTTTGAAAATCAGTGTCAGCTGCAACACTAACAAACAAGACATAGACAAAAAAGAGTGCTACAAGTGTCAGGTTGTTTATGGTACTGCTTACAGGTTTGCTGGAGACTGGCTTCGGCACCACTTTCACAGGATGGACATATTTGGCCAAAGAACATTCCAGTGTGCAATTGTTGATGAAGTGGATTCTTTGATACTAGATAAAGGTCATCACATGGTCTATTTGGGTAGTGACATGCCTGCTTTGCAACATCTCAATACACTGTTGGCATTCATATGGGTGACTGCTAATCAGTACAGTAAGGTTGGCACAGAGACAAGTGTGGGTCGAAAATATTCCTTTCTTCATGTTATGCTTGAAAACATAACAAAGAGCAACAATGTTGATGAGTTCACCATCCTTCAAATGGCAGAAGACACAGGTACACTGGCAAAAGGTTCACTTAAAGACCTTAGAAAGAACCTGAGCCTCTTACCTGAAAAAACTGCAAACATTACTGTAAACCAGTTGGTAGTGTTCTTTGAGACAGTAGAAAGGAGATTCCCATCTTCCCAGTTTGTTCTGCACTCCAAAAACAATGATGGAGCGATTGAGACACTGAACAAAGAACCACAAAACAAAACAGCCGATAGAAAGACAGTGCCACTGCTTTTAACAAGTGGAGGCTTCTGTCAGTACATGTATGTTGATCAAGACAGTGTGCTGAGAGCGGCAGAAGAAGAAATAAAAGATGCTCTGCATTTTACACCATGTGACATGAGCCAAGATAAAGGTCACTGCTACGTCCCGGGCTTCCTCTCAGATCTGGTCAGATCTAAACTGAAGGTTTGGATTAAAAATGCTTTCTACGCACAATCTATGACAATGGATCATGAATATGTCATGGAGAGTCACGGAGTGGTGCCTGTCGACGACTGCTTCACAGGTGTTGTTGAAAACTTCAGGATATGGACAGATGGACTCCATCAGTTTCTCGAAATGAAACATCAATCCAAGCTAAGTGACATGACCATCATCACAAACTACATGTCCAATGTTGGCTTGCTTCAAAAGTACGGAGGTCAGATCTTTGGTATCTCTGGGACTCTTGGCCAACAAGTAGACACTGAGACTTTACAGAAAATCTACAAAGATATCAAAACCTGTCAGATACCTTCATTCAAACGCAGGAAGCTGTTTGAGGTTGAAAGTGTGATTGCAGATGATGAAAAAGAATGGGTTGAGACCATCTGTAATGTTGTTTCTGAACAAACCAACCCTACTATTTATAGGGCTCAACGAGCTGTGCTGGTTATCTGTGAAACTATCAGTCGAGCAAAGGTTCTCTGTCATGTTCTTGGAGATATGGTCCCAAACAAAAAGCTTTACATAAGCAACAACATGGATAATACTGCAATCTTTGCCAAGATGCTAGAAGGAGGAGAGGTCATTATAACAACAAATCTTGCAGGTCGTGGAACAGACCTTCAGGTTTCTGACAAGGTAAACAGAGCTGGAGGTTTGTTTGTTGTTCAGACATTCTTCCCGAAGAATGCTCGTGTGGAGGCACAGGCATTTGGCCGTACTGCCAGACAAGGATCTCCTGGGTCTGCTCAACTGATTGTTTGCTCCAGCCATCTCTCAGAACCACTTCAGCTTCTACTTTTAAAAAATAAACTTCTATCTCTATTGAAACATCGAACAGGTTTGGCTTCACTTTATCCAAAAAGTTTCATGATGCAGTTCAGGTTGTATCAACAAAACCACAGTGTCGAACAAACTAAAGAAATGTCTTCAACACTGTCACATATTTTGACTGAAAACTCAAATTCGGAAATAACAATAGTGAAAAAGATCAGAGATGACTCTGTAGCTGAAGTACTGGCTAGCTACCTGGAGTGTGACATCCCAAAGATAAAGAAGAAGGAAGCTCTCATCAGTCAGTATCTGGATGTACGAGATGAAGTGTACAAAAACAGTGACAACAAGCCAGCAGATTCATATTTATCTGCTTTGAATGAATTCTGGGGTATGTGGCTGCTCACTGACTTCAATGAGAATGATTCTACCATGGACTTAACAAACAGACTAACTGAAGACCTGAAAACAGCCAGACAAAAACTTGAACAGAGAGAATCACCCTCATCAAACCTGCACCACTACACTGCATTTGGCAATGAACTGCGTGAAAAGGGACATCTTGCAGAGAGCATCAAGATGTACACTAAAGCCATACAGAAGGACCACTGTTGGGCAGCAATTGCATATTACAACCGTGCTTTGACAGCATTAACCCAGCAAGACAGGCATCAGGATCCAAACTGCATCAATCAAGCTCTGGAAGATTTGCAAAATGCACTTAAGTCAGTGGAGCTCTACTGTGAACAAATTGAGGTCACAAAGAGATACTCCAAACAACAAAATATGGGCCGCTGCAGCAATCCAAACAGCAGATTTGACACTCAGATGATAGCCAGACGCAAAGTGTTATTGCACTTCAAAGCAAACATTAATGAGGCCATCATGAAAGTAGACTTGGCCAGAGACTCCGGTGAAAATTTAAAAGTGACGGAGATTTTAGTCTATTTTCTGGTTCCTCTGAAGCATTTGCTCAGGTCCAGAGACCCTCTGAAGATGCATAAGCTCATCAGTCATCCCGACTTTCATATTTACAACGAAATTAGGCGTCTTGAATCTCTGGGCCTGACCTATGTTTTTAGTTTAAACACATGGTTCTCCCTGGGTGGCTTTTTCTCAAAGATACATAGAACCATACGTCGAGTTCTTTTTTAGTTTGCAGGAATTCAACACTTTTAAACACACAGGAAAACAAACAAGCAACAGAGTAAAAAAAATGGTGTTGTGAGGAAATACTGTCAGCAGCAAATTTCACACACTAAGAGGGTTTAAGTTCATCTTTTTGATTTGAAGTTCTTTCATCACTATAAGTTTCCTCATTTTTTAAATAACCATGGAAGCATGTGCTCCGTCTTGTTTTTCTTATGATGACAATCTGTGCTGATTCCCCATTACAGCACATTTGATGTGATTTTTTTTCATTCATTGTTGTCAGTTCAAAAAGATAATTGTTAATTGCTTTATGTGCAATTTTAAAGATTTTCTGTTGTATTTAGTTGTTATTTAATTCATTCTTCACTTATATTCCTTAAACGTACAGAAACATAAAGTCATGTAGAGATACTGATATTATTGTTATATTGTATGTTTAATATTATTTTAATTTATACTTACTTTTTGGAACATATACCTGAAAACACTGACTTTTTTTATTTTATTTAAAAAGTTCTTGTTTATTGACATTATTAGGATTACTGAAGTAATGTAGGTAAATTTTTATCCACTGAAGGTTTATAGTGATGGAGAGTTATAAAATGACATATTTTTATAACAATTTGAAGGTATTTTGATTCTTATTGACAAAGTAAACATAAACACATAGTAATATACTGGAGTATGTTATTTTATTACTTGTCAATTCAAATGATTTCTAGCTGAAATACGTCGTAATAAATGTAGTGTGCAAGGTTATTTGCATCTTTTTTCCATTTTTTGTTTATTATTGTTTTTGTCTTTGCGTGGCACATACAACATTAGAATGAAAATAACCAAGGTTAGTTGTAATACTGATGCTACTATATCTGAAATGTGTTTTATTTCCAAAATTGACAGGATAGATGAACTGACTTTGTATTATTTACTGAAAGCTTATATATTGTATTTTTTGGTGAACTATAAAATCACATTTATTTTACTCAGTTTTAATGCTTTTAGATTCTGTAAAATAAATAACAAGTTATTATCATCACAGCAACATCTTGTCCAGTTTTCTTTTTCAAGGTTCCTACAGTACATACTGTAACATTTACATTTGATTTTACATTTACAGATGTCAAGCCTGACATCTTTCCATCTGTTAAGACAAAATCATCAAATTGCAAGAAACAGCCCTTTCATTGTCTTTTAGTGTAAGGACACATAGGCATGTTGCTGACTTCAAAATAAAGTTCTGATTGATGAGGAAATATCCACAGGAATACACCAGTGCCACTGCCTGGTATGATATGGTATTGACATTGATATGACACTTGGTAGGCTTGTCACAGTTAGACATTTTGAGCAAAGCCAAACATGTTTGTGTGTGTCTGCGGACAACAAAGGCGCTAGCCATGGTGTGATTTTTACCCAACAGCCTTTTGCATGACATTGTTTGTTTGTGGCTGTCATGTGACCGACTCTTCATGAACATGTTTTGTATAACCTATAGACAAATTCTAACTTGTTTAAAAGAGGTATAATATGTCCCCTTGAATGCATAATTTACTATTTTAATTCTGTAGCAAGTTAAAATGTTTTGAACAAAGAATCTCTCTCTCTTTTTTTTCCATTTCTGTTTTGGCTAGTTTTGACAGCTTTTTTCCACAAAATGGATGAATCTGACATGGATGCCAGAGTAGAAGAATTTGTTAACAGCTTTAGTACTTTACTCATCGCTCACAATTTGCTGATTCCCATTGATAATGAAGTGCTTCTTATCAACAAGCTACAAGGACTTGTTACAAATATCAAGTGGAGCCCAAAGGATGCTGTTCATTTGTTCAATGCTCTTCTGCAGCGATTTGAGTCAACAAAGTCAAATGACAGCACAAATCTCCTCTCATGGATGTTGGAAATGCTGCACTATATAGAGATTAATTACATTAATCCCAGCTGGACATATCAAATAGGAGAGACACTGATTAAGCTGATTCAAGACAAGAGTGTAACAGATCAAAAGCTCAAGGAATATTTATCCAAGGACAGAGAAAAGAATCTGGATGAAATTCTTGATGAAATCCGCCAACAAACATTAAATCAAGTTGATGAAAACCTTTTAAAAGAAGTGAAAGACATTGTATCATCAGTTAATGGAGATCTTACTTCAAACAATAATGGATCACAGCGGTGTGGATTTAAAAAAGACTTGCTGAAGTTCTGTCGGGCAGTAAAAAAAACTCACACACAAAAAATCACACCACGACTGACACAGATGGTGAGCTGGTGTATCATGGCTCTATCCGAAAAAGGTTGGCTAATTCAGGTTGGCACTGGAGAGGGAAAGTCATGCATTGTGGCAATGTTTGCAGCTTTTCGAGCTATGAAAGGAGAGAGTGTAGACATCATAACAAGTTCATCCGTTCTTGCAGAGAGAGATATGAAAGAATGGCAAGACTTTTATAAAGAACTGAAAATCAGTGTCAGCTGCAACACTAACAAACAAGACAAAGACAAGTTAAAAGAGTGCTACAAGTGTAAGGTTGTTTATGGTACTGCTGACGAGTTTTCTGGACACTGGCTTCTGCACCACTTTGAAAGGATGGACATATTTGGCCAAAGAACATTCCAGTGTGCCATTGTTGATGAAGTGGATTCCTTGATGCTAGATAAAGGTCATCACGTGGTCTATTTGAGTAGTGACATGCCTGCTTTGCAGCATCTCAGTCGACTCTTGACATTCATATGGGTGACTGCTAATCAGTACAGTAGGATAGGCACAGAAACAATTGTGGGGCGAAAATATCCTTTTCACCACGTCATAGTTGAAAACATAACAAGAAGTTATGTTGATAAGTTCACCATCCTTCAAATGGCCGAGGACACAGGCACACTGGCAAAAGGTTCAGTTAAGGACCTGAGAAGGAACCTGAGCCTCTTACCTGAAAAAACTGCAAACATTACTGCAAACCAGTTGGCAGCATTCTTTAAGACAATAGAGAGGGGATTCCCATCTTGCCAGTTTGTTCTGTACTGCATCAATAATGAAGGGACAGTAGAGGAACTGAACAAAGGACAACAAACAATGGCTGAAAGTCAGAGAGTGCCACTGCTTTTAACACGTGGAGGCTTCTGTCAGTACATGTATACTGATAAAGACAGTGTGCTAAGAGCTGCAGAAGAAGAAATAAAACATGCCCTGCATTTTACACCATGTGACATGAGCCAAGATAAAGGCCACTGCTACATCCCAGGTTTCCTCTCAGATCTGGTCAAATCTAAACTAAAAGTTTGGATTGAAAATGCTTTCTACGCACAAACTATGACAATGGATCATGAATATATCAAAGACATGCATGGGTTGGTGCCTGTAGACTACAGCTGCACAGGTGTTGTTGAAAACTTCATGAAATGGACAGATGGACTACATCAGTTTCTCGAAATGAAACATATGTTCAAGCTGAGTGACATGAACGCCATCACAAACTACATGTCCAATGTTGGCTTGCTTCAGAAGTATGGAGATCAGATCTTTGGTATCTCAGGGACTCTTGGCCAACAAGCAGAGACTGAGACTTTACAGAAAATCTACAAAGATATCAAAACCTGTCAGATACCTTCATTCAAACGCAGGAAGCTGTTTGAGGTTGAAGGTGTGTTTGCAGACGATGAAAAAGAATGGATTGAGAAAATCTGCAAAGCTGTCATAACACAAACCAACTCCACTATTTATAGGGCTCAAAGAGCTGTGCTGGTTATCTGTGAAACTATCAGTCGAGCAAAGGTTCTCTATCATGTTCTCGGAGATATGGTCCCAAATAAAGAGCTTTACATAAGCAACAACATGGATAATACAGCAATCTTTGCCAAGAAGCTTGAAGCAGGAGAGGTCATTATAGCAACAAATCTTGCAGGTCGTGGAACAGACCTTCAGGTTTCTGAGCAGGTAAAGACTGCTGGAGGTTTGTTTGTTGTTCAGACCTTCCTGCCGAAGAATGCTCGCGTGGAGGCACAGGCGTTTGGCCGCACTGCCAGACAAGGAGCCCCTGGGTCTGCTCAACTCATTGTTTGCTCTAGCCATCTGCCAGAACCACTTCAGCTTCTAGTTTTGACGAATGGGCTTCTATCTCTACTGAAAAATCTAACTAATTTGACTCCACTTCATAAAGATTGTTTTGTGAGGCAACTGAAGTTGTATCAAAAAAGCCACAGCGATGAACAAACTAAAGCTATGTCTTCAACACTGTCACATACTTTGACAGAGAACTCCAAATCAGGAATAACAACAGTTAAAAAGATCAGAGATGATTCTGTAGCTAAAGGACTGACTAGCTACCTGGAGTGTGACATCCCAAAGATAAAGAAGAAGGAAGAGCTCTTCAGTCAGTATCTGGCTGTAGTAGATGAAGTGTACAAAAACAGTGACAACAAGCCAGCAGATTCATATTTGTCTGCATTGAATGAATTCTGGGGTATGTGGCTGCTCATTGACTTCAAGGAGAATGATTCTACCATGGAAAACAAACTAGCTGAAGACCTGGAAACAGCCAGGGAAAAAATTGAACGGAGAGAATCACCCTCATCCAACCTGCACCACTACATTGCATTTGGCAATGAACTGCGTGAAAAGGGACATCTTGCAGAGAGCATCAAGATGTACACTAAAGCCATACAGGAGGACCCCTGTTGGGCAGCAATTGCATATTACAACCGTGCTTGTACATCATTAATCCAGCAAGATGGGGATCAGGATCCAAGCCGCATCAATCAAGCTCTGGAGGATCTGCAAAACGCTCTAAAGTCTGTCGAACTCTACTGTGAACAAATTGAGGCCACTCATCGAAATGCCAGACAACAAGTTGAGGCCCTCCTCAGTGATGCAATCACCAGGTTTGACAGTCACATGATGGCCAGACGCAAAGTGTTATTGCTTTTCAAGGCAAATATTAATGAAGCTATAAAGAAGGTAGACCGGGCCAGAGACATAGGCGGGAATGTAAAAGTGACAGAGATTCTAGTCTACTTCCTACTTCCCTTGGAGCATTTTCTGCCTGTGGCAATAGTTTCGACTCGATCACTGGGTCTTATCCGCTCCAGAGACCCTCTCATGATGCACCAGCTCATCAATCATCCCTACTTTGACATTATCAATGAAATTAGGTGTCTTAATTCTCTGGGCCTGACTCACGTCTATAGCTTAGACACACGATTCTCTCTGGGTGGCTTTTTCTCAAAGGCAGCTAGGAGGGCCCGTAAGTTTTTGGATTAAATGGCAGACATTCAACACTTTTGCACACACAGGAAAACAATCAAGCAATAGGGTTAAAAATGGTGTTGCATGGAAATGTTGTCAGCAGTAAATTTCAGGAACTAAGAAACAGAATCAGGGACTAGGTCCAGCTTGTTGTGTTCATTTTTTGTGGTTTTAAGTTCTTTCATCACAGCACGATTTGAGGAAATTCTTAATTTTTTAAATAAGTTCAAAAGAATAATTGCTAACTGTTTAATGTGCAATTGTACATAGATTTTCTGTTGCATTTTGTTGTCATTTGGTTGATTCTTTATTTATATTAATTCCACTTACAGTAACTAAGTAATGTAGAGATACTGATATTACAATGATAATGCATATATTTTACTGTTATATTTTTATTTTACCTTTTGGAACATACACCTGAAAACACCTTTGGATTGACATCATAAGGATAATTGAAGTAATGTAAGTTTTTATCCACTGAAGGTACATATTTATGGGAAGCTATAAACTGACATATATTTTTATAACAATTTAAAGGTATTTTGATTCTCTATAATAAAAACCAAGCTATCATCATAGTAAGCTATTTTATTACTTGTCAATTCAAATGATTTCTAGTTAAAATAAGTAGTAACAAATGTGTAGTGTGTAAATTTGGAGGTTTTATGCACTTTTTTTCCTATTTTTTATTTATTATTATTGTTTGTCTTTGCATGACACAGCACAGTTGCGACATAAATGTATTCAAATGAAAATAAGCAAATTCAGTTGTAATACTGATGCTACACTAATACTATATCTAAAATGTGTCTGATTTGCAAAATGGACAGGATAAATGAAGTGACTTTTGGAGTAGTGAGTACAAGCTAACCCGACAGAAGTCTTGTTTTGCTCACCAAGTCAACCCACCTGTTTCAAGAGGTATATCCTCACAGTGTGTAGTGCTGGAATAATGTTGAAGAAAATACAAACTGCAAAAATAAAAATCATTATGTCAATGGTGCACAGCTTTCCATTACTTGATTACAACTCATGTAAAAGATGGCACAGAATTTACTTCTTGCACTTTGACAGGAGCTCATATACAAAAGACAGGAGACTGGTAACTTCTCTTAAGCTTTTATTAATATTTAAGTTTGCTTTTTTTTTAAGGATGTCCATTGTTTTACACAGAGAAATTAGCCACACAAGTAAATTTGATTGTATTCTCTTTACCTTTAATCTTTTTTATTATTGTTAATTATATTATTCTCCCTTATCAGCGCTAATGCTAAAAAAGTTACACAAGAACTATCACACGGTTAACTAACTTGTGAGCACATTGGGACAGTAAACTAACACTTCACATAGATAAAAACAAAACAAAAAAATAAAATAAAATTCAAAAACATAGGAGGGGAAAGAAAAATAATGATCAAATTAAGAAATGGACAAGCATTTACAATCACACAGCCCTGCTCAACTCTCCACAAAGAAGTACCACTCCTTTTCCCTATTTGGCAACTTTATTTTCTAGGCTCCGCCCATTATCCCTTATTTGGTAGACGTTCCCTTGCCCCCCATTGTTTGAGTTGAAATTTAAGTCTGGGAGGAGCCGAACGTTTACATTCTACACTTCAGCCCTCAGGACAGCGACGCAAGTGCCCAAAATGTGGCAGCATCCTGGTTTGCATTTACACCCTGAAGCACAAATCATCTAAACATATAAGATTAGCGTTTGCCTTGTTAAATGCAACAGTTGCGTCATCATCATCACCACCGCTGTTAATATCTCCCAAGTAACCGGGATATTCAAAGCTCAAATCTGAGGCCCTCCATTGACTTTCCACTCACTGTCGTCAAGACCATCGCTCCGGCTCTGCTTCATCAGACAGGTTTTGGGAAAGGAGCACCAGACAGCATGTTAAAGAAATCTCCAACTGACTCATGAGAAACGATACTGCCTATTGAAGACCAAAATAAAAAATAAAAAAATCTGGTGCAATCAGAAAAAAATGCACATGCACTCCAAGGATACTGGATACGGTCCAAGTACGGGTCCTTTAAAAGTATGGTGAGTCCAATGGCTACACGTCACAGGGCAGTGGCAAGCTTTGTGCTGATCTGCTGT
>JBCAUF010000092.1:8048294-8060731 GCA_038406115.1 Haemulon aurolineatum
TCATGTCCCATGACAATCATTTGTGGTCTTGAGCAAGCCAAGGAATAAAAGCAGGTTATTACAACTTTTGAACCAATCATTTCCCATAACATTGCTGATCATAATGTTCCATCACATGGTGTACTGAAAAAAGACACTTGGAAATGTGAAATATGTGCTGAACCTAATCAAAAGTGACAGTCAGATAAACAGATCATTAATCAGTGTAATATCTGGGGAATATTAAATGACATATGAAAATCTGTCATCGGGCAATAAAGTCAAACAAACAAAACAAAATTAACAAGACATAATTCAGTGTACCTAACTGTCAAAAATAAAACCAAACAATTACACACATAAGCCTATTAGACAAAACACATGGATAAAACACAGCCTTCTTGTCCTGCACACATACATTTAAAATGACCAGTGCAGGACATTTGATTTTGATTTTATTTAATGCATTTCCACCAGTGGTTATTAATCAGTTTTTTTTTATGCAAGTCCCCCCCCCCAGTGTCTGTCTTCTTTGTTGCCTCGCATGTGTGTCAGTGGCATCCATTATGTTAAACCTCCAATTAATCCAGATGTTTCTTAGCTGTTGGACCTGGTGTTGCTCCCTCTGTGTCATTTGCCCCAGCTGCTACTCCTACTGTTGCTTCTACTACTAATAGTATTGTTGATCCTACTTTATTCATTAATCTTAATGCCTGGCCAAGGAAACATCCTAACATTGGTCCTGTTGGAGCACCTGCAGCTCTCCAAAGACCCTGGCCTGGTTTTAGCCTTAAGTGTGATCTCCACTGGTGACATGTTTGCAGATGATTGTCCAGTGCTATTTCTATATTTTTTTGTTCACTTCTTGCAGCATCTTGTTGGTGTAATAGCTTTCATTGTTTGCCTCAATCATCTTATCTATAGTCTTGAGCAACTCCTCCACCTGGAACTGATTGCTCCTGTATTCATCCTGCCCGTTGTTCTTCCAGTATTTGTTATCAACGACGTGGCACCGGCTTCCACACTTTGCTACCAGATCACTCAGAACTTTACTTTCTTTGACAAAGTCCTTGATTGTCTTTCCCTCAGGGAGCTGGTCACCATGAGTGAAGAGGACTGCAGCATATTTAAAAGCCTCCTCAGAGAAGTATTCCTGTATTATATTGACATCCTTGTCCTGTACTGTGAATTTCTGCACTTTCAGCACAATGAGCAATGCATGAGGCCCAGGCGCGCACTTTGTGATACAGCTCAGTATCTCAGGCTTCATCTTCTCAGATCTTTGAGTGACAAAGACACCAGGAATGTCAATCAAAGTGATGCTTCTTCCATTGACATGTTTGGTCTCTACATGGCAATGAGTCATATCAGAAAAGCATGAATGGTTTATCTTGAACAGATTATCTCCACATATGGTGTTAGCCAGGCTGCTTTTCCCAACTCCATTTTTCCCTAAAAGTATGATTCTCCTTGAAGTTTGCCCTAGAAGAGAACAATGACTCTGTGTAAGTAAAGTACATTTCCTTTTTATTATTTCTGTTAAGTTGCCTTTTTGGTTCCTTTTTGCCTTATGTTGCATACACTTATTGTTGATTACTTTGTTGATTATTTTCCTCGTTCCTCAATTAATTTGGTCTGAAAACTTATACAGTACATTACTTTAAATATCAAGTGGTGTTCTGAATCGAAAGCTACCGTTAGCATTGTTCACAGTGACTATGCTAACATGCTGATGTTTAGCAGATGGAATGCGTTGCATCCTAACAATTTATAATTTAATGATGATAAATGATGATGAACAATTGTCTAAATTCAACCATATCAAACAATTGAAGTAAAGCACAATACACATGGTTTCCACGGAGAGCCCATGAGTGAGTGCATGGTGGCCGGGTCTTCCACAGGGTCCGGCCGTGCACAGCCCAAACGAGTGACGTGGCATTTCTTCCTCCCCCATCCCGTGGACCCACCAACCACAGAAGCACTAGGGTTTCAGCTGTGAGCCAGCGTGTCCCAAGGAACATCCTCAGAGAATGACGTTATATTGTAATCACATCTCAGACTATGGGTAAACTAAACCCGTGAACTGTAGGAAGATGGTTGTAAATAGACAACAGCAGGGCAGTTTGTGTCACTTACAGAGCCTTGCATCCTTTTAAGGTTTGGCTTAGTTCAATTAGTTCCGAGTGTGCTATTTTATATTGTTTGTGCTTTTAGATAAAATGTGTTATTATTATTGTTATTATTACTATTACTGTTATGAAAAAAATAAAGTATGTCTGCAGAGAAATACTGAAATACTTTTCATTATTACCAAGTGGACCACAAATGACTGGTTGTGCCCTTTTGTTCTACCCCATACACAATATTGTAAAAATCTAATTTTGCATTTTTTTTAATCATTATTGTGGAACACTGTTACAAAAAATGTTTGAAATTAGGTTCAATGTGTTGTTAATGTTACAATGTTAAATGTTTGAATGGAGTTTCTCTGTGAATGTGCAAGTGGGAAGAGGTTGAAGATGAGTGACTTTGAAGGCTTTTTTAAATTGACTTCCATTCCACTGAAGTTGACTAAGCCTAAAATACAAAAAACATTTTGAAACGTTTTAATTGGATTTTGAAGATCAGAAAGTCTGAAAGATGGGGAATGTTTTAAAGTTTGACCAAGTCATGTTGCGTTCAGGTCAATTTTATTGAGTTGTTACTGCACAGAATCAGTAATGATTTTTCTCAGTGTAAAAACTCTCCTCTGGTCACTGGCTCATGTGGACGACACCAACAAAAAGAAAATCCTAAATACAACTGTACTTAGAATCAAATGCTGTACTTACCGTGTAAAAACTCTCTGGTATTTGGCTCCGGTGGCAGTACAACTTCTACAGTAGACACTAGCAAAAAACAAAAAATCCCAATTGAATAAATGCATGAGGTATATAACTCTTTTTTTTAATAAATCTGTCAGGTACCTGTGGCAGAGATGTGGGACCATGTGTGATTCATGAGGGTCTCCATTTCATCTCTCAGCTTATACATGCAGTCGCTTACAGTTTCGAATGAACGCTGAGAACGAACAACAGGATGTAAAGGCAAGTCTGGGGATTCACAGGAGAGGGGCTTGAAAGTCTGAGAACAAAAATGATAAAATAGAGAAAATAGATAAACAGAGAAAAAAGTTGAGAGTTTAGTAGTTGATGACAATTCTGTTAACGGTTTACTCCAAATGCATTCTTTTCCAGGTTTTAAAATGGATACTCCCCTCCCTCAACTCACACATGCGTGTGGAGGTGGAAGTTAATGCCAGGGGTGGACTGAGGTAAAACATCAGCCCTGACATTTTTGGCCTCAAAATTCTGACTCGAAACTCAAAAATTCCAACATTCGTGTACAACGCGAACGCACCATTAGTCGTAGCACACAAACGCCGGACTCTCAATGTGTGCTGCAATGTAAATAAGTCTAACTTACAAAACATCACTCCGCTGTTAGACTTTGTTAGCCCAGCCCATCCAGTCCAGAGACCAGCCTCCACTAGACACTTATAGGCAATACATTCCGAATTTACATGTTTTAGGCTTCTTCAACAATAAAGCACTGGTTATTCAGGCATGTTCAATTCACAAAACATTAAAATTATACAGAGTGACAAAATACTAAAATAGAAAAAAAGAAATTGCTCCACATTAGTACTGTACACGTATGTGGTACCTGAATGAAATGGATGTGGTCATCCGTATGAGAGAGCTGTTCCAGGTCAGTGTCTCTCCTCTTCAGCTTGGTGATCTCCTCTTGTAGCTGCAGCTGCAGCTTTTCGGCCTGAACGACAGCAATCTTCTCTTGGGTTTCAATCAGCTGCTTTGCAAAAGTGCGTTTCTGCTTGATGGAGGTGATCAGCTTGTCAAAGATCTCATCACTGGTCTCCACAGCACGCTTGCTACTACTCTGTTCATACAGAGAAAAACGTCAAGATTTCCCTTTTAGAAATGAGCTCTCTGAGGGAAAGTTGTGATTTGTTTTCACATAATATGCTTTATGAGCACAACTTTCCAGATATCAAAGACTATAAAGACACCCGATCAAATCATGAATTTCCACACCTTAAAGTCCTTCAAAGCTTGGACCAGCTTATTCAGCTCCTTTTCTCGCCCCTGGCATTTCTCCTTGACTTTCTTCTGATTCACAATCAGCTGTTCCTGAAAGAGATTTTAGCAACAGCAAATGCTACATTGTGAACAGATTTTTTAATACTATGATTATTATGTCTTTTATTCAGTCACAGGTGGTAATAAGAACTGGACTAAAATTCTAACATTGTGTCACACTGACATGTCCAGGGCTTTTCTGTTGCATTCATGAGACTTTCACAATAGTTCTGCAATGGGTATCACAACAGTGAGTCAGAGAGACAGAGACCATCCCAGAACTACATCTCAAACATCTTGATTTAAATGTAAAGTTTTGCTCTTGCAAATGCATTTCTTGACTCAAACATAACTTAATCATATCATGTGATATTCTGCTTCAGTACAGTTCATAAACAAATATTTCTGGTATCCCTACGGACAATTCCAGATGAACATTTAGTATCCAGGAATTCACATTATAGACACCACTGACTGGTGTAACAGTTTGGCACAATGACCACACACTAGGTTTCAACCTCATCTTGTTATCTGTACAGTTTCATGTTCACTAGTGTGGCTGTGTTTAGTTTTTACCTGCTCCACGGATCTCTCTGTTGCAGCTGACACTGTACAGTGGTTTTTATGGTCATCTATAACGCACAGATAGCAAATACATGTCTTATCTGTCTGGCAGTAGACCTCCATCAGCTTGTTGTGCTTCGCACACATCTTCTGTTCTATTGACATTGTAGCAGAGACCAGCTGGTGCTTCTTCAACACAGGGATAGTGTAGTGAGGCTCGAGGTGAGCTGAACAGTAAGATGCCAAACATATCAGGCAAGACATTGCGGCTTTGCTGGGTTTAGTCCCAGAGCAGAAATCACAGGCAACATCTGATGGACCGGCACAGGCTGCAGCAGCAGAGGGAGAAGCCTGCTGGGTGCTTGATATGTGTAACATTTCCAAAGCCTAGTGGTGACAAAAAGGAAGTTGGTGAGAAATACTGCTGATGGCAAGACATACAGAACAATGTAGAACAAAAACAGAATTTACGTCCACCAAGACATCACAATCATTTTTACTCAGAAAAAATGTTTTTACAACAGGTCTACAGCTGGGTAAAGCACCTCATTCATGATGTGATATGGTCTGAGGAATGCCGAGACAATTGAACTACACAGTCTCTGGTGTAAATGTTTTTAAGCTTTTATTTTGGTAAAAGCTTTGATCTTGCTTTTTATTTTGTCATAGACAATTTTGCACAAAACAGTACATAGAATTATGTTATTTGTAAACTAATGTGTTTTTTGAGATTTTATTTTATTTTTTGTCAATAAGACTCCCGGGGTGGATTGGATATATGGCAGCGCCCATGTCGGCCATCTTGACTGCAGTTGGGTACTCTTGCCTCCCATGGCTGTATACGCAACCTAGTCGGCTATGTACTGATTTGGCCAAAATGTAGTATGTAGTATGCAAACAAAAGCAAAATCTGCAATATGCATCTGACCAGTCTACATTGTGTACTATATCCCGCAATGCAACGTGCTGGAGTACTGTACGTACAGTACATACCTGATCCAAGCTGTTGTGCATTTCAATAAAATATAACAAATGAAAAAATATAATCTGCTCATTTTAAAACATTTGTTTATTAAAATGTGGTGATTTCTGTACATACAGAGCTCCCGGGGCAGCGCTGCTCTTCTGTCCACTGCAAGCATGAAGCTTCACTTTTAATTCAAACTAACATACAGTAGCTGCCACATTGTTAGATTTCATCTGTGATGCCATTATTTATCTTACAAAACGAATTTAACCAGCCAGCGGTTAATCTTCAAAGAGCTGCGGTAAAATAACTGGCTCGCTGTCTCCCCAGGGATGACCAGCGCATCACTTTTGATTCCTCCCACTAAACAGGTGTGACGTGACCTACGCCCACTTTGGTTCCACTGAAACTGGTGTGAATGCGGGCTGGTTCACCAGAAAGCACCATGGTTCTCAGCCTCCAGAACGGAACCAGAGCCAAAACCATGTCTGTCCGAAAACAATCAATGCTCTATCTGGATGAGACAAGTACTTTTAAATAACTTAAAGTTATCAAAGGTTAGCGACTTCTGCTGTTTAAGATTGCGCAAAGAAGGATTGGCCAAAACTTTGAAGCTGAATTTACTATTCATGACACTCTTCTCTGTGGGATCAACTTCCTCTTATCTCAAATGTTACTTCTGTGTCATTCATTTCTAACCTACAGGCATCAAAACATCTAAATTAATTTGCCTTAATGCGTTAACTTTGACATACCTAAGAGCATAATATTCAGTGCTTAAGGCCACATGGTGTCACAATAAAAGAAAAAATATATAGTACAATGATACTGTATTCACTCTTCTTTTAATGAATGAAAATATATGCAGTCGCTAATTGGCTCAGAACTTCCCATTAGATACGATTAAAAGCCCTATAACTTACCTCAGCCAGCATGTTGTTCCTCCTCAGGACCGGCCTCGGGTTGAAGGTCTCCCGGCACTGAGGGCAGCTGTACACTCCCTTCTTCGCCTCCTCCTGGTCCCAGCAACCCTTGATACAGCCTTTGCAGTAATTGTGTCCGCAGGGGATGGCGACTGGCTCTTTTAACAAGTCCAGACATATCGAGCAGAGGAACTGACTGTGCTCCAAATCAACGCCACGCTCTCGCTGCGGCAGCTGCTCAGCCATTTTGATGACTGCCACTCATAAGTTTGTTTCTTCAGAAAAGGTGTAGTTACTTCCCACTGAGGCGGAGCTATCACAAGCCGCAACATCGTCAAGGTACACTACTCAGGTATATTTTGTGCATATCCCCTGAGTTGCTGTGACAGTGGAGTTTATTGATGTATGAAAGAGTCACACTGACACATGTGTATCGGCAAATTTGAAGTCAGAAACGTTTTAGGACTTGCACAAGTATGTTGTGTACTCATTACTTTTTAATCACTTCCACTCATGGATAAATATTAATGTAAATAATAAGATTGCAATGCAGGTATACATAAAAAAGATAAACTTTCAACTTCACTATAATATATGCAGAGTGTACTGACGCAGTGAGAATGCTTATATTGTAAAAGTAATCTGGTCATCTGGTTAAATTCAGCCCACCTTCCAAAACTGCAAACTGCAAACTGGTGCTTGAATAGAAGAATATGTCAGTAGGGTGATAGCTGCACCCTTTCATACCTCTGTAGGGTGTTGACCATGGACTGATTGTGGCTTGGAAGATGCAGGTTCAAAAGAGCGCTATTTTAATTAGTTCATTAAAGGAAAGGAGGAGGGAGTTGCATAGCTGGAGAGTATTAACTGGCTGTGGAACCAGAAAAACATGGCATCAATGTTCAATAATAGTTGTGTCCTCCACCCATCACGACTCACAGAACACAAGTACACAATAGAAATGAGCTGCACCTCTTCATACCTTCTTAGGTTGGCATGTTTTGTTTCTGGATGAGACAGAACAAACTGTGAAAAATGTTTTTATTGGCAGCATCCGCACTCAACTGCTGGGAATCACCTGCACAAGAAAACAGACTGAACAAGACCTGTGTGTTTAAAGTGTGGCCTCTAAGCAGATTGTTTCTTTCACGTAAATGTAGGAAGGGATCTGGTCTGTTTTTCTCAGTTGCTTTGGTGCATTTCTCACATCACTATTAACATTTGCACAACAATTAGTTCAACCTTTGTCATTTGTGCACATCATAGTCGCAGTTTCTCATCCCTTCAAACAAATTGCAAATGCTTTTGGACATCCATTAATTGCTTTCATACAACTCTGCTGTTTCATAACATTATCATTTGCTTATGTCACATTTTGAGTAAATGAAACGCTTTTCCAGGTTATCTACAAGATTTTGCAGTTTGTACCAATGTTTTGAGAAATGAATTAACTGTTATGCAAATGTGAATAGTGATGTGATTGTGAGAAATACACCAAAGTGACTGAGAAAAATTATTGTATCCATGGATGGGACAACAATGGAGCTCTTTTCTGCAGAGACATATCTTTGGCTACAAAACAATACTTGTTAGCAAGAATAATTGCTGGTTTTGGTCCTTCAACGGAAGTGTCATCAACAGTATTTGTTAAAAGCATATGTGAATGAGAAGAAAGAAACTGAAAAGACATGTGATCAATCACTATTTTTTTTATTGTTGCATAATACATTTATAATGAAGTGACACATGAACAAAAAATCTAGATAGATAGATAGATAGATAGATAGATAGATAGATAGATAGATAGATAGATAGATAGATAGATAGATAACACAACAAAGTCATGGGGAGCCCAGCAACCACCTCTAGATTTAAGATCATGAACCATATCCTGCCAAAAACACATTTCATTCTTGATACATTTTCTCAATTGTTTGCTGCCCGTCATTTAACATGTACCGTCAATTACCGCAGTTCTTATATTGACATCAGACTCTCTGTGATTCTGCACCAGTATTCATTCAAATGGATTCCAAGGATTGTATATTCTTTCAAACAAAGTTAAGAGAGCCTTACATGGCTCCCCTACTGTGTTTGGTATCCCATTTACGCATGCCTCTCCGACTGTACTGATGACTGTCTTAACTGACTTTACCACTTCTTCTGCTGCTGCTGCTGATGCTGCTGCTGCTGATGCTGATGCTGCTGCTGATGTTGCTGATGCTGCTGCAGATGTTGCTGCTGCTTCTGCCGCTGCTGCCGCTGCTGCTGCTGCTGCTGCTGCTGCTGCTACTGCTGCTTCTGCTGCTGCTGTTCCTGCTAATTTTTGACTAAATTTTGATTTTAACCAGAAAGTTGCCAGAACTGTTAAACCCACAAAACCTACAATCCATGCTGAAAACTTTTTCTCCATTCTCTTCTTGATGACGACACTTTTCGCTTGATTTCTGATCTCTTCCTGCGACATGTTTCCAGATGACTTTCTAATGCACTCTTCCTCTTTCTGTATTGCTCTTTCCATCTCAATAAGCTGTTCATTGGTGTAGTATGCTCCATTGTTTTCCGTCACTATCTTGTCTATGGTGTTGAGCAGCTCTGCTATCTGGAACTGGTTTCTTCTATAGCTGTCCTCTTCGTTGTTCTTCCAGTATTTGTTATCAACGACGTGGCACCGGCCTCCACACTTCTCCACCAGATCACTCAGACTTTTATTCTGTTTGATAAATTCATCGATAGTCTGTCCCTCAGGGAGCTGGTCACCATGTGTGAAAACAACTGCAGCATATTTGAGAGCATCTTCAGAAAAAACGTGACATATTTTCTTAATGACAGCCTTCTCATGCTCTGTGAATTTCTCCACTTTAAGCACAATGAGGAAAACGTGAGGCCCAGGTGCACACTCCGTGATACACTTCAGTATCTCAGGCTTCAGCTCCTCCTCAGACCTGCTTGGGTGAAAGAAACCAGGAGCGTCAATCCAAGTGATGCTTCTTCCATTGACGGATGAAGCTTCGGCCTTTACGGTGTTTGCCAAGCTGCTCTTTCCAACTCCAGATTTACCCAGTAGAACAATCCTTGTGTCTTGCACTAAAAGAGAATAACGACTATCGGTAAATCAGCACATTTTTCTTGGTTCTGAGAATGTACAATAATTAATGTGCAATAATCACTATTCCACTGTTCAGTTTTAATAGCCAATGTGCAACTGCTGCTGCTGCTGTTGTGTCTTTTTGTTGTTTTTTTTGTACATAGTGTTTACATTATAATACTGTTCTTTACTTAATGCTATATCTACACTAATAGCTCTTCTTTTTTTACACTACACATAAATAAATTATTTATCATCTATGCCTTACTCTGTTTTTCACTACTGCTGTAACAATGTGAATTCCCCTGTTGTGGGACAGCAAAGGACATCTTATTTAATCACAGTGGGAATGTTAAACAAACAAAACAAAAAGAAGCATTTCCAACTAAAATATTAAATAACTACAACCAAATTTAATAAGATAAGATAAGATAATACTTTATTGATCCCACAATGGGGAAATTCACTTGTTACAGCAGCAGTGCACAAAAGAAGCACACAATAACAAAACAGTCAGCACATGGATAAAAAGAAGAAAATGTGCAATATAGGCTATACAAGATATAAGGAAAAAAATAGCTATTAATAGCTATGAATAAGACTGCAGTGAGTGAGTAATCATGATATAAATTGTCATTGTGATCATTGTTGACACAGCAGCTGAATAAAATAAGCTTAACTTACAGTCCATGCTGTCAGAAGAAGAAATCTGTGCAGAAAAAATTACTCAGCTCCTGAGTAAAACCTTCGGAATCAGAATAAAAAAAAATACAATAAAATAAATAATGTAGTTGCAGTTCTGGAAGGTGGGCTGTATTTAGCCAGATGACAAGACGTGTCTACCGTGAGTCTTCTGTCTTGTTCTCTTGCTCTGACTTGCTTCTTGCTGTTTTTTTCCACCCGTCTGACTTGTTTCCGGGCAGGCGGAAGCTGGAATGATTAACATACATTGCACTTGCGCAGTACAGCCATTGATATACAACAACATAAGCCATAACAATGATAACAATGATCTACCACAAACAACTACATCAATACAGTTTTGATTTTTTTTTTAAATGATGTGGTTTCTTCCAAAATTCTCTTCATGTTCATGAAATGTACTTGATAAAGTCAGGATGTTCCTGTTGAATTTTGTTTTTTATTCATCGTGTCTCTCTCTTTGTTCTATTTATGATGATATAAAACACCGACTCATACCTGTCTGGTAACGTTTGCCAGGTAAAGCAGGAATTACTGGGCATTACACTGCCTCAGCAAATAAGCTGGTATTGCTTTTGACTGAGTGCCATATGTGAAATCAGACAAACATAATCTGTACAGACCCACAGTGGTGAACCACAGTGTTTCCTTTGTGGTTACAACACAAAGTAAAACATCACTCATAATCTACATTTATTTATTTGTGATAGTCTATTGGCCTATTTCTCCCATTGCCAGCTGGGTGGCAATTATGTCAGTAGACCCACCACCTCTCAAGCATTGCTAAGGCTCACAATATATGAACTAAATGATGTGAAATGTAATTGCTGCAGCAAAAACATATATCTGACAGTCCATATGTTGACATGAGGCCCCTCAGCTGATAGGATGACCGAAAATGGTTTAGTGAAAAAAGACACTTGGCTTGGAAATATGGAGAATTTACTGATTTATTATTGTACACGGATTCATTTTGAAACAATCAACAACAATCAAAAGTTACCTTAAGGGAGACCCACATCTATTCATCAGAAAATCAGATAGTTGATCATAGTAATCTTTGGGAAATACCAAAGGATACAGAATATGAAAAACTTTGATGGGTGGATTGGGGTAGAGTTCCCAATTAAAAATTACAACATACAGCCGTTTAGTTTTGGAGGTGATATATCTGTCGAAAAGAAAAACAAAACAAAAAGATGGTCAGGTGAGATCCAGTGGTTGGTTATTGAGTGTTGCAGGTCTAACACAAGAATTACACACAAAAGAAAAAGCAGTCCATGAACGGTGATGGATAAGAAACACCCTTAATGGCCAGATCAATCAAGTTACATGCATCATTGACAGAAGATACAGTCAGACATCCAAATCAGGGCATCCTTTGTAAACATTTACAATGACGAGTGACAGGACATTACATTTTGATTTTACTTATTTATTACATCATAAATCCAGGTGGTTATTAATCAGTTTTTTCAGTACAAACCCATAACCTCTTTTTACTATGCAAATATTTATCAGTTTCTAGCCCTCCTGTGTCAGCTGCCTCTCCTGTTTGCCTCTCTGTTGCATTCGCCCCTGCTGCTATTCTTGCTATTGAAATTGATACTCCTATCAGTAATGGTAATATTGGCACTCCACCGTCAATTAATTTCATTGCCCCAACAAGGAAGAAAGTGCTCTTGTTGCAAGAACCACAAGTGTTGAGAACAGCCTTTGAAAGACCCTGGTTTTAGCCTCAGGTTTAATCTCCTATGGTGACATGTTTGCAGATGGCTGTCCAATTTTGACTTGATCTTCCTCTATTTTTCTGTTCACTTGTAGCATCTTGTTGGCATAGAAGCTTATAGTTACCAAGACCTTTATTCCCTTCGACAAATTCCTGGATTGTCTTTTCCTCTGGGATCTGGTCACCATGAGGGAAGACAACTGTTGCATAAAGGCTCCTGTCTGATCTCTGACATGTTTCCTGAGGCCTGTACTACGATCACTACCATCACTCCGCCACAACTCGCTCAACTTCACCGGATCTCTGTCATCCGGATCAGCTGGGACTACGAAGCCGGCTATCA
>JBCAUF010000092.1:9286625-9297280 GCA_038406115.1 Haemulon aurolineatum
TAAAATATGGGACCTTTAATCTGTCTGCTTGTTTATAGATCAATCCATGACTCCCGTCTGCAAACGTTCAGACACATTACTGCTAAACCATGGATTTACATAGAATTACACATAATCATCTTACATAAGTATCAAATGAAATCCATTCGTTAACAGAGTTGTTGTTTCTTTCTTGGGTGCTGCGCTGCTGCTGTCGTCACAGTCTGTTCGAGCGAATCCAAATGTTGTTTGCATTAATTGGAAAAACAAACTCACGGTATTGACTGCAGCGGTTTCCAAAATCAAAACAGGCCAAAGAGAGGAGGGTTTCAGACGGCCTCTGAGACAGTTTAATTTGGTGCCGTGCACTTCAAATGAGAAAATCATAAACTTTCACAACCCACACCCACACACATCATTTAAACACATGAAATAAATGAAAAAAATATGAAGAAAAACTATCCACACGGGACATCTGATGGGATTCAAACGTCTTCAGTGTGAGCGGCAAGACTAGTTATGAGCTTTAAAACCATTTCGAGGCAAAAAAAAAAATCATAATATCACTTTATACCACTGTCTTTACTGGCATCGGTTCACAGGTCTCCAGTTTATGACGTTAAAGTTAAATAAACTGTGTCGAAAAACATTCACCGAGCGGCTTCAGTTACAAGCTGTTCTGTACAGTAGGCAACAGAGGATCCACAGTACTAATATTCTTCACAACTCATTTACTTGCCGCTAAGCCAGAGGCCAGGTGTGAATTTCCACTGCTGAGCCAATGCCAGCCCGGCCTCTCACCACCGCACGCCCTCCCCTCCCTCAGCTGAAACCAAGCAGCAGGTCAGCCAGGAGATGTTAACCGACTGTAAAGCTCAACTCGCTGGCTGCTGGCACTAAAATGCACCCAGTAACCCACATCAAACACACACACACTAAAACCATGTGGTGTACCTGCTCTGGTGCAGACAGTATATATATGTGTGTGTGTGTGTCAAAAGTCTCAAGTTTTCATTTGATAACAAAAGCAGCCGGTGCAGCTTCTCCGTCCCGCGTTGTTTTAAACACCGAGGAGGCATCTTACATAAGACGGTCCGACGGCTAAAAGTGTCCCCACTGTTCGAAGCCCTCTGGAATCCGTTTTACGGCTTCATTTAAGGTTTACAGGAAGCCTAGTCATTTTTTAATGCGAATAATAATTCACCCAGAGCGCAACAGTGGAAATACTGTATCGAAAAAATATAAAATTTCAAAATCCTGGCAGGTTTGCGCGTGCTGGCAGGTAGAAATGTACACAGACAGATGCATGATCACACACAGACACACACAGCTTAGAAAGAGCAGAGCAGAGCTGGCGTCTGTGGCTGTGGGAATCGGGACAGGCGGAGGGAGGCATCGGGATGGACAGGAAAGGATAAATGATGAAAGAAGCGGCGGGCCATGAATCTGAAATAAAAAGGAAAAAGCTGGAAGGTGAACGCGGAGAAAACCGCGTGAATTCCCTTCCGCAGGCCCGAGCCAAACGTCAGACCCCATGGCGAAACTAATTGTGTTTTGGACCCACGCGGCAGCCCGATCTACTCGCCGCATATGGCCGCCGAGCTCACTCTGTTTCGCCGTACCCCTCATTTAGAGAGGAAGTGGACCGTCAGCGGGCCAGATGACCATAAAACAGAAAGAGCCCGCTGTGTGTCTGGACCGGCTGCAACCATACGGAGGGACAGCAGCTGGTCAAAGAGGACTACTGTACGCAGTAATGATCCCGGGAAAGGAAAGAGCGAGCCTCGGCGATCACAAGCTATTTATTTAAAAGTTAAAGCAACATTTGAGCAATCTTATTAACTAATGAGGAAGTTGAATGATGTGTCATAACATCTGCCGCTTTCATACTTTCCGATTCTTATAATGTCTTTTTGGGAGCAAAGTTTTCTAAAAAGTCTCTTTCAAATTCTGCTGCGTCACAGAGAATTATTGCTTTAATAAAGGAAGGCCAAAACGATCATTTTTGAGGGGAGACGGGAGATCAGATAAACAGAGTTAACTAAACGGATGGCTGATTTTCCAACAAGGCATGTCTCCTTCATCTTCATCCTTCTTCCCGCAAACTGGCGACCGACTCTGACTCCCTTAACCGCTGACCTGAGGTCTGCTCTGCCTCCGTTTTAAAAGGATACGTTTGGTGATATTCTGCATTTTGCCAATCTGTGAACAAATCAATGCACTGATCCTTTAAACCATTCTTCCCTGTGTACAGTAGCTTGATGTATATCATATGTCTCTGTAGCATAGAGCCCGTTGTTTGTTTTGAGTCAATCCTGCACACCTGCTCCGCAAGAGCACCAAACGTGCATTAATCTGCAGCTAAAAATAGCCCCCAGCAAATGCACAATTCACTCCTGTTTGTGCAGTAAAAACGACAGTGTCCAGCTGTTTTAGGAAAAGTGCTGCGTCTCTAGAAAAAATTAAATGCTATATTTCTCACTGGTTTTTAAATATTTACGTCTGCAAAGTCAGAACCGCCGGGCTTGAGGCTGAGTGCCACAGACAGGGGGGCAAGGAAGTCCAAATGTATTCAGAGACACTCTGATGCATTGGTAGCATTTGGTGTTTTCATTGACATTAAAAAAAGACAGAATAACAACAGCTTTATCCTTTAATAGATGCTGACTCACGAGACATCACTCGAGGCATTTTATCAGCAGATTTTAATGTGTAAAGATCCTGTTTATAGTCCACAGAGAAGGAAAAAAATATGAGTCTGTTCTCTGAGGATTAAATGGGGAGTCAAAAAGCAAAGACAATGACAAAACTGATCACAGGCCAGTTCATCTGTTTAAGTCCTTTCTCCTCATATCGAGTAAGTCATTGAAACTGGCAGACGCGTCTTGTCCGTGAGCCAAACTTACTATCACACGAGAATCTCTCCCGTCTCTTGAGGGAGGGGTGGGGGGTTGGAGGGTGGGGGGGGGCTGCGTTCGATTAGCGAGGCCTAAAAACAGACATGGGGACGGAAACGATGAAAGGAGATCCAGAACATCTGCCTCCTCAGCCACAATGACAAACAGAGAGAGAGAAAGAGAGAGCGAGAGTGGTTTTCATCTCAGAGGGACGTATTCTTCTCAGTCCAACCGAAATCCACAATCACACGCTTGCAAACACACATGCCAATCCTTACAGTACACACAAACATACATGGCTTCCCGCATGTCAACTTCAACGTAAACCAATGAACTTAAATAAACTGATGTTTAGCCACTTAGAAAAACGATCTGAAACCTAAAAACTTTGCGGCTCACATATACGTCTGGGCATCAAACATCCAGTCAGACCTGTTTACTTGTTCTTTGATCAGATAGTTCTTGATCATCTGTCCATATATTGTACATTTTTTAGCATTTATTAGAACAAAATCTTATAAAATATTTCAAAAATAACAACAAAACTTGAACAGAGATGAAAAAAGACTCATGACTCTGTATCTTAAATAGAGAAATAAAAGTATAAAACGTACATCTGGTGTTCATTTGTAATTCATCATTTTCTATATATGTGCCAATATTATGCCTGGGATTCTGTGCCAATTCCAAAAAAATACCTAAAATACATTTTTAACATCTTTCTTTGGAGAACAGAAACATATTCATGAAAATTGCTTAATGCATCTGTGTTAAATAAAGTACTTACAGTCTAAACTTGCATAAATGTACTGATTTAGACCAGATAATAATCTGAATAAAGACCTTAACAAGCCTGAACACACGACGAGGCATTTGATGTCAGATAAAGAGTCTTTTCTCAGTTTGGCGTCGCTGCCATGTAAAAACATCCTCAGGTCTTTGGCATTTTATTGATACCTCACTTACTTTTTCATGATGATTCAATCAATAAATGGAATTTAACATGAATATCGACAACACAAATGTCAATCTGCAGCTGAAACCATTCATCCTCTAACACGAACAGGCCACTTTAATTGTCGCTGACGGGTTGCTAACATAACAGGCATTATGTCTAAAGCCGGCAATAAAAAGCAGCGAATGCTTCTGTGATCCGATAATATTTGCGATGCCATGACCCAGTTCTGTCTGTCCGCCCGTCCTCAAAGCCAACGCGGTCCGAGGAAGTCCAGCAATATTGCGAATGGGCTGCTAAATCTGGACAGGGGCCTGGCCACTTGTGGTCGGAGGGCCTCTCACACAAGAAATGTTGTTAAGTTGGGCCTTAAATTCCAGGGTATTTCACTGAGAAAACAATGTTCACATGCGAGGAAACTTTCCGCTCTTAACCGAGGCTTCCCATGCACACTTGAGGTGCATAAATAGACAATGGAAATGGACAATTAAAATGTATAGTCTAGCCCACAAGGACACACATACATTCACGCAAAGGCCTGAAACTGACGCTCAGTTCGAATGTTTCATTTCAGGTAAACACAGTCTGTATATACATTTATTATGAGCTGGCAGACTATATAGGCATCTCATCTGGACCACCAGGCGAGCTTAAAACGGTGGGATTTAGGGATGCGAGGAATGTAAAGGACACATACGTCAAGCCAAACACATTCAGAGCTAATAGCCAAAGACTACACCTCAACGTTCAGCTATAGGCCCGCCGCCATAACACGAGAGCACGAGCATCTGTCCACCATTCACATGGCTCCATGTGGAGTTTCCCAAGGACTCGTGACCTCTTTGGAGAAGAGTGAAGATGAATGTGGGAGATCCTGTTGAACTCAGGAGATACTCAAGTGGAGCCGTCGATGACACAAATGCAAATTCCTTAGTTTACAGAACGAGTGAGAGAAAATGAGAGGCAACACAGTGTTGTGTAAAAAGGGAAACTTGTCCCTGAGCATGACACTGGACCCCTTCCAGCTCTAATAAAAGGACTATTTCAGCTATTTATAATGACCCCGGTCGCCTTCAGGCTTAAAATCCACAGAGAAGAATCAGCCAACAGACAGCTGTCACCTGCTTGGTTACAAGATTTCGCCCTCATATTGTCAGACCAAAGACTGAAACCAGGACGCGTTTGCAGCGATACGGGTCAGTTGTCCAACTTTAAAACACGGGTCACCTGCAGCAAGAGAAAAAAAGAAAGCCCAGTTTGGGAATCCCATCCCAGCGGAGTGTCAGGAGGATCTAAATCACATCGCCAGAGTCTCATTGAAGTCTGCTCTGCTCTCCAGCTGGACTGCAGAGTAAAAAACTGAGGGGTGGGGGGGGGTTGAGATGTGGCTGCCGCACAGCTGTCCACCTACACTGCCTTCCATCTGCGGGGGACGGACCTCCGCGGACCCCCCGATCCCAAGAATGTGAAACTTCTGCAGTGTGATGCAAGGGAAGGCAGTCTTTGGAGAGGAAACTGAGGAAGTTCAGTGGCTGTTCCATCGCCGTTTGCCCCGCTTATTATTCAATCTCGTTCCCCCGGAGGAGAATGACTTCACCGCAATTGCTAGATACGTCTCATGGATTCCCAAGGACGGGGGGGGGGGGGAGACTTGTCCCGCTCGCTTATTACAGACTCCGGGAACACTGGGATTCATCGGGAGAGCGAGGCAAAAAACCGCTAAACAACTGTACAAACACAGGTTGGTCCCCAGTCTGGTTGTGCCTGATTACAGATGTTGAGTGTGCTGAGAAACGCTGCGATAAAAGACTGCGGTGGTATGATCTCAGTACACCCGGGACGACGTAGCATAACAGTGAGAGCGCTAACACTAACATGTTTAAAAGAAAAAAAAAAGGGGGGGGACAGCTTTCATTACGTCACCGTTTCACATTTGAGGGACGTGTTATCGAAACGTGCACGCAAGCTCATGTCAATCTGAAGACACGGGCCTTTTCAGTGTGTTTCTTTAAGTGTCACAGAGCAGAGGCTAAGCCAAACGAGAGTCACAAACAAAAAACGGAGAACAGTTGTGGCGTCCACCCGGTCCCTCTGCCAACTCTCCACGCCCAGACGTCATCTCACGGCGCCGCAGACAAAATTTATACTGTAAAATTTATATTATGTAGTTTTTTTTTTCCTCAGTGCGCTGACGATTTTGCCTCGTGCATCAAAAGAAATCTGGGCGTTTCATATTTGACCACATTTATTTTGTGCACCACTCTTTAACTTATTGTTCTCTCTTTGTTGTCTTTGTTTTTTCTGGTTTAATGTTTATGTTTATGTAAGTGCATCAAGAGCAAAAAGCAAAATTCAAATTCCTCATAAGTGTTCACATACTTGGCCAAGAAAGCTGATTCTGACTCTGAGTTGAAATTTGAACTCCATGTTAACAAATTGGCTCTTTTTTGCTGTTTTTTTTTTCTTTCCAAATAAGAAATATTGCAATAGTCAGACAGTTATTGTTAGCTCAACCTCGCTCTTTTCTCCTGCCTTAGTCAAGCTGACCTGGCACGTTTTCGGCTTTCGGCGAGGCTTTTAACTTGGACTGGTCACAGATCGCATATTACTCCCATTTTAACCTCACTGCACTGGCTGCCAGTGAAGTTCAGAGTTGATTTTAAGGTTTTAAGGTCAAGGCATTACACATCCGGCAACATTTCCAAGCTCCTCACCCCTCGCAGCACTGAGAAGCCACTTCTGTTGGATCTGTTGGCTGCTCCACGGACCAACCGGAGGACCAAAGGACCTCTCCGACTCTCAAACAACATGCAGCCTTTCATTAAATCAGCTCAGACTGATTCAAAAAACATTTGAAACCTCCGCTTTTTGAAGTTAGCTTTTCTATAAATTTAAGGGTTTTTCTGTGAGTTAAATATCTGTCCCTGCTTTCTTATTATTACTTCAACTAAAACAGCAATTTCTCGAGTTGAAGAAGCGACAGAGTCCAAACAGGAGCCGATTGGTGGGTCACAGAGTCAGAGAAAAACAGAGACAGATGCTTCTCTTCCAGAGAGCTGGCAGCTGCCGACTTCCTCCATCCTCGGCCCGTGACCTTTGACGTTTGCGTGTGTCCCTCTTCATCACCTCCCACCAACTGGAGAGATTTCAGTCAACAGGCTCACGCACACACGCCGAACGGGAGGCGCGGAAAGTGAAAGGAAGTAGGCGGGAGCCGAAAAAGATCGTCGAAGAGGGTCGGTGAAAACATCCAGAGACGGATGGGGGTCACGGAAAGGGACAAACATGTTGGATTCGAGGAGGGGGCAAAGGCCTTGAAAAAGAGACACTTAACGATGCAACAGGAGAAATTTGTTCCACCTTAAATTCCCGCGGGCGCATTTGTCAGTTTTAATTATGTGTGAGAGAGAAATGAGAGCACGAAGAAGTTGAAATATTTCGCTTGGAAAAAGTCAAGACGGAGATAATGATCATGATAATTAAAAAACGATTTAAGAGGAAGAAAACAAACATGATCATTCTTGGCTACAGTGTGAGTTGATAAGGAATTTGTTATTGTTTTGTTTGTTGCCGGCACAGTGCCTGAAGATACTACTAATATAATAATGAACATGTGCTGTTGTGTCTTACAGCAGCAGAAATCACAGTAGATGTGCTATCCTAAGAAAATGTTGGCATAAGATAAAATAAGATCGACTTTATTGATCCCACATCGGGGAAATTCTCTTGTTCCAGTAGCAAAAATTCGACAAAGGTAGACAGACAACATACAGTAAGTACAAGTACAAAAATAGACAACAAAAGACTAAAGAAAATTTAGATTAGAGAAAGATAAACATAGAAAAAAACTATATTCTATGTGCATTATACACAACGGAGTGACATATAAAAGTATTGTCTTGTTGAAAGGATAGAGAATATTGCACATTACAGATAGATGCATACATTGGCAATGAACAGACTCAGTAAAAAAGCGTATAAATATGTATAAATATAGTATAACTATTGCACAGGATAATTTCACTGATGTTACAGGTAACAGGCACAAGATGGTGGAGGTAGAAGTGGTAAAGCAGTGCAAAAAAATTGCATGTTTGTTTGAGAAATCTATTATTGATTATCACTGCTGTTGTGCAATTGATTTAGTTGCATGGCTTCCTTCCAAATGCATCAAGTCACCAGTATCCTAAAGCAAGTAAAAGTGAGACTAATGAAGTATTTTCATTAAAAAAAACCACACCATAGCATCACAAGTAATTCCCATTATAAAAAAAAAAAGATTTGGACTCTTCATCATTAAGTTATGTTTAATGATATTTGACTAAGGTGAACCATTTTGTTAAGTGGTAAATTCCTCAAGTCATTTATAGGAAACAAAACAAACAAAAACCCAAATATGACTTGACTTGATTTTTAAACCATCATAAATTGAATATCTTTTGGTTTTGGAGTGTCTGAAGACATCAAAAAGGAAAATTCTGACATTAAATGATGAGCTGTGTTAAATGCATTCGAGTCTCCACCGTGCCTCTGGCCAGCTCTCACGCCAGGACTCAGATCAGAGCAGACTTAACAAGAGAGGTGTTTCTGGTCTGTAAATGGCCAATTTACGCCTGGCGCACCTGGCGACACGCTACAGTCGCTGGACGGGGGCTCGGAAAGACAGCGAGAAGAGAAGACGGGGGGAATCGGGCCTGGCCGTGGAAGGCGTGGGGAGGATAATAAAAAAGCGAAATTGATGGGCCGATGGAAAGAGAGACGGAGGGAAAGGATGGACGCGGGAGCAGCGTTAATGACACAGCGAGGCTCGGCTCCGCACCGCTGGCTGTTTCACGGCTCCTTGTTTTTCATGCTCTCCTGCAGAGAGGAGGGTCCTATTAGGCCCAGTTTACAGCCTGTGTGCCTCCTTCATCTCTGTCGCGCACACACACACACACACCGAGTCGCCTCAGCTTATAACACGAGTCGCGTCTGCTTTACAGCATCCCTGACCTACAAACACAGCAGCAGTAGTCATCAATTAAGGCTTTTTTACAGACCTATATGTGTCGTTTAATGAGGGGAGAGAGGGTGGGACCGGGGCTGGAGCATGTGGCGCTGAGGGAGGGACTAATATGGATTTCAACACCACCTATGCTTTGAGACTGATGTATACAGTCTGCTCTGAAGCAAAAAAACTTCAAACAGCAAACACATGAAAGACTGTCCGAAAAACACTTGGGGGCAACTCAGACACTGGGCTCTTTTAAAAATCGGGAGAAAAACTCCTTTTTGGTGAGCTGCCAGATTTTCTTTTAATTGCCGTACCTCCTGTTCTGCTGTAATTCTCCCTTATTTCGTCTCGTATTTCACTTGTTAAAGGATTACTTTGGGTTTTTTTACAACTTGGGTTGTACTTTCATAGCTTTGGCCGACGTTTACGTTTATTATAATAACATTGTACTCAGAAAGGAAAAAGGTGAAACTGATGTCGCTGTGTTTTTGGTGCCAGGCTCGAGAGAAACCCGGAAAAGCGATCCGGATGTCTCTGTGACGGCAGCGCCAACGGCAATACCGCTTGGAAACACTGGCGGAAGTTAAAAAATCGTCTCTTTTCTGCTTTAAAGTTTTTTGATCTGACGGTTGACGCCAGATCAAACGTGTCAGCGAATACAATTCATCCGGTGGGAGGGGTGGGATGCATGAATGCGTGAGATATCAGCCTCATGGTAGCGCTTAAAGAAAAGTCGGAAGATCACTAAAAAGTTATTATGATGATTCATCCTCTGAGGAAAATAAATATCTGCTCAGAGGTTCATGACAATCCATCTGATAGATGTTGAGATATTTCAAACTGGAGAAAATCTGGAAAAAATCCCAAATTATCCATAATTCAACAATGCATTGATTGCTGTCTTGGGGAGTTTGTTTCTTTGCATTACATGTGCATTTATGCTTTATTTAAGAAACTTTAACTGGTAGGTATATGCAGAATACACAGAAATATAAATAACTTATAATCCAATTTATATGTCCGTTTTATTCTTCTGTAATCCAATTTTGATGCTTTATTTGTCTGGCTTTGACTAACGTAACATCACATCAGAACATCACACACTATCTTAAAGGTTGTAAATCACTCCGAAGTTATGTCCCACATAAATAATCTTTATTACGGAGCTTATTAGTGGTAGTATCCCCCACTTCGCCCCCTCGCTCTCTGTCTGGCCAGGAGCCAGCCTGATCTTTGCCCAGTCACTGAAAGCTCTCCATCCATCCGCCACGAAACATGCAAGGCTTCAGGAGGGTGGGGAGGGGGTCAAAGAACCGCCCACCCCTCCGTCTCTCTTTCCACTCTCTGCTCTCCAAAGAAAAACACAAACCTAAACCTCCATCCAATCAGTTTAGGCAATCAATGGGGGCTGCAGGGAGGGGAGTCGAGGTACTTAACCCCCCTAAAACCTTCCTCCATTTGTCCTCAGGAAATCCCAGGCATTTGCCCCCCCGCTTCCCTCCCTTGCTCATAACGAGACCAAAACTGGGCCAGAATACATGTTGAGCAACTGAGGGTTTTACTTTCACCACAAAAACATTGAGAAACAAGGACTTGGACGGACACAGACGCACTGTACAGAAGCAGACAGTCTGCTGTGGTTATAGATGCTGTGGGGATTAGGATTTGTGCAGTGAGAGGAAATACAGAGCCTTTATACACGTGTTTACGTAATGTGTTGGATGAGTTGGACTAATTCACTCCTCGGGTAGAAATGTATTTACTTTTGAAAACATTTAAGTGCAAATTACAACAACTGGGCAAACAGGAGGCCAGTGTCAAGTATTGGGCC
>JBCAUF010000092.1:9423531-9433554 GCA_038406115.1 Haemulon aurolineatum
CACATAGATATCCACAAGACACATGTACATACATACAGATACAAATACACTGCATGAGTTACAGCTCTGTTAAAAATGTTTAGATTTTCTCAGCTGTTGAGGTGCTTCAAAGTGGAAAACCACCTCACCACCTCTGCAAAATAATGCTGCATCTCCCTTTCCCTGACAAACGCCGATGTTGTCTTTCCTCCGGTACAGCTGACCCCGTCCCCTGCTCTGCCGGTGTCCCTCTCCCTGGAGGACTCGGAGCTGCTGTCCTTCTACTCGTCTCAGAGCCTGGCTCACCTCTCCTGCCTGGCGGACGCCATCGACGTGCTCTTCAGCAGCGTGCAGGGCAACCAGCCGCCGCGCATCTTCGTCGCCAGGGGGAAGAGTCTCATCGTGACGGCGCACAAGCTGGTGTTCATCGGGGACACGCTCTCCCGCCTTCTCACCTCCGCCGACCTCCGGGCCAAGGTTTGAGGAGACAAACATACTTTTGTCTTAATGGTCAATAACAGGCAGTTAAAAAGTCTAAAATTGATGCAAGTTGTGTAATAATTGTGTTTTTATTCCATTTATTTCCTCTACTTCAGATTACAACTTCAGGGGGACGACTCTGCCAGGCCTTGAAGTCAGTTGTCGTGGCAACAAAGGGCGCTGCACAGAACTACCCGTCAGTATCCGCCACACAGGAGATGGTGGACCGCGTCGCCGAGCTCTCCCAGCAGGCGGCCGGCTTCTCCACTCTGCTCCAGCGTCTGGCAGAAATATCGTCATGATATTTCAGATCGCTTGCGTAAAAGCTTTGTTTACACTACACCTATATTTTCTCTCTTTGAAATGCCTTATTTTGTTGTTAGACTCTTTTCATTACCTTTCGTTCTGAGTGGGATCCGAAGCGAGCGAAGTGGACTCCTTGAACAAAGTGTTCGCGGCTCGCTGCAGCTGTTACTAAGATGGGTTTTGACTGTGTTGGTTCTGTCCTCTGAGCGTGTGTTGGTTTGCCTTTGTTTATATACTGACCTCCGTGCTTTGACGCCAGGCACACTTGTCTTTTTGAGTGTTAACTTATTGAATATTTGAGGCCTCCGCCGTGGCTTTGAGTGTCCGTGCGGACGGCCTATTTTGGGAGCTTTGCTTTATTGTGTTGGCCATATTTTCTTCCCTTCACATGATAGCCACATTTCCTTCCTTCCTCTATTTATTTAGCCATCCCCCCCTATTCCAAAAATAGCACAGAAGGAGGCCTTACATCCTGGTTCTGGCCTACTTTTACTGTGGTACCTGAAAGGCCTTTTGTGATTATCATTCTGAAGCTGTTGAAGCAGCATACTGAGTGTTTGGGGCTTAATATGGGAGAAATGGAATAGGGTGTGGAGTGGGAAGTTCGCCCGACTTCCAATCTTAATCTGTGCAAGTGTGTGTTGTGTTTTGTGTATTACTCATTTTCACCCGAAAGCAAAGATTAAGGGCAGCACAGCGTGTAATCCATCGCTCCATGACGATTACGAGGACCATCTCTCAACACATGTTCAGTTCACGTTCCTGAGGTCTTAACGCGCCGCGCGCAAAATGAAGAGAAATTAAAAGTCCTGTGTGACAGAGAGAGATAATATCTGAGATGGATGTGTGAGAAATTGCCTCATCCTGTTCTTTTCCCACAGTCACATGGCAGCCCGGCAATGGATGAGAAACCTGTTGGCCGAGCTCGCCTGTCTCAACATGTCTTGTTATTATCCGCATGCTTGCGTTTCTTTTCATGCTAATTTCCCGTAAAGATGTTCACCCCCTGTGTCGACGGTGCTTACTCACATGTGCTTGGGAAATTTCAATGCAGCAACTTTGAGGGCGTACAGTAGAAACTATGGCTGGGTGTTATAGCATAGAAATGGCGGTACTTTTTTCTGAAAAAGGGAACAAAACTATTTTTTTCCACTAGTTCACTAAATGTATAAAGATGAGATTTGCAACAAAGGTTCAGTACACAGTTCAGTGTAGTTGTACTTGATCTTAACCATATCACCCAGCCATGGTAAAAAGTGTTTTTGATTGAAATGGGAGAATCTTGCATTTTGAATTTAACAAAATGCATATCTTTTTTTCCCCATATCGGACCACCACATTAAAGTCTGACCTCTACCATTTTTTCATTTATACCAGTCATCAGATATAATTCTGCTGGTCTGCGCACAGGCGGCTTGGAAACATGTTCAGCATGAAACTGCAATTCAAACATATGATAGACTGGAAGCCTTTACACTACAAATCACTACTGTGTAAACACATGACCAGCCTCATCTCTGGGGTGCTTTGCCAAGTTGGATTATAATACTTGAAAGTGTTAGGATCTATCTTCTGTATCGTCAATCATATTGCCTAACCTAATTTCTATTTTTCACTTCCAAATCCACATCACCAGGGCATTGCATAATCATCTTCTCAGTTGTGTGGCTCAGGTGAAATCATTCGTTGAGGAATACTATATCTTCCTGCTTTTACATTTTCTCTGCTGCAGTGCCACCCTGTGGAGGTTTGAAGTATTACTAAATGAATACCTGCCTGCCAAAACAGGCTCTATACTGTATGTATGAAGAGAGCATGATTGGCAAGTAACCTTTAGCTCAATATTTATTATTGTCTGTTTCTATGTTATTTGCTTTTCATTTTGCATGGCTATAATTTGCTTAAATTTTATATATGCACATCCTTCACCAAGGGGTGATTTTTCTGGGTCATTTACATTTTTTTTTCTCCTGAAAATATGTTACAGTTCCAAAATATGGCTGTGTTTTCTTTTATACAAGGAAGTTTTCTTTTTTTTAATTTTTATTTCATTTTACACACTATGTGAACTCATTTGAGTCTTATCCATACTGGCTGAGGTATAGAAGTGAACTTTTCTCCTTACAGTCAGCAGACCTAAACCTCTTTACTTTAACACTACATTTGATGTCTGTCTTGTATTCCTGTTCAGAATGCACAAATACATCTTTTGCAATTAAACAAATGTGTTTCAATTATTTATTGCACTATTAGTCTGGCAAAATTATGTGTGTGTGTGTTAGATAATTCGAACATTTCTACTTTTTTTCCCCTATAGAATAGTCAAAGCCCAAACAAAATCACTTATTATTATAATTATTTTTATGGATATGTATATTTATTTATTTTTATATATCGTCTTCAAATTGTGTGGCTCTATGTGGCCTTAAATGGACTTCAATGTATTTTTTTAGAACTGTCACAGTGCTGTTAGGTGATTCGGGCAAACTCGGAGCTTTTTCCGGAAACTGCCGAGCGGTGACGCCGAGCAGCAGCCGTAGCGACGCTTGTTGGGGAGTTTAGACACAAGCGGAGGGAGCAAAATGGCGGACGAAGATATTACGCTTGATGGAAAACCTCTACAATCGCTCCGTGTCGCGGATTTGAAAGCCGCCCTGGAGCAAAGAAACCTCCCCAAGAGCGGCCAGAAAAACACGCTCATTAAGCGGCTGAAAGGGGTAAGTTTTTCCGCTCGCGTTGCGGACGCCTGTCGAGTCCGGCTTAAGTTCAGCAGGAACGTTAGGCGAGAGACGGTTGGGGGTTAACAGTAGAGGCCGTAACGGTGTGTGGGCTCGGGAGCGGGAATACATAAATCCGCCTGGCACACGATATATTTACACACGAAGAACAGTTTTTGTTTAGCTGACAGCGCAGCGAAACGAGTTCAGAGTTGAGTCGTAACTACTCGCGGCGCACCGTGTTGCACACTGTTGAAGTGTGCACCTGTCAAGTCGAGGCCTAAAAGCTGAGTGTGAGCAACTAAACAGCCGCACATAGTGTACTGTACATGACCGTGCGCGCGCGTGTGTGTGTGTATGTGTGCGAGTGTATTGGTGGGGGTGGGGGGGTCACCGGGGGCGCGCATCGCGATGTAAACACAATTTTTTACGAGCTTCACCAGCCTGTTTTGTTTTAAGTTATTTTTTATCAACATTTTTGCGGCTATGCATGAGACATTCAGCTCATGAACTACCGTGTAGCTAACGTTAGGATTTTAGAAACACTGAAATCACGAGGCTGAGTGCCCCCCACCAGCAATATTACTGTCGATGATGGTAAATTTAATCATAATAATGATTTTAAAAAAGTCCCCCTAATTACGGGAACATTTATTGGTGAAATTAATTACATTTATTTATTTATTTATTTGTTGTTCGTCACATTTACCCCTAAAAGAATGAAAACATAGGGCATTTTGGGGTAAAAAAAACAGAAAAAGGCGGGTGTATTACATTTTCACAAAATATTATGTCCAGACAGACATGAAACTCGATATAAAGTTTATTTATTCAGCTAACACTTCTCTTTTTAAATTTTGTTTTAAAAGCCTTACCACAGTGCTAGGTAGGGTTGCAATGGTATGAGATTTTCACAGTGCGAATATCATCTCATTTCACGGTTGTACAGTATTACATAATAGTAATATTATTATTATTATTGGTAATAGTAGTAGCCACAGAGGTTGTTTTCGGTTGGGAAAAAAAAGGCAAAATATTATGTCCAGACAGTCATGATATTTGATATAAAGTTGTAATACATATCTACCCACACACACACACCTACATATATATATATATATGTGTGTGTGTATATATATATATGTATATATATATATGCACACACATATATGGTATAATTCAATACTGTAGATAAGCAAATGTGCATACTGCTGCAACTATATTTAAAGATTTTGTATTTAATCCGTTAATGAATAATTGATTCGTTCTTTGTTTGTTTTGTATGTTCAAAAAGTAGTCAAATATAATGTTTTTTCATCTAAAATGTCCTGGAATAATTACTGATATTAGATTATGAAAACAGTGGAATGATATGAAACCAAGGGGTATTGTAATTAATTAATCACTACACCAACCAGAGACCTCCCAGAGAGTGTTCATGTTAAATTGCTAAATTTAAACTCCCTCAAGGATGAGTGTCCTCCGTAGTAAAGTGCACATGGATTTTGACAGGCACATATTATTTTCTACTAATAACAAAAACATATGAATTTTCACATGAAGCATGTAATTACAAACCAAATGAAAAATGTTTCAAAATGTTTAGCTCAGTGCTTCGAAATGCCCATGGTAGCAATTACACTCAACCATCCAACACAAAATGTATGCAACAGCTTTAATTCTCTGTCCATGCTCCCTGCAGGCTCTGATGCTGGAAAATCTTCAGAAGTCGTCCTCCTCTCACAGTGGGCTGCAGCCCAACTCACAGGTATGAAGAGCTTTTTAAAGATGCGTTTCTTTGGCTTTCGTCAACATAAATATATGTCTGGGTATTGAGTAATAGACAAGCATAATTCCTGTACTTAGCATGAGATCCAATATTACTTACTAAGGTCTAAGTAAGGTCAAATGTGCTTGGTTTGTGTTTTTTTTTTTACTAGCAATGGTTCTGTAAGGACTGGTCTAGACTAGGTTTCACCATACATACAGTCACTGCTCTTCAGCTGTGTGAATGGCACTGTGCAGTATTGACAAAGTGCTGTTTTGTGTACTCTATTGTGCCGCAGATCGGTGAGGAGATGTGCCAGAACAGCTTCATAAAACAGTACCTGGCCAAACAGCAGGAGCTCCTTCGCCAGAGGCTGGAGAGAGAAGCCCAGCAAGATGAAGAGGCAGATGGTACAGCATTCACTCGAACACACACACACACACAGTCACAAATCAGACTATAAACACAGTCCCTGCCACGTGAACAATGGCCCCTTAGCTCAAAGAAACTGCACACACGTTGTGTCTTTATCTCCCTCACACTCTTTCTCTTTCAGCTGCCCTGTTCATTTGTGTTCAAACGTCTGCACTCATGCACATTTGAACATGTCATAAATGTGTTACATTTAGAGAAACATGTTTCTCAACCTGATTCATTCAAAAGTTGTCCTTGTTTGGGAACCAGTGGGGTGTGTGTCATGATCTTTAACCCCTGCCTCGTGTCCGTCTCTGACAGAAAGCCCTGCAGTGCTGGAGGAGGATGAAGACCACTCAGAGGACAATGACAGCGCCTCCTATGTCTCTGACAAGGTCAGTAACCTCCACACACTGTGGACTCAAATCCTCAGAAAACCTGAGGATTTATTCCACAGAGCTGGAGTCACTAAGCTGCTACACATTGATCATATGATAATGAGTGCATTTAAGTGCGTAGTAGCACCGTGGTTTTGAGTCTTATCCTGGCTTTGATCATATTCAGGATGTTTTGTTTATATGGACCATGAGATGCAAGGTTATTCATATGTATACATAATAATGACAAGGATAAGCTGTTCACATGTGTAAAACATAATCAGGACCCTAGTGCACTTTAAACACACTCAGTATTGTGGAAACCTTGTTCCTATTTTCTATTAATTTGATGCTGTAATATGTATATTGTAATGAATTAATGTGTTATTTCTTATTTTTGAAACATGTTTCACTGTACAGACTCACTTCTTTTAGTAAACAAACCAAACCATGAACCAATCAGCTGTGTGCTCTCTCCAGCCAACTGCCACCTTAGTCATATGAGGAGACAGATAACTCCTCATTTCACCTTCATGAATCAACTGTTCCTTGTCTAAGCAAATAACAGGAAAAAATAGAAACAGAGGCTGAACTCAAAATGTCGTGTTCATTCAACAACAAGGCAAATCAGATCAGATAAGGTTACACCAAGCTGGGCAGACGACTACAGACAAATTTCTTCATTTTGTGCCTCCGTTGAAAATCACAGAGAAAGCTGTCTCCTATTAGCAATTCCAAATGTTTAATTGGTGATGTTGAAATGCCCCCTAGTGGACAAAACATGTAAGAACCACATGCTAACAGTGGCCTTGGCAATGCATAAGCCTGTGCACAGTCTGTAGGTACACAGTAAATACAAATAAAAGCCTAAATTTGAGCTTTAAAAGTCCAGATATAAATCATTTAAGACAATAAAAAATGGAATATGAATTTGACTAAGCCCAAAAATGTATTCATCTCTGCTCCTCTCACACTGACTCTATTTTTTTTTGCCTAGCAGCGTCGCTCCATACCCTCCCAGCCCTCAATGACCAGGGCAGAGGATAAAGGAGGAGATTCAGTGATGGGTCATGGGATGATGGCACGCGGTGGCCCTGACATGGGCCCCGGTCCTACCCTCCACCCGCAGGAGTCCCTTGAGGCCCCAGGAGCTAGGATGCAGCGAGCCACCTTCCATCAAGGACACAAGGAGCCACCGGCCCCCTCTCCTCCTCGCGCTGTAGCCTCCCTTTCAGTGCGCGTCCTGGGCCAGCCTGACCGCCAGGGGCTGCCCCCTGCCGTGTCCCGAGCCCAGGAGAAGGAGGGCACCGCGCCGAGCGAGCCAGGATCAGCTCATCCCATCCTCCACCTCAGCCGATCTGCCGGGGTCTCGGCAGGAGGAGGTCACGCCCACGAGGACAACGACGAAGACGACAGCGGCGATGACGAAAGCGAGGATGACGAGGATTGGGGGCCCGGTCCTGGCGGAGCACGAAGGGCCAACAGAGCACCGCCCCAGCAGCAGATGCCCCCCAGCGCCCCATCGACAGTCGCGAGATCCAAACGCAAGCTTCAGCCTCCGCAGCACATCCCGCCACCGCAGGCGCACCACACCCCGATGCAACTGCGCCACCCCACTCCTCCTCCCTCTCCACCCCCGGACCTGTTCCCACTGCCCGACACCCCCAAGCAGAGCCCACCAGACACAGACGACCAGGAGAGAGAGGGCCCCGGTCCGAGGGCGGCGCCTTTCCCTCCCGCCATGCAGAGGCAAGACTCCGACTCAAGCTCTCGCTCCAGCAGTCCCGAGCCCCCCGTGAAGCGCAGACCCGGGCCCCTTTCACTTCTCGTTCACAAGATGGAGTCAGAGGGAGCTTTCCACGCGATGGAGGCCACCTCAGGAGAGATGGCCCACTCCACCGCTGGACCCGCCGGCTGCAGCGAATCTCCACTGCAAAAACTGGAGAGAAAGCGGCTGCAGGAGAACAAAGAGAAGGAGGAGGAGAGGCGACTGAAAGAAGAGAAGGAGAGAGAACAACACCAGGAGCAAGAGAGGGAGAGACGGAAGCTTCAGGAACAGGAGAAAGAGAAGAAACGCCTGGAAGAAGAGAAGGAAAAGGAGAGGAAAAGACTGGAAGAGGAGGAGAAGCTGCGTCAGAAGGAGGAGCAGGAAAAAGAGAGAAAACGCCAGGATGAGGAGAAGAGAAGAGAGGAGCTGCTCAAGGAGAAGTACAAGAGGGAGGAGACAGCCAGCAAAGCCAGGGTGATTGTGACCGAGGCCCAAGATTCAGGTTCGTCATCAGATTCTGACTCCAAGTCTGACTCCTCCTCGCGCTCATCACAGTCCTCCTCCTCCTCTTCCGGAGATAAAACCCGCCTTGTCAAACAGCTGAAGGTCAGTGATCAAACTGATGTGGTGTCAGTCATTCACCGTAGCATTGATAGACGTCTGTGAGCTATAGTGATCATGAATTGGGTGCCATGCAGCAGAGACAGGGAGTGCTGTGTGTGCATCATTTCTGGCGTTTTTGCAAACTAAATAATTGCAGGCGATTGATGAATGATTCCAGCTCTTTCTCTTTTCTCTTAACAATATTTCACCATACCTGTACGTATTCAATGCTCATATTGAGATGCACGTCGGAGCTAAATAATCTTTGGGAATGCTGCTGTTTGTTTTTCATTGTTTTTACTTTTAATAATTTCACAGAAGTCAGACCAAGGACCAGAGGCGGAGGATGAGAAAAAGACTAACCTGAGTAAAGGTGCAGAGAAACGATGCCTTTCAAAAAGGTCAGTAACCATCATTGAAATACAGTTAACCTTAGTAACAAGTAGAGCCGAGTCTTCAGATTGTATGTTGCTGCAGTTAAAGGATGCACCAGAAAAAAATGAACCGTTATTATTCATTTTCACCCAGCATGCAACACCTCTTTGTCTGTCCTGTTCAATAATGTGATGGATTTCTCAAATTAATTTAGAGTTGAAAAAAATACACTTTCAATATTCTCTCTTCTCTCTCTCCTCTTGCTTTTGCCTTTGCTGGTGGGGATGTATAAGAGAAGCTGAGTAGATGCACTGATGGGAATATGTAGACAGCATGGACCAAATACTTCAAATATTTTTTGGGATATCAAGAATGATGATGTTTTCTTGCTTTGCTGTGATGCTCCTCATATAAACAGATTAACAATCAGAGGAACAACCACAAGCAGTGTATATTTTAAGCGATTACCATGCAGCAGCAGTCATGAAGCAAACATTTCCCACTGAAACATATATTAAAGTCTGTTAAAGGTCCCATATTTTACACTTGTCAGGTGTTATATTTGAATTTTTGATCTCCATGAGAAGATATTTTTTAAATACCCAAATCATCTCCACATTTTAATACTTTCACAGCATTTATATGGCACCTGGATTTACTTAAAAAAAAAAAAAAAGACATGAAATCTTGCAAAATGGGACCTTTAAAATGTATCCATCTTTTCACAATTATCAACCACTGAAAGTTGCTACAGTATGTGATTATCACTAGTCATGATTGAATCATATTCATGCAGCGTTTACCATGACAACAGAGAGGTCCATGTCTGCACTGAAGTCAGGTGAATAAACTGATGTGCATTATGATGTTGTTCTTTGGTTATGTTTGGAATAAACTGATTGGTTGAGGATGGAAATAATGCACCACACTGTACACAAGTACATTTGAGTATCTATATTTTGCTTGAGTTTCTTTCTTTTTTTTAGTGTAAGACTTCTACACGGCTGCATTTGAAAGAGAAATATTGTATGTTTGACTCCACTACATTTCTACATTTTATAGATTATTCCTAACCAAAGCATCCATGAAGATGCATAACGTTTTTATATATTTGCTCTGTTTACTTTGCACAAACCTATTATCTACAGGTTTTTACAAGCAAGTCAGCGCATTTTGGGTTGTTTATACAATAGACTTTCACTTGTATTGGAGTAATATGTGAACAGGGGTATCTAT
>JBCAUF010000092.1:9540452-9554288 GCA_038406115.1 Haemulon aurolineatum
TTGACAAACCGTGTGAAAGCAATTGAAAATTCACCAGTTAACATCTACTGTTTTGGTCTTGATTGAGCTTGTGTGTACTAATTTTAAACGTGTAAAATGTGTGTATTTTGTGTCAAAAGAAGAAGAATTGTGTTAACTGTATAGCCCACACAAGCTGATGTTGTGGTAACTGCGTGAAGAGTTTTGAAAAAGAGTTAAAAGTATTGAACAACGGGTCTTAGCGGTTGTAAAAAAACTGTAATTATCCTCCTATTAACTTCAACATTGACCAGTCTGATTTTCTACTGGTTTAACTTCACCTGAGATCTAATCTGAGAACACTTTGTACCTGGAAACATCTTTAAGATATAAATACACCTGCCTCTAACTAATTTCACTCACTACTAAGCCTCCACCCTAAATGAATACAGTATACATTTGCTGTTATGGTTTGGGGTCCCCGTGGGTTGAATTAACAAAGCAAGTCACACTGGCATTTGGGTTTCTGTAATAGTCATCGTTTATGAATGTTACCCAGCCCGGTTGGATGGCTGCAACTTACCCAAATGTCAAACAGGAGTTGTTGACAGAGGAGAACAGGATCTCACTAATGTGGTCTGTCCACAGCATGAGTCAGTGGGTGTGTCCTCAAGTGAAAGAGAAAGTATTTCTAGCTTTGTTTTCAAGTCAGACATCCTGCTGTGTGTTGGACTTGCAAACCAATGTTATAAATATCCAGCGAAAATTGAGCTCTATATTTTTCTCCTGTCCAAATTTGTTTTCTAATCAGACCAGTTTCTATTGCAGTGAATGATCTCTGTGTTTACTTAAAATTAAATTAATAAAGACAAGTTCATAGAAATAGGTCAACGGTCTTTCTACAATACTTTTTGCTCTCTGGGTAAGATACAGATATGTGCTGTTAAGCTGGTTTATTATCCACAGTAGTGAGGACAGCTGTGCAATTTACATGAATTATTAACAATCTCTCAGCAGTGAAGTATCATGGTTTGTTAAACCAAGGAGCAACATGTTACCTGAATAGTGTGCTGCAGATGCTGTTCATGGCTGAAGACTTCAGAGAAGCTGTGGGAGGGTTTGTCATTGTTTTACTGTGTGAGCGGTTTTTATTGTAGTAGTCCTTTAATGTTCCCATGTTGTCTCTGAAGCTATTTTGAAAATCTGTGATTAAATAAACATGTGCTCTCTCTAATGCCTCAGTTGCCATCAGTTATTTAAACTGTCCAGCTAGCAAATTTTAAATAATAATTCAGTCATTAAAAGGCCACAATTCTACTCTGAAGGAGACATCATATAATTAGATATGATCTAGAAATAAGAAACGTGCCATTTTCACCAATGTAGTGCACAATGTAGCATTCTTGTGATTCCTTGCTAGTTTTCTCAGCCATCTGGTAACTGCGAAATTTCCGACACGCCCTGAATGCAGCATTACAGCAGGACGGTGAAGTGAAGCGAAAGTATGTCGAGCGTTATATTATGCAGGACAGAGAGGCTACTTCATGTCGACATTAAAGAGAAAAACTTGTTAAAGGCATGAACTTTACACCTGAAGGTAGGCTCGTAGATTTTTGTCTGCGTTTGTGTTCGTTTCCAAAACATTTCCGATTGATTTGTCAACAATTGATTGTCAACAGCGAATCCTTTGCAGCGGACAACAACGTAGATGTGGACTGATAAAATCATCAGAAAGGAATCAAGATGGATTATTGGGGAAAAGGTCAGCAGTATTTCTACAATGCTTTTTGCGCTCGAGGTAAGTGCTGTTCGGCTGGTTTTGTTATCTGAAGTGATTTAGACAGTTGTGCAGTTTACATGAATTATTACCTTAAATTAAATTATCTCTCAGCAGTGAAGTATCATGGTTTGATAAAACAAGGAGCAACATGTTACCTGAACAGTGTGCTGCAGGTGCTGTTCATGACTGAAGACTTCAGAGAAGCCGTGGGAAGGTTCGTTAACCTCAAAATGTTTGTTAACTATTCAAGCTTGTCAAAGACGAACTAAAATTTTAGAATAACATTTTTTACTCCAAGTTTTAAGGGTGCTGAGTTTGAAGTAAAGAGTGCCGAATCGATTTGAAGCTACAGTACAATCTCTCATGTCTGTGTTCACTTTGTTTAGGCACTCCCGTGAGAATCCTTACACTGAGTGTATTGATCCTCATCTTAACACCTTGTTTGATGACTTAAAACTGTACACAACGGATACCTATGACATCACAAAGAAGCTGGGCATCGACAATGGTACAATATGTGTTTACACAATAGAGGCTATCTGTGGAACAAACCTACTTTCGCATAATAAGTTACATGGTGTAGGATTTGTATTTGTAGTATCTTAAAATAACATCAGGATCTGCATCCTGTGCACAAGCATTACTACACAACCTGTAGAGTCATTAAATCCACAAAGATAGAGGATATGTGATATTGTCACCCTCATAAAAAGTTGATCAAATGTCAATATGCCAATTTGCTTACTTATCCTGTTGAATATTGATTGATTCCTGCTCTTTCCCTCTCAGTCTATGAACAGCGTGATGCTGCTGAGTACTTTAAGAAGATTTTAAGTCTGACCAGTCCTGATGCATCACAGGTAAAGACATCATCAATGTCAAAGAGAATCTGTGCCTTCAATGAAAAATACCTGTTTTCCAGTCATCATATTTTTGTGATTTCAGATCTTCCACGGACTGTCAACACACAAGACCATTTGTTCTACATGTCACGCAGAGACTGGTACAGATAAGACATTTTGGCATCTTCCTCTGGCCTTCATAGATTCCTACAGTGAACACTATAGTGTGGTGAGGATCTGACAGTCTGCAAACTACAAAGCAGTTTTCTGTTCTGTTTCTGTTGCCTGTTCTTGTGAACTAAATTTCTAAACTCGCATTTTAGTTTTTGAAGCTAAACTTTACATGGAGCATTGTACAAGGTCATCCACCAACATACTTTACCATATAATGAAATGTGAATACACAAGCTTTAAAAGCTTCAGAAACTTTGAGGGTTTTTTAATGCAGACTTAATCAACGCTAAATGTCTCATGTGAATCCACAGAAGTCTTACTAAAAATTCCTGTTATGTTCTATACAGTGTATGTGTTGAAGTCTTGCGCCTGATTAGTCAGTGATGTCAGAGTTTTGTGTTTCATACATGATGAAAAATATACAACATTATGACGTTCATAGGGTTGAGATCGAGATCAATGCACTCTCTCACTGCTGAGGGAATTGAGGCCAGGCCTATTGCCATTACTGATAGAGTATTCTATGTCCATTACTATTTAAATTATAAACACGTTAATTTTTATTCTTCCTAGTCAGTACTGTACATGCAGCATGTTTTAGTCTGCATTTTTTATGCACATGTAACAATGTTACATGGCTCTGACTCCACTCCAACTCAAGCTCATAAAAGGGCTCCTTCTATCAAAAACATGATGATTGTTGTTTTTGGGTGATTATACCCTAAAACTAACATTAAAACATGTACATTAATGATCTTCTTTAAGTTCTTTAATACAGTCTGGAGCCAGTCCATGGATGGTCTTGGGTGCAGTGATGTTAAAATATGAGTGATATGACAGAATCTCATAGATTTAATTGATCTGGCTGCTGAGTTCTGGATTAGTTGCAATTGTAATGAATCACTTTAAAGCCTAATGGCTCTTTTTTGTTGTTTGTATTAATTCTATTTCTTCCTTGATTGTTGGTTGTCTGTCTTTGATTTTGTCAGCTCGATGGCATTGAGGACTATTTCAAAGCTTCAGAGTTCAACAAAGAAAACCAGATGTACTGTGTGCAGTGTGATGCCAAATCTGATGCTACTTCTGTGAGTCATGAGAAACAAGTGTTAAGAAGTTTATGGTGTTATATGTGTGTGACGACAACATGATAATAAATGTTTGTGGACCTGTGTTTTTCATTCAGAAATATGTAATGAAGCATCATCCAGAGGTTTTGATGCTGCTGTTGAAGAGGTTTGAGTTTGACCACCGTTACATGACGTACGTCAAAATCAACCGATCTGTGGATGTTCCCCGCACACTACAGATACCAGAGGTATTTAAACAGAATATATTTTACTTTTTGATCATCACACACCTCTTTTTCATGCTCATAACAATAATAATTTCCCACTGTTGATCAGAATCAGACATATGAACTGTATGCAGCTGTGGACCATTTCGGAGGTCTGAGAGGTGGACATTACACTGCAACAATCAAAGCCAATGAGAAATGGTACAACTTCAATGATGCCAGAGTCACATTGGTAAGAATGATCACTTTGACTTCAGTGTTGTTTAAATTTACATATTTACAGAGAAAGAAACTGATTATCCCTGTTGTATTTGATTCTTCTCATCAACAGCTTGATTACCAGCCACTCCAGGTAGACAACTTGATGCAGTAAGTTTTTCTTCTTTTCATCACCACTTCAACTTTTACATGATTATTTGTCATTTGAGTGTCCACACGAGTTTATCTAAAAGTTGATGCATATCAGTTTACTTGAATACAACATATGAGTATGATGAACAATCATCATTCTGCAACAAAAAATGCAGATAGTTTCTGATTGATGGCTTAAAACATGATATACATATAATATACAGATAATATATCTGTGCCTCCATGCGTCCTTGCCTATATATGTACTGAATGCTGCAGCCAAGATTAACCCTTTTGACATGTGCACATACACAGCAGAAAGTGCCTGTATTAAACACAGGATTCACATTTTGCTGGATTTGAAAATGGCTCTACTTTGTTTTCACATTTTTCTCACTAGATCCAGAACTGCTTATCTTCTTTTCTACAGGAAAATAAACGGTAAGATGGCCAACATTTTCATTATGCTTCCTGATGTGTGGTGTGATTGACTGTTTAAAGTTGGTTGGTAGTTTTCCTGAATTTATTTTATACCTTCTTACCAGCACATGCTTCTTATACTTGTACTCGAGACATCACAGAGGAGTCTAGTCCTGGAGGTTTCCCACCTGTTCCCATCGATATCAATGACCAACATGAAGATGATGTACAGAAGAAAAAAAGAGAGGAGGGTGAGAGGGAAGCAGACGCAGGTGATGACACTGCAGTGGGTGTTTCCACTGTCAGTGACAAGCATGTTCATCTTAACAAAGAAGATGAGATGAGTGGTGCACAGAGGAAAAAGTTGGAAGGCAATGAACAGTCAGAAAAGAAGGTAAAGCCCTTGAAAAAACACTTTGAGAGAGATCCAGAGCATCAGGACAGTGAAGGGTTAAATGATGTTAGACAGAACATAAAGAAGACTTTGGGGGAAACGCAGCAAGTTGGACAAGATTATGACCTTAAACTTGTTAGTGTGGATGAAGAGGAAGATGGGAAAAAGATGGAAATCAATGTTAAGATAGACAAGGAAAGAAAATCTGGATCAGATGATGATCTCTGTTCTCAACATGACATACCAAGACATGATCAGAGGTGTAGACAGGAAAACAGCCGTCTTAAAAGACCTGAGCAACAGGAAGAAGAGAAGGTGGATGTTCAACTCGTCAGGACACAAAAGAGAGGAGATGATAAAATGCACAAAGGAGAGAAACATCTCTACAAACATTGAACATTGTGGTCAGAGTGTCGAGGATCAGAACAAGGGATCAGAGCAGAGAGTCAGTGTTAGACATACAGACCATAAAGATGTTGGTATGGAGAGACAGACCAAAGAGCAGGAAAAGAAAAGATGAACATATTCAAAACAGAGAAGAGTCTTCTCTCAGATGAGTAGGATCTGAAGGATGCAGCGACAGAGAATCAGGAAATTAGCAGAGTTGAAAAGATGAGACAGACCCACCGTAAACCAAAAGCAGGAAATTAATTTACTGAAGGTAGAGTTACAGGAAGACCTGGTTCAAAGACGTCAAGGCCATGTATTGTGATCACTAATGATAAAATTGAGGATTGTGTTCAAAGCAGCAGTGACAAATCGTACATACCTCAGAACGAGCCACTATAACTGCACGAGTCAAAGCTGCTGAAATGAACTGTGCATTGGAAAAAAGAGTAGAAAAGAAGACAAGAAAATAATGGTGTTTCTTTTACCCTTAAAAGCAACAACTTACGCAAAATAGCAAAGCAGAATAGACTACAGAGTCAAAATAAGATTGGATATAAGATCGCATGTCAGTGTGGTGAACCAGAAAATGTAAAATTTTGCACTTCCTGTTTTCCCCATTTTTGTTTTGAAGCAAAGCAGTAAAAGCAGTAAAATGTTCAATTTAAATGATGGTCATTTCAAATTAAAGTCCTGATTTATTGCATCAGTTTATAATAGAAAGTAACACAGTAGAAACTGTCACAACAAAATGTTCAGCTTATTTGAAATCACATTCACAGAACAGATGATGATCTTCAAATTAACAGTTTACACAGTTGAAGAGATGTGCTTTTGCTTTTATTGTCAATACTTTCTTGTTAAACTGTTCAGAGATTTAGATGGCACTCAGTTTAGCATCTAATGTGATGTAAAGATATTAAATTCAAATTTAAATCTTTGTATTACTTATTATCTATGTGTTTTCATATTTTACTGTGAAATACTATTTCAAGTTAATTCAGCATTTTGCAGACTGCAGTTGTCACTTGTACAGCTCTGATGGTGTTTTATGAAAAAAATAGAAAAATCCAAGTGAAATTATAATAAAAAAGAAAACGAAATAGATGCTTGGACACTGTTTTATGGGAAGTCATACTGTAGGTCATGATGACAGGAAAGGCGAAAGGCTACCTTACATTGTCTTACTAACTGCAGTATTGTTATTCTGTGACAGTCAGGTCAAGTTTCAAATCAAGTCAACTTTATTTATATTTTTCAAAATCACAAATTCTTTCTCTGAAGGTGTTGTAGCCTGTATGCCATTAGACATTCAAGGAAAAACTCACTGGGAAAATAAGCTCTTTTAGTTGAAAAACTATTACGCACATCAGAGAAGATGACAGAAAAAGAATCTCTTTCAGATGTCGTGTGTACAGCATAGACAAAAACCACAACAGTAAAATTACAAGAAAGAACGTGGATGAATTATCCTCCCTCTCACTATCAACTTCATCATTCACCAGTCTGATTTTCACCTTTTCATCTTTGAACTTCACCTGAGATCTAATCTCTAATCTAAGGATACTTTGTACCAGGAAATATCTTTAAGGTACAAATACACCACAGCATGAGTCAGTGGGTGTGTCCTCAAGTGAAAGAGAAAGTGTTTCTAGCTTTGTTTTCTAGTCAGACATCCTGCTGTGTGTTAGACTTGCATACCAATGTTAGAAATATCCAGCGAAAAGTGAGCTCATATCTTTTTCTCCTGTCCAGCTTTTGTGTTTCTTTTCTTATCGGACACATCAGTTTCTATTGCAGTGAATGATCTCTGTGTGGACGGAAAATCAAATGAATAAAGACAAGTTTATAGGAAATAGGTCAACAGTCTTTCTACAATACTTTTTGCTAGATATGCTGTTAGGCTGGTTTTCTGATCCACAGTAATGAAGACAATTGTGCAGTTTACATTAATTATTAACAATCTCTCAGCAGTTGAGTATCATGGTTTGTTAAAACAAGGAGCAAAATGTTACCTGAACAGTGTGCTGCAGGTGCTGTTCATGACTGAAGACTTCAGAGAAGCTGTGGGAAGTTTCGTCAACCTCAAAATGATTGTCTGTATTGATTCAAATCGATTTAAAAAACATCTTCTGATTTCCCAACTACTTCGGAGCCTGCATCCTTGGGTCCACTGCCTTGCCTCTTAAACACCATCCGTAACAACCTATTTATTTAATTATCTGACTTCATGTTGGTCTATTTAAGTAGTTATTTTTATTTCATGTTCGCTTATTTTATATTTTCATTCTCATCCTATATGACTTTCACACCTTTTTATTGCAACTGTTGCACAGTAATGTCCCCCGGAATAAATAAAGCATCTTGAATCTTGAATCTTGAACGTCCGGGCAAAAGAGGACGTTTGGTCACATAACTTTCAGCTGTAGGCTAACAGTCCGGCTTATTTTTCAATGTGGAAGTAAACCATTGTCGAATTTCATTTAAAACACTTGGTGGGACTGTAAATACTATTTGAGTTATGTACAAAGCTAACTGTGATAGTGGCATGAGAAGTGAACTTTACAATTCATTTTAGTATGAAGCGGTAAGTGTTTTTGACCACTTTTGATGATCACATCAGTCACTTAACATAGATAATATAAACTTACATACAGTAGGTTATTATTAACGAACATTCCGCGATCATTCTGCACCTCTTCCAAGAAAGTGAAAAAGAGCCATAGCAATTTATTGTTACCTAAGTACACTACCTACCACAAATTAGGGTAGCCTAACATTGGTGCTCTTGAGTGGCTCTGAGGTGGATAGAAATGATCTACAATGAACTGTAACTTGTTTTGTGTGAAGTCGCACACTAAACTGCATAAACTGGTAGCACTCCTATTCCTGTTGAAAAATTCTGTGATTATTCTCTCTTGTCAACCCTTTTCAGATTGTCAGTGCCATTTTTATTTTAGGCTACACATAGTATTACATCAGGGTTAAAATCAAATCTTGTGTCCTGACAAAACAAACAAAAAAACTTTTACATGAAAATTATGAAGATAGGAGAAAGCCCTCTGAGGTAAACTGTTATTTTTAATTCTGGACTATACAAATAAAATATAATTTTGATTTCATCAGCTGATCTGATGGGGAGAAGTGCATCCGAATATGAAGAGTTATTTAATAAATTGACAACATGCCTTCAAGAGAAGAGTAAGAGCTCCATTTTGGAACAGACAACAGAAAAAAACTCTGCTAATATGGAGCGTAAACGCACCTTCGTGCAATCGACATTAAACGGCGGAAAGTACTGTACCTCATCCACCAGGCTGCGACAAGCCCTTTCATTTTCTCCAGACTGATTCTAAGAAGTCACGTGATTGTCACAGGATTCTCCGTGATTAGATTCAACGTTATTGTCATTGCACGTGGTCGGCTTCAGGTACAAAGAAATGAAATAGTTAGTGGATGACATTTATGTTGTGTTTCTTTGTGGGTAAAAATCCTGTTTTGTACTGTTTTTGTCATTGCATTCATTGATTTAATTTGCGAGTACAACCCCAACAATTGACTATTCTGTTAAACTGTAAAACAGTAGGCTATGTACACTAAAACAAACTCTGCCCCAGACAGATGCCAAACACTGCTGGGGTCAGTTCCATTTGTCGGTTCAGCACACCGAAGTGCGATAAGGAAATTAGTTCATTGTTGTCCTATGATCAAGGCCTAAAAAAGCTGGACTGTGGGCTATACTAATGAGCTATGAAAGTGGAGTGTTTCACCTGTCGCTTTGAATAGGCTGAAAAATAGAGGTGAAGTCGTTTTAATTAGGCTGTAATAGCAACGAAAGCGAAAGTGTCCTCAGCTCCTGTCTGACGTCAGACCTCGTTGTAAAGCAAACAACACCCTGAAGCGACACTACTTTCTGCGGAGCTGAAGGAGCAAACCAACTCGCACGCGCTCACAAAGACAGCACAAAATGGGAATCTACCAGGTCGTGGTGATCGGACTGGCGGGGGAGAGGAAAGTGGTCGACCTGGGCAACACAGAGGAAGAAATGAAGAGCATGACGGTGTTGCAGCTGAAGGAAAAGATAGCACATAGGTCTCCCCATCTCCCTAGTAAGGACTCCACGATTCACCGTGCAGCTGTGAAGTCGAAGCTCCTTTTTTTGAGGGGTTCCTTGTTGTTTATTTGTCTATCTCCGAATCATTTCTTGTATGCTGTTGTTATGTTGTATTAAGCAGTAATTACGTTATCATCACTGACGCTTAGGCCTATATGAGCAGAATTTTAATGTTAAATGTTTGAGATGAAGCAGCTTTAAACTACATTATATAGCCTACTATTTGGAAGTGTATACAATAGCAACAGTTAAACGGCGTGTTAATATGTAAATTAGTAAGTGAACACCTAGGAGTAATAAGTAATTATTTCTATTTGAGTATTTGTACTAACCCTAACCCTAACTCATTTACCACTAGTGACTATCAGGTGAAAATGACAAAGAGATTAAAAATGGGTTGATTTAGTTGAAAAATTAAAGTTGCTTAAAACTGCTGAATTTATACCCAAATTAGTCCTTCAACATGTAATGAATCAAATCAAGTCAGTCAGAGTTTCAGACTTGCAAATTCCACCATTACTGTTCATGGCCACATTCAAAACCTCAGTACACCAGTCCAAAGTGTATTGTCAACAACATCCATTTGAGCGTGACCTTAAAGGGAAGTGTCCCTTCTAAGTGACATGCAATATCTCTTTGGATTTGAGTGATTTTGACTTTGCTCATTTTATTTTTTGATGTCATCTTTCTCTCGCTGTCTCTCTCTTTGTGTGTGTGTGTGTATAAGAAGACGGTCTGAGGCTGATCTTCACAGACAAGATACTGGAGGAAGACAGCGAGCTGCTGACTAAATATGGAATCCAGCACATGTCCGTCATCCACATGGTGATCAGGGTTCCTGGAGGACTGACAGCTTGACAGAGACCACCACCTCCTGCCTTCTCCTGCCTCATCTGCTGCCACCACGACTACTACTTCATATATGATGACTCAGTGTTGCTTACGGATCTTAAAGTCTTTTCGTGTTGACAGTTGCAACTGCAATCGTCCTTTAATGTTCCCATGGTGTCTCCTAAGATGTTTGGAAAATATGTTGTTCTTTAATAAAAACATGTTATGTTTTGAAAAAACATGCCTCAGTTGCCACTAGTTCTGTAAACTGTCCAATTCGTTTCATTTTGCATTACATCAAGTTCAAGGATTCAAGGATCATTTATTGTCATTTCAGCACATGTTACACGTGAAGTGAAATGAAATATAAATAGAATAGAATATAAAATAAAATAAAATAACAAACTAAAGTAGGGTATATTACAAAAACTAACAAAATAGAAAGGCAATTTTACGCTATGTATATAAAAATAAACAGAATATAAACAGTAGAGGAACAGTATGAGCACTATTCTCAGTTCAATAATTCAATCAGTAAAAGGCCATAATTCTTCCTTGTAGTTGACAGTCATGTTACATGATGATATATATGAACCAAATTTTTTTTTAACTGACTACATGGGCTTGAGTCTCTCACTACACTGCCACCGACAGGTTTGGCATGCTGTTAACGCCTATAGACCGTCTCTGGCCATATATAGGCTACATGGGTTAGTGTAAACCTAAAACTTTCTGAAAACAGACTGGTGTGCATGTAGTCATTTTCGTAAACAGAGAGGGCGTAATGTCTGTTTTTGAAAATAACTGTGTACATGTAAACAGGGTGTCAGCCTACTTTTGGAACACAGCCGAGCAGTTTCTGTGGTCGGTGGAGGCTAGGGGTGGGGTTCTGTGCTCTCTCTTCCGTGATGTGCTCGGTGGCTGAGGAGCTTCCTGCACACACATGTGTCTGATCATAGCTTGCCTGCCTCCATCCAATCCCTGCACTGCCTTTCCTGCATCTGAAGACGCCACCTCACCTTTTTCCCCTCTAATGTGTCTAACAAACACAAAAACTAAATACAAGAGAAAATATGAGCTCACCTTCAGCTGGATATTTCTAAAATTAAAATGCAAGTAATTACAAACACACAGCAGGATGTCTGTCATGAGCCACAGTTTCCTCTACGTTTCGTTCCGCTCTACACCATTTTGTCCTGAAAGTCTGCGCTGCCACGGCATATACATGTACATTTATGTACAAGGGGGTATTAGGGCCACATAGAGAAAAAATACAGACTTCGAGAATGAGAACGAGAATAAAGTCATAATATTACATAAAGTCGTAATTAATTGGTAGGTTTAAACGAAACGAGAAAATTTGATGTCTGTTAGTCGTGTTACAATACGAACTATCATTTGGAACTATTGTTTGGTTTCATGTGACACATGGACATGTTGTGAAGTGACACCACCTGAGTTACCGGACCGGACAGTTGGGTGAATCAGTACGAAGAATATACGCATCTTGTGAGAAAGTAACAGAATTGAACACGTTGTATATGCCTCCATCCACATTATGTGGCGACTAAATCCATCAATGCAGCTGTTAATAGCAGTGCCATATGTATAGTTTATCATATGGATCCATATGCCATAAGGCGTTGGGGCCTCTGCAGGTGTACTTCCAACGTCCTACTTATTACAATGTAATGCTGATGTGCCAAAAGATCAAGTAGGCTATCTCCTTGTTTGTGAAACATACATACTGAAGTACAATTCCACAAAATGCTCCACGGCCTCATTTTAACAACTCTCTTACCCTAATACAACAGGTTAGAATATCATGACTTTATTCTCATAAATGTATTACTTTATTCTCAAAGCCTGTAATTTTTTTTTTTTAATGTGGCCCTAATAGTCCGTCGAGATATATATTCAGAGATACATTCATATCTCTGAACAATTTAACAAGAAAGTATTGAAAATAAAATGTAAAAGCACTTCTCATCAACTCTGAAAACTGAAAGCTAACCTGCTCCGGGTCAGGGTAGCTTTCAGGATTGATCTGAATCTAAGGAAAGACTCCACCTACCGGCCAATCAGATGTTCAGGAAAGAAACCACAAGAGGTAAAACAAACAAACAAACAAAAAAACTGGGATGAAGGTATGTTACTGTGAAACGGCATATTGATCATGTATAACCCTTTCTGCCTGCAGTGATTCAATGTTAGAGTGAAACAGAAATACTGTGAAAAGACACTGATATATTTCTGTACATTTAGGGCTGCATGGTGTTTGAGGGCTTTTTTGCCATTTGTCCCTGCTAAGTTCTGACAGAGCTCAAAATCAAAAGCTCAAAAAGTTCACATATTCACACTGGGTCAAACCTGGGTTGAGTAAGCGAGTTGATAACCAGCATAGTGGTTCTGCTGATTGTGACTGCCATTGTTGTAGATAGGTTCAGCTGGATAGGTGGGAACCGGGGAGTAACCCTGGGTAGGCTGATCTCGCTTCGTGGTACAGGCCTCTGGTCTTTTACACCTGCTGCTGTTTCCCTGTCTACACCTCTGATCATGCCTTGGTATGTCCTGTTGAGAGCAGAGATTATCATCTGATCCAGATTTTCTTTCCTTGTTGATCTTAACATTTATTTCCATGTTTTTCCCTTCTCCCTCTTCATCCACATGAACGGGTCTAAAGTCATAATGTTGCTGTGTTCCCCCCAAATCTATTTAAGTTCTGTCTATAACATCATCTCATCCTTCACTGTTCTGATGCTGTGCAAGCCGGCCAAAGTGTTGATGTTTCAGTAGCCTAATGTTTCTCTCCTTTGTGCATCTTTATCATCTCCTCTCTCTGTGGCTCAATTCTTTTACACCTGCAGCCACTACACCTCTGATCATGTCTTGATATGTCCTGTTGACTGTCACAAACTCCTCTACTCCTTTTTTTATGGCTTTGCAGAGCCAATAGGGCCACTGAGAATCACATGACTTCTTGGAAATAAAGCGTGAAGGAAAGTGAAACTATTCATAATCTGGGTATTTCGTTTGTGTGAGAGCAAATTAGCCTACATTCAGTCAAGATACACGTCAAGGTGGCGACGATGCAGGAGAAGTGTTATGACCCTAAAGACTCAACGCTCACATTTGTCAACGGAGCAGATGATTTAGATTGTAAGTAGCCTATAACCAAATGTCACATTACCAATAGCCGGGCATACACGGAACTATTTTAGTCCGTTTTTGACCCGATTTTTGAGACACACGACCCGGCGACGCTCGGGCCGGGGGGGGGGGGGGGGGGGA
>JBCAUF010000092.1:9581850-9591927 GCA_038406115.1 Haemulon aurolineatum
AGTGGTGTATAAATTGCTGAAGGTTTGACCTACGCACAGTATTTTGTCCACAAAAGCCACTTTCCTAACTGCTATCCCAGTGATAAGCTTAAGATAATTTTGATTCAATTGAAAATAAAATAAAAATACTCTGTTCATATTTATTAGCACTATATACGCATATTTCATAAATTGTTTATGGAGTACAATAATAAGTTGAACTCAACTTTAAAGTCTTAAGTAGGAATACTCAGTATTTGTCAACAATTGTGACTTCGGCTATTTTTTTTTACTACGTTATCATTATTTGTTTATGCTGGCCTCCACTACTGGTTTCCCCCAGGAGGGGTTTTACTTGTTGACATGATGATAATAAAAGCCTACTAATACATATTGTTAATAATCATCATAATCACAATCAGAACAATAAATACTCAATCTGCTTGGAACTGCAGGGTTTATTTAATTTATTAATTTATTAAATGCTTACTTATAAATTCTAAATAAAGAGACTAATGTTAGACTTTGATGAAAATGTATTCAACACTAATTTCTATGTTTTAGTTTTTGCATTGTAAACAAATGTAAAAAGTCTCCAGTAAGCAAATTGTGAATCAACAAAACAAAAACAAAACAATCAACACAACAGTCCTTTATCTATAACTGGTCTTGGGATGTTTTTGAATGGCAGCTGTAATGACCTAAATCACCGTAATTAAAGGCCAATGTGGGATAAACAGCCTCTTTGTCTTCCACGTGGTTGTTGATTCTTCCGTAATTGTAGGCTAAATATGCACATTACATGACCTTTAACACCTCACAGAACTTTTGTCCTCGCCACTGGAGATGATTGATGTCTGCAGAGTGTTGATTAATGCTCACTGATGAGTGATAAACGTGTTACGTGTGATTAAAGCCTGCAGCCCTCACCATCACACCTGTGGACTTTTGTATTCACCTCCACCTCCCTGTGTCTTTCTTAAACTGAAAACTATTAAAATGACTTTTCTTTCTTTTCTTTTCTTCTCCTTTCTTTCTTTCTTTTTTTTTGATTGAGACACGTCCCTTGTCGCCCACGAACGCATGTGGACAAACTTCTCACACATGGCTCCTTTCACTCCTTTTGTCCCGCTCCCTGCCCTGAGCATTCTTCTCCCTGGTTACTGGTTGTCTTGGTTTCAGGAGCGCCTGTAGGCTAAAAACTGGAGGGATTAAAAGCGGCCATTTTGGGGACAGCTGGGCCAGGTTGGTCCCTGTTGCCCCCTGTCCCGCTCCCAGTCACTCTGGGGGGAAGAGGGGTGGCATTGTGTGAGGATTAGAGCTTCCTGTGTGTCAGCTCATTACATGGGGTGGGAAGAGGGGGGGGGAGTAGTACAGGGGTGAGGGGGGAGTGAGCAGAAAGAGTGAGGGAGAGAAATGAAAGAGAAAATGAAAGAGAGTGCGTATGAAAGAGCGTATGACACAGAGAGGGGAGGGCAAGGCAGGGGGGAGGGAGGGAGGGAGGTGGCGGCCTCTACAGCTGCACCCTCAATCACACTCATACAGGGTCTGATTATCCTTTTCACACACGCACACACACACACACACTCACAGTACTGGGGAACTGAAACATATTAAAAGACACTGAGGGCAAAAAAAGGCAGAATTAGGAGACAGCTAGCCCAGCGCCCCAGACAAAGGACCCCCCCGATCCAGACACACCATGAACTGGAACAAACAAGTGAAAACTGACCAACAGCGTACATGCAGGCACACACACAGAATAAGAGTCATGCAAACAGAATATTTAAACAGATAAATGAATTCACAGAGACGGCTTAAACTGAACCCAGACTAAAAATACAAAAAAACCCCCCAAAAAACCACAGACGACCAACAAACAGGTCTCCTCTTCACATCGCCATTGTTTTATTTATCTTTTATACATCACATGGGAAGCATGGGAACATATTTTGTCATTGCTACAAAAAAGGTTTACAAAGGGTAAAGCAAAGCATACAAATACTAAACTGGGCTAAGCAGGAATGCAGTGAGTGTAGACAATTTCTGCAGGAGCAGAAAACTCTCAAGTGCTTTGAGAGAGGAGAGCACGGGGAAGAGGGGGTGGGGGTGCAAAGGAAAGATAAAAGAGGGGTAGTTTTAACGGACAGGGTCCATCCTTGTTGTCGATTTGAACTTGGAGATAGCGTCAACAACAAGAAAGACCCATTACAATCATCAATATGAATAAGGTAATTTGCCGCTAGCAAAGTTTACAGCTATAAGTACAAGGACTCTTCACAAAGTACTGATAATCTAACACAATCATCGTCATCATTATTATTATCAACATCATCATGGTTATCGTCATCGCTAACGTGTGTTTACTTAAGTCGATGTTTCGGCAGCACAAGACACAGTGCAACTTACAGTGCAACTCAGCACATCAGAAACATGCTTTCAGCAGCATGGCATTAAAAAAGGAAAGAAGAAAGTAACAATAAAAAGGCATAAAATGTAACCGCAGCTCATATTTACAGACATTGGCCATTACTAATTTGGCCTGTTTTGGTATGGAGTTCATCTTGTAAAATTCTGGATCGTCCTCTTACTCAAATCAGCTTATACAGTATGTGCTGAAATAGGTGTCCGCAAAAAAGCGCAAACAATTAATTCTCATTGTGACAATGCTATGAAGTGTATACGATAAGGCCTCACTGTGGTCTTTGAAATACAAAAATACACAGCTAAAAATACTACATTCACAAATCTCTTGTAATGTTACTACAATGTAACTACAATACAAACTAGATATACCTGCCTAATACAAAAGGTAAACATGAATTAGAATGAATAACTCTAGAAAACAAATGTCATTCTATTAAAAAAAATACATTCCCTTGTCAGGACCCTTTTAAGACTGACCTCAGCCATTTAACAAAACTAACTCTTCTACACAGTAGTGTCCATAGGCTCGTCGACCACACTAGAAACAACACTGATTGGTAGAGGATCCGTGCTGTCACCTTTCTCAGGGGATTTAGCCAATCCCTGTTTTTCTTCCTGCTGACCCGGGTTCTTATTGGCTGAATGTGAACTGCGATCCTCCGCACTGTCATTGTCATTGGTTTGAGCCTTGGAGGCAGCATTGGTCAGTGCTCCTGGGTGAGTTTTCATATGGCCCTGTGGATGGGAAACACAACACAAAAGAAATTAATTTCAAGTCCGGATGGATGAAATTCTGAATACCTTCATTTTACAACATCAAAATCATTGACTTTTGATTCGAGAACAGTCCAGTCTTACCTTAAGTCCACTACGGCTGGCGTAGGCCTTTCCACACTGGGAGCAGCTGTAGGGTTTGTCTGGGCGAGGAGGCTGGGTGTGCAGTGCTGGTGCTGGGACAGAGGGCTCTGGGTCCTCTGAAGGCTTCTCTGGCACACTGTAACCCTCCTCCATTGGAGTGTCCTTCTGCGGCTCTGGATCCAACACTGGCAAAGGCTCTCTGGGTGTGGCGATGTCACTCTTGCTCTTGCTTTGGGCAGCATCCCTCTCTTGTGCCTCCTGTGGCACACTGCCACAGGCTTCTTCCGCTTCAGGGATAGCTTTGGGGCTGGCAGGTGGGGTAAGGGCAGCTTGGGGCTTGGGGTTAGAATCAGGACTTGTGGTGGGTTTCTCTGTGGTTTCGTCATTATTGACAACTTTATGCGGCACTTCTTTTTCTACTCCAGGCTTTGAAACACACAGAGAAAGAGGGGTGTCATCTGCCTGTGCATCTCCATTCACTACATCTGAATGAGAAGTGGCTATGGGTGCTTTGCCTGGGTCAGCATGGGTCTCCTCCTCAGAGTTCATGGGGCTACCATCAGCTAGGGCGTTGTCTCCCAGACGCAGGGGGTCCTCAGCTCCCACTGAGGGGGTATTACGGGTCAAGGGTGGGCTAACGCTGGGTGTTGAGCCCTCTGATTCCTCCGTCTTCACCAAGGTGACATCGGCAGCTGTGGATTGCTTAGAAGTGGACCCTGAGTTGAGAGCATCCATTGAAGACTTGGAGCTTGTTGTTAAGGCCAGAGGAAGGAGTTGTTGGGTGTTGGAGTCATTCTCGCCATCATCGAAGACGGCATTCTGCGTTTCTGCACCATCTTCAGTCGGCATATCTTCATCAGGTGGTATTTGCCCTCCTAGATGCAAGCGGATATGGTGCTGAAGGACTAAGGCATTGGTGAACTTGCGTGGGCACAATGGGCAGGAGTTCAAGGCACGGGAGTTGGCTGGTCTTGCACGGTGAGTGGCCAGGTGGGCCCTGAGGCTTCCCTTTGTGGAGAATGAGCGCCCACACAGCTTACAAGGGAACGGGCGCTCTCCCAGATGTGTGGCCTGGTGCAAACGTAGAGCTCTAGGGCAGCTGAGGACACGCAGACACACTCCACACTGATTAGCAGCCTGGGCAGCAGGCAGAGAAGGGGTAGTTGTGGTAGTTGTAGTACCAGAACCTGAGACTCCCTGGCCGGCGACCAGTCCAGCAGCATTGGCACTTGGGCCCAGGCCGAGAGCAGCCAGCATTTCCCTGCGATAGGCACTAGATGTGGTGGTCAGGTCATGGCCGTGTGTGTCCCCATTTGTTTCAGCGGAGGCTTGTGAGGAGGTGGAGGAAGAGGAGGCGCCTCCATGTGGCTGCTTTTCAAGCTTCTGTACCAGGCGCTGCAGCTTGGAGGTGTCCGAGGTCTGGGTAGAGGTGGTGGGCGAGGATGAGGAGGGGGAGGAAGTTGACGGTTTGGGGAAAGGTGGAAACGGGAAGGGTAGCTGATGAGGAGAGGTGAGGTGGGAGGTGGATGGGTGGCCTGGGGGCCGGAGAAGTGCAAGGTGGTGAGGGGAGGCGCCTCCGGGGAAGAGAATCTTGGGGAGGTGGGCCAGTTGAGAGTATGGGGAGGTTGTGTGAAGGGTGGAGTGAGGAGGTGTGTTTTCATCAAAACGCTGCTGCTTTGCCCCTTTGTACTGGCTGCCCACGGAGGAGGAGGCAGACGAGGGCGAAGAGGAAGAAGGCAGCGCAGTGCTAGAGGCGCCGGCAACAGCTGCGGCTGAGGCTCTGTTCAGCTGTAGCAATGAGTGAGCTGTGGACAGCAACGCCATGTCCACTGATGGGGGCAGAGGTAGAGAGGAAGGCGAGGGCCGAGTGGATGTGCCCGACAGGAATCCTAAAGACATGCTCTCTGTCACCCCAGGAATGCTTCCTTTCACTCCATTAAATGGCTCGTCATCATCAGCCCGCCGTTTTCTCCTCCTCTGGATGGGACCGGGAGCAGAGCTGCCCTGTGTTTGCTCTGACAGCGCTGGGGGCAGCAAGGAGAGGGACAGCTCCGGGTTCTGCTCTCTGTGTCGCAGGAAATGGGCTTTGAGGTTCCCTCTGGTTGTGAAACGGCTCAAGCAGACTGGACACTGGTAGGGCCTCTCACCTGTATGTGACCTCAGATGGATCTGGAGTGAGGAATCACTGCTCAACACCTTCCCACAAAAACGGCACACATGTTGAGGGCGTCCTGATGAGGAGGCAGATCCCAGAGAGGAGCTGGGCTGGAGGTCCTGGGAGTGGCTCGTGGTAGGAAGGGGAGGAGTCGAGAAACTGATACCATTGCTGTGACCAAACGAGGAGGTGTTGGATGATTTCTCATGGAGGTAGCGCTGCGGTAGGCCCAATGACAAGGACAGAGGGTGGAGGGAGGCAACGGAGGAGCTGATGGTGGATGAAATAGATGAAGAAGAGGTAGAGGAGGATGAAGGTCTGCTGCCATTGACATGTGAAGCACCTGATTTGGAGGCGGGTGGCTGGGGGAAGAGGGAAGATGGAAGGCCAGTCAAAAGCGATGAGGCTGTGGTTACTGGTGTGGCAGTGGAGGGGTGTGTTGGTGACGAAGATGTGGCTCCTGAGGACTTCTGGTTGCCGTCTGCACCACCAGCCTGTGTGTTATTATCTTGGCCAAAGACAGCCCCTCCGAGCCTTAGAACATGCCTGCAGATCTCCTCTGTAATCTGCATCTGGTGGATTTGCCTCTGCTGCAAAACCCTCAGCTCCTCTAGGAGTACCGCCAGGGTCGGCGGCACCTGGATTTGTCCCTGCTGGCCCGGTGAGCTGGAGCCTTGCTGCTGACCTGGACTGGAGCTGTCACGGTGAGGCGGCACACACTGGGAAGACGAGGAGGAGGAAGAGGAAGAGGAGGTAGTGGTGGTGGCTGAGCTGCCCATTGGTGGGGAGGTCATGGTGGAGTGAGAGTTTCCCTGGTGGGACAGGCTGTGGGAACCTGAGGTCTGACCGAGGGGAGGAGGTGAGTGAGTCTGGGATGACAGAGAGGGGTGAGGAAAGTCTGGGGAGAGGGAAGAGTGGGTGTTGGGGAGGGAGGTGGTAAAGGGGGCGATGTGGCTGGGCCAGTGAGGAGGAGGCGAGCTCTCGCTGGGCAAAGAGGGCGCGTGGAGCCCACCAGGGGATGGGCGAGGGGCCAGAGGCGGCTGGCAGTCTTGGAGAGAGGTGGGGGATGAGGAGGAGGACCCTGATGATGTCACTTCTGAGCCAAGAGATGTGGACGGTGACTTCATGCTCAGGTGGTCATCTGAGGATTGATGGAAAACATGTGAATCAGAGGTTTTTCAAAACTTAATTTGCTCTCTTTGTTTTTTTCTGAAAGTGTATTATTATGCGATACTCAATTTACAGTATCAGCACAGATATCAAGGTATGTAAATTCATTAAAACTTTCCGCTTCAGTTACAGACTGTGTTTATTTCACTGCTTCCAGTTATTGTTTACAAATTTAGTTTAGTTACCAAAAGATCCTATTACGACTTCAAAAGAAATGCCTGCGAAGAAATGGCCTCGAACAAAAAAATAAACAAGTGAAAGAAACTCTGCAGTCTATGAGTCTTTGTAATGTCTTGTCTCAATCTGTGCTCTCCGGAGCAAAACTCCTCAAACATCTTGCACACACAAAAAAGCTTACAGACCACCTTGCTGCTATGGCAACACATTTTAGAGGACAATGGGCATCACCAAGACAACCCATAACCCCTCTTAACCCACCCCCTCCCTACAGCAGTTACGTCTTTCATCTCCCTATTCACCCTTCCCCCCTTACGTCACAGTGGAGGTCAAGGGTCGGGCCATGCTAAGGGTTCTGGGCACTGTCCAGACACTCTGATTGGTCAACTAATCTGACCTCTGCTACTCGGGGGTCAAATTCTTTCAGAATCTTGAGCACAGAGTGAGAAAGAGTAAAAAGGAGAAGACGGGGGGAGGGTAACAACAATGGAGAGACAAACTAACTATTCCCTCCTGGAGTGATATAGTGATGGAATGAAAGACTGTACCTCCGTGAAATCCCCTCCCTGTGACTTATAAACAAACCTGAGCGTGCAGCAAAATAAAAGCAAAACTAACTCCCACGCAAAACTTTCATTTGTGAAAGTTTACCTGGAGAAAGCCTTGGGTGCATGCACTCGAAGATATAAACCCATTGCAACACAGAACAAGTGCAAATGCAATCTAGCTATCCCCCTCTGAATCTCTTTTTTTCTCATCCATCTGGGCTCCCCCCCCCCCACCCCCTTCCAAGTGTGTAGGGGTATACAGTCAATAGGGTTGGGGGGCGAGAAAGAGGGAGAAAGCAAGGGGGAGGAGGGGTGCATGAGAGAGAAAAGCATGGACGAAGAGCAAAAGAAGAAGAGAATAGAAGGGTGGAAGATTAATCTTTACCAAAAACACTGCTTTCCCTTCCCCCCACCCATGCACCTTATTGTTAACAAATAAGAGAGTGCTCCATACTAATCAAAGACCTCCAGCAGTCAGTGCTGAGCAGCCTGTTGGTTTCCTAGAGGACAGCACATGAAAATGGCCACAGATGTATGTTAGTTAATCCTACTCTATTCACTTCACAGGGACAAGTTTATTGGCCCTGACCAAAGTGCCTAAGGCCTCCATTTAGTGGGGCCCATTACAGTGAATGACAAAGCAGGAGGGGTTTTCTTCAGTTGACAAACTCAGATCTTCTTTTTTTTGGTCTGTTAAATCAGGTGCGTTTGTTGGAATGTGGCCATGCATAAATAAACTGAAGAAAATGACAGCAATCAACGAGAAAACACTCTGTAAATACTCAACTCGCCTGAGTCCAAATCCAAAACTTCAGCCTTTCAAAAGTTCTTTGAAGATTTTAAGAGTCTGGCAGTGAATTCCGCATGCATGATGAGCGCCATTAGTTTGCAGGATGGTTGCCCTCTTTCAAGAAATTCAAGACACGCACAACAACAAAAAATAAAGAAAAGACGAATGCACACTCGTAAAGATGTTTTCTCACCGTGAGATAGCAGCCTCGGGCCCCCCGGATCCGCGTTAACGAGATGCTGGGGTCGCTTCTGCTTCCGGCGTGACATGATTCACGGCGAGTCAGACAGAGAGGGGGGCATCAGTCGGTTGAATGGCACTGGGCACGTTTTTTGCGCACTTGCAAGCGCTCCAGAAACCATCCACGCATCTACAGTTCAGAAGTCGCGTAAATCCCGCAAACTGTGGGATTTAAAATAAACAAAAATAAAAAAGCTAATGTAAAATAATGTGTAAGATCACTTCTGGATGTGAACAGAGCGTCCTTTTTGAGGAAGAAAGCGGAAAAAAATGGGACATAGGTATTTGGAAATCCGCAGGTCTGCACCGTGTCATATGAAGCTGCCTTGAGTGCGTGTGTGTGGCTGTTTTCTAAAGTCTCTTCTCCCCCAAAAAACTTGTCCAATTTGCGCCCCTCCTCTCCCACGGCTGCCCCGCTGCATGCACATACAGGGAACACACACACACACACACACACACAGACACACACACGCCACACACACACACACACACACACACACACACACAGAACCACTCCTTGTTCTTCAATGATATTTGCATTTCAATGGCGTGTAACACACAGCCTCCCTGGTTCTCTCTTTCTCTTTCTCCCCAGCTTTATTTTTTCTTTACACACTCACGCAGCAGCTATAAACTTTCAATAAAACATGACAATTAGGTGTCAAAGCCGTTGGATGCCTTAAAAATAAATTTAAATGGGCGGTAGAATCGGCTATATTGCGAAAGATGAACGTTTTAATTGTTCCTGGAGGAGAATGAAATCATTGTGAGTCAAATTAAGATGCAATAATATGTCTTAAAGAAGTCTCAACAGGTGACTTGTCAGTCTGTTTAGGACCCCCAGGTGTAGTGCCTATACTGTCTAATTCTCTGCAAGGTGGATAAATAGTGAAATCTTATTCATAACAAGTGGCTAGCAGGTGGCTTCCATCAGCAAGAGTCAAAAATCCGTTTTCCCAGCGGTGTTATTGTGCTGGATGACGGCTGAACATGGCGATATTTCTACTCTTTGATTTCCATAGGGCCAATTATAAACAGTGCAGTGAGTGGCTGTTGTGTGCAAGTGGGGCCACACAGCCATTCCACATGCATGCATGTATTTCGTGTGTTATCACCAGGCACATAATACCCCTCCTCCCCTCCCATCCCTCCCCCAAAAAAAGCATCTTACTGGAGCTCTATTTAAAAGGCAGAGAATAGATGGGAATCTTTGACAATGGCGTGCTGGACACAGTTGAGTGAGCATCCCCTCTCTCACTATGAACCCCCGGATCCACTGCTGCACAGCACAATGCCCCTCTTTCACCCCCCGCCTTTACTCCTGTACCACGTGGAGAAATGGATAAAAGAGAGAGAGGGAGAAAAAAAGTGGGAGGAGGTGGTTGAGGAGGAGGGGGCCATATTTAAGTAGGTGTCTCACATTATACATATATCCACTCAGAGGCTGTGTAAGACATTAGGGTGTTATTTGATTTGGGGGGAATATAGGGTTACAGTTTGGGCAGCTCAGTGAAATGTCTGACTTCATCCTAAATTGAAAATGGTGACATAAGGTCAAAGTCCAGGTTGTGTTTAAGTGCTATATTCAGGAGTAAGTATAGCAGAAACATTTTGTGATAATACCCCATCAAGTCCATTTCCTGATTTATTAATAGGCCTACCAAAATATTCTGTATAGAATATTGCACAGAAAAAAAATATTTTCTCCCTTTGTCTTAAACGTGTCAAATTAA
>JBCAUF010000092.1:9627234-9638814 GCA_038406115.1 Haemulon aurolineatum
GCCAAATAGTATATATATATATATATATATATATATATTTTTTTTTTTTTTTTTTTTTTCCTCAATTCTTATTGTGTTGTCACATTCACCTGATATACAGTACACAAACAAAGGCACATAAAAAATTATTCACAATTACACATTGACCCATGCATGTTCTCCAGTATTGAAATGACTGACAATATTCATTCAATTATTTCAATTAAGAATCTCAAACAAAAATAAGTCGGCCAGCACACACAAACCATCAGCTTGAGTAAAATTCATACAGTAGTGGAGTAAGGCTCGGACATATTTTTAAAAAGCCATCAAAGATGTTTCACAGATCGGTATCTGTGAATATGAACTTTAGGAAACAAAATAAATGCAGAAATGCCTCCCAGGACCTTGTGGAGGAGGATCACATTCGGGTGGTCTTCTTCACTTTTACAGTCCACCTTCATCCTGCAACAGGACAGAAGTCACGTGTTTATTTCATGTTCAGGACAGGAAGCGAGCTCTCACATGACTGACAGGGCTGTTAATGTCTGTGAGCAGTACGTTAATGTGTAGACATTTGTTGATACAACACACCTGAGGTTGTGTCTGCGTTTCATGAGGAATGTAAGAAATTTAGTACAATGATGAGTAATGTTTTAGATACTACAGTGTTTGTAGATGCTGCACAGTAACCGCTTGAAAGCCACTTTTGTTCCTAATTAGTGTCCATATGAAATGGGTTTGAGGCCATATGCAAGTCAGCAAAAACATTTTTAGCTGTCTTCACTATACGTTCAACCATGTGCTAAATCTGGGCTTAATCTTCAACCCGCAGATTTTCCTGTTCAAAAATGCATGTGGAAAATAATCAATGATCTTTGACCGTTTTCAATTTTCCTGAGTAAACTTATTCACCTGTATGGAGCCAAATTAGCCACCATATTGTGTCACGTTCGTTTTCAGTGATGCTTAAACAGATCTGATTTGCAGAATTTTCCTTATAAAGCAACTCTTGCTATTGATTTGCAATGACATCTGGGGTACTGAAAGGAAATGAAATGAAAAGAACAGTTTGACATTTTGGGAAATATGCTTATTCGCTCTCTTGAGAGTTAAATGAGACTATCACTCTCAGGTCTGTGCCCTCAATTTAATCTACACCAGCAGTTGGTTATTGTAGCGCAAGGATTGGCTGAACAGTTAACCTGGCTTCATGATCAAATTCCTTCAGCAAAAAAGTTGAATATTTGAATATTGAAATTCTTGCAAATAATCAGATGAGAGGAGAATTAACACCATTCTCATGTTTGTACACCAGATTTAAAGCAATACTGCCAGGCAAAAATACTGAAGCCAAGAGGAATCAGCTGGCCTGGCTCTGTTCAAAGGTAACAAAATCCACTGACCTCTGCAGTTTACTAATTAAGTCACTCTGTATCCTGGTTGTCTAATCCATGCAAAAGTATTGAGATGACACAGCATAATCCCAGCATGTAAAACAATTATAAATCCAGATTTTAAATCAAAACAGCCCTAAAGCAACACAGCAAGGTCGAATCATCATAGCTACTAAGCATAAGTGGCTCACTCCAAGCAACGAAAACCAGTTTGTACAGAACATGTTGCTGCACGTTGGATTGGATAAGATCAACAAAAATGTTATGTCACTTCATTATGAATTTTCGTATATCCACTCAGGTCCAGTTTTTGGATTTGTTCACCTACATCTTTGCTGTCGCGACAGTCTCCACAGATGCATCCCATGCAGCCGTTGATCACCTGGATGCCACAGAGCACCATCTGCAGCAAACCCATGGACAGCAGTATGGAGAACAGGACAACGTGCCACATCACTGCGTTGTTAGGTTTCTCGCATATTGTCCACAAAGTCTGGTTTGTGAGGTAGCTGCCATTACCCCTGCAAGAGAGAACAGCAGCAGAGCGTAAGCATGGTCCAAGACACATGCAGCATTAGTGAAAATAGGCCTATGTGTGAAGCAGGCCAAGTTTGGGGTGCAGAAAGAAAGAGTGCGATGACTGAGTTGAGGAAAAATGTGTCAGTAAGACGGTGAATGGAACAAATGAGGAGTGGAGAAAGAAAGCACATGGAAAATAGAGAAGAGGGCATTTTGTTGGAGAAAAGTGACATTCTCCGGTTACAAAATGAAAACGAATGGTTTGGCATTTTGGGAAAAAAACTTTCTAACTTTATTGCCAAGAGTTGGAAGTCGCTAAATAACATCTGTTTTATCCACACAAAAACCAAAGTGTTAAGAAAGTGCATAATGTGATTTTGATTACCCCTGTGCCCAGTCTTTGTCATTGCTTTATAGTCAGCATACTGACTATACTGAAAAGTGCTATTGATCTCCTCATCTAACTCTCTGCTGGAGAGATAATATATCCCAAAAATGATTCATCTAAAACAAATGCGTGTTATTGAGAACTCCTGAAAGAGCTAAAGCTTCACAGGCAAAACGCTATTGGCTGCTGAAGGTCATGCGATACGATCAGAAGGTCCCAGATGGCTAATAAATGGACCTTGTGATGAGATTGTTCCGTCATGAGAATATTTTAAGAGAGAAGACCCAAGTCCAATATTTTGCAATCTGATAACACTGATAGATAGGTTTCTTTATGTGTTGGACATCAGGCCTGCAAACTCACAATTATTAACATCAATCAAAGCCTGGGTCTGGGATTCATTTTCAGCATTAAAAATCTCAATTTTGGCTTCAACTTCATTGAACCTTTCTTCCAACCAGGGCAACTAGACTGGAGTTTAAACCACTTTTTGCACCATAACAGGTAGCCAAGCAGACAAAAAAGTAAATGAGTCATTTACCATTAAACTCACAGTAAAGTCGAAAATTCAGCCAGAGATATTGTTTTCTTCAATTCAAAGTAAAACTACTGAACATATTAGATGACTAACTGAAGTCTGTTCAACATTGCAGAACCTCACACAGAAAAAAAAAACAAAAAAACAGAAAAAGGGGAAACTGAAGTTTGCTGGAGGAAGGACAAGGTTGAGGTTGAATATTACTATCCCAACATGCATTGCGTAATCAATCTTGGTTCCCTCCCTGTAAAAACGGGTGCCCTTTAACCTGCTGCTCTAGCAATGTGCTAAATATTGTCAACATCCTCATATTTATTAACAATGGTCCTAATCGCCTGCTGGGCCTCTATCAGGTGACTCAGTTTTAGTTTCCATAATCTCGTAAAATGCCTCATCAGAGCCAAATGTGTCGTCCTTGCAGCACGAACACTCTGGCTGGGACTTGGACTGGAAGTTTTTTAAGTTAAATGCCCTATGATCAACATAAAAAGAGAAATTTCCTCCATTCATCTGCAAGGTTTTACATTACCAGAAGACAATGAAAGAGGAGTGGTACTTTATTCTGAATTACCAGGCTCATTGCTTCAGAAACAAAAAGTGCTGGTCCAGTCTGCCCCCTACTGGATAATTCAAATATTGCATCTTTTTCTAAACTTTTGTAATCAAGAACTGAAAGTTTTCTGCTGCTCTAATAGAGACAACTAAAGTAAATATAGCTGATGGAGATAACAGAGAGGCGCCAAGACACATGACTGGAAAAGAAAAGAGGAAGGGCTGCAAAATATTTATCAGGGAACTCTGTAGTGACTGTAGTTATTCACCTGCATGCCTTCATAAAAACAAAAAAACAAAAAAACATTTAAATATATCTGAGTGATGGTGGGAGAAACACTCACGCCTGTTCAAAGGGGTACGTCCATATACCCTCTACCTCACACTTGGGTCCAACAGCCAGACCCGCTGAGGCCACACTGGTGCAGTAGATCGCTCCGACCAAGCCGAAAGCAGACGAGAACACAGAGCTCAACATCTGATAGACATACAGGAAAGGGTTGTTTTATTATTTGGCTTTGTTGTTATTTGTTCAGGAGTGTTTGGGTCACTGGCATGTACAAGCACTGTCATTGTTGTAAACAAAAGGATGAATGTCAGAGATGTCAACAGAAGAGGTTACTTTGCTGATGTTTGTAATTGTAAGATGGCATTGTTGTTTCATTTTTTGGCTCACTTTGTCTGAAAACATTGCATGCAAGAGTTTCAGTGTCAAATAGTCCACCAAAGATTTTTTTCAGGCCTTTCGATCACAATTCATGGTCTTTCCCAGCAGACAGAATTTGCTCAGTTAAAGATTCAACATTTTTAACATTTCCACACTAAAATGTCTAAAAGTGACTATACCTATGTTGGATATTTTGTTAACTTGTGTACTAATTATCCCAAATATTTCCAACAATACTTAAACCCAGAGAAATTTGTAATTTTATTTAAGATAACTGGACACACGTCATCATCAACTGCATCTTTTTTTTTCATTGTTTTTATTGAAAGAAATGACATACTATGCCTTTAACTCTGAGGTTGCTCAGATAGACATGAACCAGGACCGACAAAGGCATAGCCAGTTGCCACCCCCTGGTGGGTGCTAATATAGGCAATAGCAACTATAACTGTGACACACAAAAAAATATATATTTACATTTACATGAGATAATAATCAGTGTTACTGTACAAAGCTGGCTATTCCATCTCCACTACTACAGAGAATAAATCCACAAGATATACCTGCATAACAATGTATGTCTCTTTTATGGAAATAGAAATGTAATATTGATATCTAATTTTGTGGTCTAGAATCATAGTTACTGTTGCTTGTTACTATTACTTGTTGGACTGCATTTGTATTTTTGATCTTAAGTTTGATCTTCTAGTTGCTGATAATAAAAGAGAAGTGAGGACTGTTCATGCTGTTATGGAGGAGATTCATTGGTCTGTTTAACATATGTATGCATAGCCTATGTACAATACATATATCATAACAACAACTACTGCCTTTAAATGGTAATACACAGCATCTTAAAATAACATGACGGTATCGTCCATATATGGTGCTTCGCTGATATCATTCTAGTTCGTCCTTCAGTCTTTGGTGTGGCATCGCCCTTGTCATTGCCTTTTACCACCCATCATTATCAGTCCGGTCCCCACGCTGACATTTAAATGCAAATCTCTTAAATGACTTTACTCACCCTGCAACGGTTGCCACAGCAACCTGCCCCACAGCAACCCTTGCCCCCGGCCCTGATAGCCGAGCAGCTCGGGCACAGCATCTGAAAAGGTGAAAAACAGAGAACATGTGATAAGTGATATCTAGTTTTTTTTAAATGTAAGCCAAAGTTCCTCAAAAGCATCTATAACGGAGGTATTGTGTGTTTGTATCTACATAAATGCCCTTCTGCACATTTGCATTCATATATGTGTGTCTCTGTGTGTGTTCTCTTATCTCTTAAACCAAATATTTGTGAATCCTGAGTCAAATTTTAGTCTCTCGTCCCGGCAGGCACTGGCATCCATACAGTCAGAGGTGGGAAAGAGGAGAAATCAAACTTCCTGTTTTAAACTGTAATGCCACAGTGATTAAGAAGTGCCCTTCTACAAAGGTCTCAAAGGTCTCTCTGGTGTTCCTTTTATGAGATTATAGCTTCACGAATAATTTATTGCCCTCGTCAACCTCTAAAACGTCAAGATAATGTTTGTGGAAACAATCAGTTCTGTTGTGTGGTTGTGTGTGTCCTTGGTGACGAGGAACAGGAGATCAGACAGTGTTTTAATCTCTGAATGGTCAAGTTTCCATTAATGTTCTCCTCACAGGTACACATACACACACACACATATATATGTATGTATATATATATATACATATATGTGTGTGTGTGTGTGTGTGTGTGTATACTGTTACCCATACTGTATACAGCGGTGGCGAGTAGTATTCAGATCATTTACTCCAGTAGCCAAGTAGCAAACCTACTCCATTACAAGTAATAGTGCTGTACTGTAAATGTTATTCAAGTAAAAATACAGGTATTAATTAATAGCTATCAGTCCAAAAGTATCAAAAAGTAAAATCTGTATTACTATTATGCATTGTATCTACATGTATTATCATATGTATTATATTAAAGTGTAATCTTATGCTTGCCGGCTTTGTCTATAACATTGCATCCTTTTTACAAGTTAAAAATATGTTTTCTTACATAAACTACTTTGTAAAATAGCTAAGAAACAAATGTAGTTGAGTAAAACGTTTAATGGACTGGAAGTAGTGGCATTAAATACGAAAGTACGAGTACTTTAAAATTAGACCCATACATCAGTCTCTGTTAAGTTCAATGATTAGCCGAGGTCTGGACTAGTATTTATAATAACGTTTTGTCAGTCTGAACTTGATGTCTGAATTCTTCTTTAAAATCATGGCTCACCAGTGAGGATATATATAGTTTGGAGTCATTTACTGGGAATAATATTGGATATTAAATAACTGTCCCTAAGTCCACACAAAGTCAAAGGGATGGCCTAAGTGAAAAAGCAATCTGAATACGGCATTGTAAATTAAACCAAAACTAAAATAATAAACTAAAACAATTGTGTTTTACTTAATGAGAGGCATAATTATCCCCCCCAAACAATAAAATTCAATAAAAGCAGCGATTAGACTTTACAGGTTTACACAGAGGGGAGTTAACGACTGGAAAAGCTACTAAAACAAACAATAAAACATCAGACCAGACTTGATGGAGATATACACTAATCGTAATCCTTTACTCACAAAGAGGCCTCCTCCGATGAGCCCCCCCATGAGCCAGACCTGGAGGGAGATGTGATCATTGTCCTGGCTTTTCCCATCAGGGAAGAACAGCAGCAGGTTGGAGATCATACAGATGAACGCTGAGGGCAGCAGGATCAGGCCCACCAGGCGGGCGCACTTTCCCGTGCAACACATGGTTTTCACCTTTTTGTTTTTTCTCTCTTATTTGCTGCTACCTCTTCTTTTCTACTCTCACTGTGAGTATGATTTCCTGTCTTTAAATCAGGAGGAAGTCAATGAAACATGGGCGAACGACAGAAAAAAAGGAGGCGCATGAGAGTGAGCTCACCCCTCTGACGCTGTGAAAGTCAAACACAACCAGTGACAGTTAGGAGAGGAAGGAGAGAGGGAACAAAGGCCAAGTACTGGTGTGGCTGCCTCTAATCTGATCTCAGGCCTGTGTAATCTCAAACCTCTCCTCATGGGTCTCAGATAAAAAAATGAAAAGTCACCAGCAGGGGAGAAAATCTACTTCCTTACAAGTTAAAATACTGAACAAACATAAGACATAAACAAACTAAAGCATAGCATGGATGGCGGTATCTGTGTGTGTGTGTGTGTGTGTGTGTGTGTGTTTAGGGGACTCTGTATGTAGCTGAACGCCCTTTGATACCTGCTCATGATGATATCTGTCTGTTTGTTCTATTTATGGCTTATTGCAAACACAAGAGAGGGCTTGGTCTACAGTGAGGAGTTATAAAAAAGATATGAAAGGTATAAATTGATGGTTTGCGTGTGTGTGTGTGTACCTGTTTGCTTGATGCAGATATATCACCTTATGGATGTCCACTGGAGAGTTTACAGATTCATTCTACAGATTTCTGTTGTTCGAATTGTTGACACCAACCAAGCTATACTAACAAACTAACAAACTTATTAGTTATTGCTTTTTTCCCCTTGCTTTACACATGTTAGGGATGGAGCAGCAAGTCCAGGTGTCTGGATATCCAAATAATGCAAAATACTCCCTTGGACTGAGAATGCAACAAACTGAACTGCAGCAGAACTGAGCGACTTAAATTGGCCGCAGTTAAACACCAAACAAACACCAAGCTTCATTAGATGACATGTGAGAGGAACATACTATATATATACTGGCTGGTCAAACAGATAACTACAAATAGAAATTAACACTCAGCAGGCAGTTTGCTAGTAACTCAATATCAAAAAACTTCAAAAATGTAATGATAATATAACGTACGTGTTGACAAATGTTTGTGCTTTATTTAGAAATGATGATGTTACCAAATATTTCAACCAACAGCGGAGCACAGGTCACTGCTTTGCATCAGTTTGATTATTTTGATGATATGACATTTGGTGTATATTGGCCATATCACAATAGATATTAAAACTAGACAAGATCCTTATTACAATGTTGTTTTCATCATGATTTCAGCCACATCGCAAAGCTCTAGAGAGAAACCAAAATAAATCATGCTAATATTTAACGCAAAAACAAAAGCATGCACATCCAAACTTAACAAGAACAAGGTGCTGGACAAAAGTAACTAAACACTGGGTGATGTTCCCATGAACATTTATTACCTCACCTTTATTACCTTACCTTACCTCTGGACGTTTCTGGCACAGGCTCTGGAAACATATCGAGGTAATAAATGTAATAAAAAAATCACCTTGTGAGTTTCATTGGATGGGAAATTATTTCTTTCTCAAGCTGAAGCTTCATCTGTCAGTGCACATTAGACATTCATGCTACCAAAATGCAATCTCTTTGAATTTAGGATAAAAAGGAGATAGAAATACACCACTTCACTGCCTTTTTCAGCCACCACTGCAGAGTTTCTTGACATCAGTGTTTTGGTCATGTGTGCTCACATCCCTGCTTTAAGTGAATTAACGACTGGCGGATGAATGTGAATGTGAAGTCAAATTTGTTTTGAGCTTGTTGCACAGCTTCTTGACTTTTCAGGATTTCAACCATGAAACCATGAATGCATTGTTTTCTCAGGGAGAGTATGGAGGAATTCACATAATCGCATGCAACTTAATCTGATTGTGAATGTTCAGTTGTAGCTGATCTAAATGTTCTCAGTTTTTAGAGAGTCAGTATTTAGTGAATAAAAAATAAAGAGAGGGGTAATTTCACTTTCACTTTCTTCGTATCGTTAACATGGCATTCAATCAAGCACATGTGATAACCGGCCCGTCTTGCTCAGTGTTCAGTTGACCAAATCAAAACACCAGCGTCAGAAATTCCCAGCTGTTCTTGTAAGTGCTGGTGCAGTGGCTAAATCATCTGACGAAGCACCCAGAGAGAGGTAGCTGCAATGGCAGGCAAGTTCTTGTGTATTACTGGCATAAAAATGTGTTTAATATGTTGTAATTATACTGTATGTGCAACCTGTGTCAGGTGTTGAGTGTACGATGACTTCGCATAGGAATATAAGGAAACAAGTACACTGGTCTCTCAAATAAAATGTCAAAGTCAGTGATTTCCTTTATAGATAGTTGCGTGAAGTTGTTTAGTTCTTTTTGATGAAAACATCTGACAAATGATCTCATGGTGTGATATTTACTAACCCGTTTCCTCCAAAACAACGAGACAAACAAAGTGATGTCAGAAGCTGCCCTCACTTTCACTTTTGAATTTATCATGAAAACAATAACATGAGAATAAAAACAAGGTTAATATTGCATTTACAATAATGATGGTATTAAATTGTCATATTGGATTCTCAATTTTTTGATTCCACTCGCATGGCTAGCATCTTGTTTTGTAATTTATTTCTAACATGTAAAATCATCTGGAGTAATGCCTTACAGTAAAAGCATACAGAGTAAATTTGTGTGTTTTATTTTGCACCGTGCAGTTTGGTCTTTTATGATGACAAAGTGAACTTGTCAGTCTGCAGTGAAATTAGTTCAGCAAACAAAAAACATGTGTTCTTTCACTTATCATCCTCATCATCATCATCCTCATCATCTATTATATCTAAAAGAAGGCAACATAATATGAATCAAGTGTAGAAATAATAATACTTGTTTATATATGCTGTTTAGCCCCATCTACAGGCCACCCGCTGACAGTAACTCTGGGAACCGTATGGAGGTTTCAGGTGAATCCCCCACCACCCAGAGTCCCAAGACTATCAGGTGAGTATGACAAAGACTCAGTTGGCAGTTTACTTGGTACAGCCTGCAAAAATTAATGCAGTCACACAGTAAATCCTGCCTTCAGCTTCATCTTTAAGGTCATTAGATGCTGTGATGTTTCATTGCATTCAGCCATACATAAGTATATCATTATTATTATTTGTCATATTTAGGGATTTATTTTTAGTTAAGCCAGCCTAATTTAAGTGAAGATTGTTGTAAGGTTTTGGTGACAGCAATAACATTTATTTGTACAGAACTTTTCATCAAACTGCTTCACACACAAAAAAAACACACAAAAATATTTTCTTTGCAATTTTTTTATACATAAAAAAGTTACAAGATGCATGATGAAAGAAATGCTATTAATCTCACATTAATAAATTGAATCTGACATTTTTCTCAATTCTTCCCCTTGTAGTTGCAGTCACAGTGGCAGAGACTCTTGTAATTCTGATGCGAATCATCTTTGGTCAGTATGCTTTTTGTTGAACTTGATGTTGATATGTCTTTCAGCAACCATAAATTGCATAACCACATCTTTCTCTCACCACAATCCACAGGTGTTGTTTATTTCAATGACTGCCCACAGCAACCAAACATTCCCAGCTACCTGTTAGGGATGGCTTTGGTACCCCTGCTAATGATACCATTTGTGACCTTCCCCTGTGAGAGCGATGTACCTCAGCCACAGGAGCCCCCCAATGGTTTCAAAGACTGTCTGAAATGTTTAATAGGCCTGTTTAGACTCACATGGATCCTGGCAGGTAGAGATGAAATACATCACAGATGTCATAGAATCATTAGAGCCTCTTCTTTTACAGCATTGATTGAATGATTATAAAATTACATCTGAATGTTTTTGTTCACCTACAGGTGACGTCTGGATCTTCTCAGTCTATCAGCCCAACTATGATCCTGCAGCGGCTGGTGGTCTTTACTGTAATAAGACCCTGTACACATTTGCATTGTGGAATGCTGTGTGGGAGACTTTTGTGCTGTTTATGCTGCTCGCCAATCTCTGCAAAGGACTGCTGTGTTATGTGGTGATGAGTCCTGCACCAGCAAACCAAGACTTTTATAGGAACCTATGAAGGCTGGATGGATGATGTAATCATCTTTGAGCTAAGTTTATATGTAGCATCTTGAGACAGATTTAAGGTTTTCATATGAGTGAAAGAGAGAGAATATGGCTGCGACTAACATTTATTTTCATTATTGATTAATCTGTCAGTTATTTTCTTAGTTAATCAGTTACTTGTTCGACCAACGAAATAATACTGCCCATGGTGATATCCAACAGGAAATTATTATTTCATCTAAAATTGTTTGCCCTTTGCTGAATGACTCAGTTTCTGATCTTTAAAATTAAATCTTCACAACTGACAAACTGATTTTTTTGCTTGAAAAACAGCTCAGTTACAAAAATGATCATCAGTTATTCTTCAATTAATAAACTAATTAATTAATTGACTCACCATTCCTACACTATTTTTGTAGTTTACTACTAAACGTGTTTTTTTTTTAATCTTTTTTCAATAAAATGTTTATATGTGCTATTTGTTTTATTTGTTTTTTGCTGGAATTTTACTTTTAAATAAAGTTTGTTGTTTAAAAGCGTTGTGAACTAGTTTATCAAAGCATGACGTCATCAATCAGGTAATTGCGGTTTAAGTTTATTGATTTCTGCGTTGGAGTGGTTATATCGTTCAACGTCCCCCTTTTTCTCGCGAGAAACCGGTGACAAAGGTCAGGTCCCATCTGGTTGTGACTGTTCCAA
>JBCAUF010000092.1:10498970-10510123 GCA_038406115.1 Haemulon aurolineatum
TAAGTCTTAAATTTTGAAGGTATTTTTTCTGAACTCGCTGTCCAAGAGTTTGGGTCCTGAAAACATTGTAAACGTGTAAAAGATGAACCGGTACATAAGAAATTACTTTCCCAGAGCGCACCCGGAAATTCATAAAATACACTCTGGCGCTCCCAGTGCATCCTACAAACGCACCTTTTTGTCACATGACGCCCAGAAGAGAGGGCTCAAATGAACGGTCATGGGAAAGCTGGACGTGTCGGTGGGAATTAACGTGCTTTTTTAAAAACAAACTTTGCCCTTGAGTTATTATCCCAGCCTTTTTTTAATTCTATCTATAAACTTTGTCACTAAATGGTTACATATTGAAGTGGTGGTGAGGTATTAAAAAATATTGGGAAGGTCTTGAAAAAGTCTTAAAAAGGTATTAAAATTAACTTCAGGATTCCTGTATATACCCTGGACGGGTCGGCCGACTCGCTCGACTTCAAATTGGAACCACGCGGATGGACGGACAGTCGGACGTCAAGCTGTCCGTTATTTTTAGTTTTCTAAAAGTGTCGGGGAATGCGGTGGAGGTTTATTAGATTGAGTTAATGGAGAGGTGAGCGGCGCCCCGGCTCCTGGCCCGCACACAGCCTCCCATTGTTGGCGGAGATAATTTGAAACCTTAAACAGGCTAAATTAAGGTCTTTGGATTTGATAAGTTAATGTGCGAGAGCGCCGGGGAGCACGTGCTCGCCGGATTTATTTTGGAGTACAGTACGTCGAGTGTTATCAGCGTTCGCTCTCCTCTCCCTCTCCCCTCTCCCTCTCTCCTCTCCCTCTCTCCTCTGTCCTCTCTCCTCCTTCCTGTCTTTGCTAATGTCCTCAATTCTTCCTCCTCTCCTCCTGTCTCCCCCGCTCTCCTCTCCTCCTCTCCACTGCTCTCTTTGGCAGTGTGTTTGGCCTGTGACGGCCCAGAGGCAGCCATGCTGTCTTCTCCACTCAATCTGCTGCTTCCCTCCCTCCTCCTCCTCCTCCCCGGCCCTGACCCTGCTATACTCAGCACACACACTCACACACACACACACACACACACACACTCATCTTCTTCTACTCACTCTCTCCTTTTATTCTCCTTTCCATCCATCCCTCCCCTCCCCTTCATCATCGCCCGCCTTCGTCCCCTGACCCCTATCTGCCGTCCGGCCCGACCGCAACGTCCGTCAAACGGAGAGAAGGGGGGATGGAGGGAGAGAGGAGACGCACAAAAAAAAAAAAAAAGAAAGAAAAAAAGCACCTCACCTCTGTTTTGTCCTCTTCCCTCTCTGTCTTTTTTTTTCTTTTTCCTTCACCTCCCTCCCTCCCCCCTTCCTCCCGATGCCTCAGCTGTTTGGGTTGAGTCTGAAAGAGAAAAAAGAAAGAGGGCAAAAGGTCGCGGAGCTTCAGTCTGTGCAGCGGTGTTTCGTAGCAGAGAGAGAGAGAGTGAGGAAGAGTGAGGAAGAGAGAGGGAAGTGATGGCGCAGAGGAGGGGAGAGGAGGAGGGGAGGGGGTCGACAAGGCCTCGAAAAGTGCGAGAGCGTCGCTGACTGGCGAGCGGACTTTGCCGGACGTGCAAACGCGGTGTGCGGCGGGCAAAAACAAACACACTGGGGCTGAAAGTGCCCAGAAATGCCCACGCAACAGACACCAGCGTGCATATGCCCAGAAGCGACGAATGCCTCACCCTCCCGTTTTCTCTCTCTCTCTCTCTCTCTTTCTCTTTTTTCTTCTTCTTCTTCCTCTTACCACTGCGGCGTCTTAGCGGGTCGCTAAAGACGCCGCGTCGAATCGCTACTGTACCCCGGCAGTGGTAGCTTCTTTTGAAATATCCCCCTCGGTGTAAGCCAGTCAGCTGATAGCGGCGGGGCTGACTAAAGCCCCGGCTAAGAAAAGCCCCACAGCTCAACAACCAGTGCAGCCACTGGCCCACTTTTCAGCCTCTCTCCCGCACAAATGAAGAAAAAAGCCCCCCCGCCGTAGACGTAGAGCATCTCCGCCGGGGTTAATCATCGCCTCGGCAGGCCGCAACAAAAATTGCATCTCTTCCGGTTTCTTCTTTTTTCTTTTTTGCCAATCACTCCCGAGGACTAATGGGTTACGTTTTCCGGATACGTAACCCGGGAAGGAAGGGCAAAGCTTGGCCCAGCTCTCAGTGTTGCAGGGAGGGAAGGTTGGGGGGGGGGCTTTTTAACACAGCGGAGTGACCCACTTGTATTATGTTGTGTTGCGCGGGCTCGCGAGATGTTTGTGAATATGTAACAAAAGCCCGCCACAGTGCCGAGAGCGCTCCGAGGGGGCTTTTTCTTTGAAGATATTTTCTACGTCCTGATTTCTGAATTGGGTCTTGAAAGGGCCCATGGACATGTTTGGAAGCAACGTTGCGTGCGTGTCTTCTTCTCCGCCGCAAAAAAAACACTCGGAAGAAATTACAATTGATTGTTTTTTTTTGCAGCCGTGTTGTTGTTGTTGTCGCTTTTTTGTTTTTTCATTCTGCCGACTTACAATCCTGAGATTTTTAGAGTGAAGTTTGAGTCGTGTAATCATCTGATGGATGTTGAGGGGGACATATAATTAATTCAGCATTCCCCACAGCTATTCCTAAGCCAGCGGGTTCAAGCACTAGTCCAGGCCCGAGCCGACTCGGGTGTATTTATTTGTCCAGAGCTACGGGACAGATGGATTTAAGTGGATTTAAAGTACTCATATTGATGGCCCGACCTCGGGGGGAGGTGACGGTTTTGAAAGAGGAAAAAAAGAAGAAGAAGGAGAAGGAGAAGAGAGGGGAAAAAAAACAAAGCGCTTTTGCTTTGATATACCAGCCCCCCAATTCATTAGCTCAGTGGGAAACGTCTTCATTTTTAGCAAGCCTGCAGAGTCAATGGACCGTGGTTAGGAAATAATCAGCCTCCTTTCAGCGGCCGCGCAACACACAAGAGCGCCGGCTAACTACCTCAGCAGCTCGCACCGAGATACGACGCCGAAAAGGTTGGCTTCTCACCCACGAGAGGTCCTCCCCACTGTTTTTTTCTCTTTTGGTCTTCCCTCTGGTCGGCCTGAGCTCAACAGATGACCATCTGGGAGGAGAGGGGGTCGGGGGTAGTGGCATTATGGGGCAGCCCAGTGGCTCAATCGTAGGCGCAAAATGAGCAAAAACAATCAGTACCTGGTGATCGGCTTGTCTCTTTGACGGCTGCGTTTTGTCAAGTTGAGACGGAGGAGGAGGAGGAGGGAGAGGACGGGGGGGAGACAAAGACGTCTCCTCCTCGGCGCCATGATCCATAGCCGCTGTTCTCATTTTCACCACATCAGCTGGCATGTTAACTATTTGTGACTGCCATCTCGCATCTCTCTCTCTCTGTGTTTCTCCGTTTTGTTTGATTTCCCTGCCTTTCTCCTCATTTATTTAGCTGTTTACATTTCATTAAACAGAACTGCTCAGTTGTTTGTTTTTTTTTTGGTGGGGGCTCGCTAATGACAAAAAAAAAAAGTTATTTGATTTTTCTATCGAGTGGCAGTCGCTCCCCCCCGAGGCATTGGCTATATATTGACGGGCAATCATCAGTTGATGCTTTACAAAGGTAATTTGTGACACGAAAATGGATTCTAATAGGTATTTAGTAGAAATAAGATTTCTGGCAGCGCAGGAATGGCACTCTCGGAGTAATGTCGAATGTATGGCTGCAGGGCGCTCGTATAGTGATTCATTTGTTGATTAAAAAGTCAAACCGGTGTAGGACGACAGTGCAGAGGACTCTCATTCTGTTTTTTTTTGGTTTTTTTTGGTTTTTCTTTTCCTATCTCCTCTTCCTTTGCTGTCCTTGTGTCGGCTGCATCGTTGTCTTCCAAGTCATGTGTCTGCTCTGCATAACACTGTTTTTGTTGTGTCTCTTAGTGGACAGTCTCAATGCTGCTCAAAGGGTTCTCATACAGTATATCTAAAAAATATATATATTATTGCATAAGTGCAAAACATAAAGAGTGATTTCTGTTCTATTTTTTTCTTTTACAGGAGAAAAAGAGCATTAAAAGTAAGCCATGGTCCAAACTCTTGTTTTTTTTGCTTTTTTTTGATTCAGTTTTTTTTATATATACTATGGGCAAAGGCATGCTTGGCTTGGTTTGCACTCACCCTCGCTTTTGCTTGATTTTGGTTTCCCATACTTCGCTTCAGGTCATGAATAAATTACATCTAACATAGCATCTCTATAACATTGGCACTCTTTAACTAACTCTGGCACCGTGTCACGTCTTAAGCATTCGCTCAGGTCTTTTCCTCGGAGTAGACTCCCTCTCCCTCCTTCACCGCCTTACAGTTTTTTCGTCTCATACCGAGCCAGCTACAGTACTCAGCTTTTTTGGTTTGCTGCATTCGGGATAATTATCTTCCACATTATCGCACTGGAATAGACTCGTGCGCCGTCTTGACTGTACAGCCACTGACAGCAGCGTATCTGTCAAACCTGTTGTTCTGGTGTAGCCTCGTAAGCACATAATTTGCTTTCCGCAATAATACAGTAGACGCAGTTAATCTGAGGCCAGCTCCTAGTTAGGTAATTGGTTAAGACCCCTATTAATGGATTTAAGAGGATATCGGGGTGCTTTAGCCACACAAAGCTATTAAGCTACTTAGATCTGAATGTGATTGCCGTCTGTCAATCACCAGATAAGGGAACAGGGTGTTTGTTGGCGCCGCCATCTCGCAAACACACACACACACACACTGCGGAGCGGGCCCAATCGTGCATCTTGAGTTTTAGAGCAACACAAACTGACCTCCTCCCTCCTCTCTCTCCATCGCTGCCCGCCCCCTCCCCCGTCCCCTTCCCTTCCCCTCTCTCGGCACAAACACGTTTTGAAGCATGACATTATTTCAACTCTGATTCACGCCACTGTTTTTTAGTTTGAGGCTGTTGTCGTAGCCAGTGGAAGTCTTCTTCTTTTCATTGTTGTTTTGTTTCTGTTTCCTCGTTTTTCTGTCATGTGGTATGGGTTCTGCATGAAATACATGCGATATTTATCCGTACACGCTGAATTCTGCTGGCGATGAAATTCCTGAACTTGACATCAAGCTGTGGCCAGTTTTTTTTTTTTATTGTGCTTCACCTTTCTCCATTCACATTTCGGATGCGCTGATGACCTCATTAGGGAGAAAACACAGACTCACGCATCGAATTAAGGAATTCATGATGGCCAAATCATCTGACACATACCACACCAGACACGTAGCGTTAGGAAATCCAGCCAAAAAAAAAAAAAAAAAGAGGTAGTTCATCATGAAATATCCCACTCTAGCAAAAAAAAACAGTTTTATTGACTTTGTTTTCTCCTCCGTCTTCCTCTAGACGCCCGGCCTTTGCCTGACGTAGCCATGACTGGCAAGTGCACCCGGGAATGCGACGAGTACGGCCACTCGGACTCCTGCTGGATGCCTGTGCGCACGTCGCCCGAGCGGCGGCCATCCAAGTCCACCACCACCCCACAACAACCAAAGCTTTCCACTTTCATGAGCGGCACCGGCAGCAGCGGCAGCAGCAGCAGCGCGGAGCAGCCCGGCAGCCAAGAGACCCTCGCCATGGCCGCCATGGCCAACGGAGACCCCACCGCCGCTCACATGATGGGCGACCGCAACCGCAACCTGCTCAACAAGAAGATGGCCTCCTCCTCCTCCTCCTACGAGGCCTTCGGCTCGCCTTCCTACGGCTCGCCGGGAAGCGGGGAGGAGGCGCTGGGCCACCCCACCGAGGAGATCCCTCTGGCACCCACCGGGGAGTACAAGCCCACGTCCTGCGGTACTCTGACGCGACGGGAGGTGTACCTGTGAGCTGGGAGGGTTTTGACGCGCCCCCGCTGTGCCACCCACACGTGGCATTTAAAAAAACGCAACACTCGAGCGTTTAGCTGCTTACCCACCACCGTTAACAGCTCTAGAAGCTTTTTAGCCGCCCTTGTCCTAGCGCAAGGTAGGACTAAACTTTTCTCCAAAGACTTTAACGACAGCTCCTTAACGAAAACTCTTGAAGTGGATATATAAACACGGTACCATTTTTAAAAAGTGCTAATTCCGGCCATGACCTGGAAGAAAGGAGGAGGAGGAAAAAAAACAAACTGTTGAGGGCAGTGACGGGGGGACTTTGGGATTGTTCTACTGGCGAGTCGGGCTCTTGGGACACGATCTGCTGCCTGACAGTCAATCTGTACAATAAATCAACTCATTTTACATATACAGTACATGCATGCATTACCCCACCCTCCCCACCTCCCTTTCTCTCTGTCCCCCATGAAGGCCCCCCATTCCCTGAAGATGACACTGTACAAAAAAAGAGACAATTTCTTTTTTGGTTTTTTTTTCTGTTTGTGTTTTTTCTAGAAACAAAGTTGTACATGTGAACTATTTTGACTTCAAAGTGTGTCTGGTTATGCCTTTTTTTTTTTTATTATTTCAGAAACAGTGCAACACTCTGGCCATGGTGTTCAGTGGCTGCATCAATATATCGGACACAGTGGTCTCTCTCTTATCATACTGAGGTGTCTGTGGATTACGTCATCTTTGACTGTTTGTGATAAAAAAAAAATTCAAAAAAAGTTGCTCAATAGCAGACCAAAACTTGACCGTATACAAAAATCCGACAAGGACGGGAAAGACTAAGCTTTAAATACTCAGCCCAGACGACGACACTCGGTCTCGGTCCTCCCTTGAGAGGAGGGGGAGACCCTTGGACAGAAATAGGAGCCGATGTGGAATTTGCTGCAGACAAACACCTTTGCTTCAGACGACAACACCACTGGCACGCTACGACGAATACGACGCTGATTCGAACTTAACCCAGTGCTAGCGCTCCCCACGGGTGAAAAAAGTCACTCATTGTACATAAACATCGGACCACGGCAAACAACAGCTAACTGCTCTCATTCCCCCCCTTTTTGTCTTGCTACCTTTCCTCAGTCTCTCGTTCTTTGTCTTCGATTCGGCGAGACCGAAACCCCTACTCTCCCCTTCTCTCACGAAAAATGCAAAATTAGAGCCATGACATATCCCCCCCCCCTGCGTCGGCTGGAAGAAGCATGCGTGTCGCGCATATCCGGAAACCACCTCGGTGGGACGCTACTGTTTATATCGAGTGGCGGCACCCTGGCCCTGTTTTCTTCAACCACGCAACAACGCAGACGCACACAGACGCAGATTCGTTTAAACTTTTGGCCAGTGGCGCTGCTGTACTGACTGAAAATCCTGGGTAAGCACAGTGTGTGGCATGCCGAGATTCAAAATCCTGGAGGTGAAGTTGAAATTGTATGTGTGTATGGGCCAGATATGCAGTATATAGTGTGTGTGTTTTGGCTATATTTAGTGTATACTGTAGATGTACACCGATGATAGGCTTAGGAGGGCGTAAACATGGCCGAGCTGGTCCTAAAACAGCTGCAAGGACAGCTTTTTACTGTTGTTTCTTTTCTCTCTCTCTCTTTTTTTTTTTGTTGTGTGATAGACTGAGCAATAAATATCATAATGTACACGTGACCAACAAGCATCAACTTCTTTTTCCACTTCCTCTCGAGCCTTCAAGGTGACATCAAACCCATAACGCGGCCGTCCAAGAGTCCTTTTCAGCACTAGTAGATGTTGCTTCCCATAGTACACGGTGATGGCGTCTTTGAGCACGAATGTAAGAATCAGCTCAATGGAGAACAATCAGAAAGCAACGTCTGTATGTACTCGCAGATACCAGGAAGGGTTATTTTTTTTTGTTTTTGTTTTTTTTTTTGTTTTTATCTTTTGGGATTTCAGGCTGAGGGAAAAAAAAAATGGTGTCAAAGTGAAACCAAAGCTTCGCAAACAGGATGAAGCACCCCCCCACCCATTAACACGCAAAAAATAGCTTTCTGGGAGAACTTTGCTTTAAGTACACGTCACATGAAGATATGGGTTTTTTTGTTGTTTTTTTATTGTTTTTTTTTTAATGAAGGATTGAGATTGAACGGTAAGAATGTGATGTCTCAACTCAAACATCCACCGCCATTCCTCAGAGCTTAACGACCACCTACAGTACACACAGACACATGACAATGTTGAGATGTTGTGCCTCCCTGTCTACAGTGATGTTTTCTTTTTTCGCAGCTGCAGAGGCGCAAAATCTCCTTGACTGTAATAAAGCAAAAGAATATCAGATGCAATGGAACTTTTTTGTATGTTAGCAAAACCCCTTTGGTTTGACCGGAGCTGCTTTTTTTTCTGCATTTCCGGCAATCTATAGTCTGTAAGTACTACTCGTTGTTCGAAGGAAAGTGCTCCTATACTTATCAACTGTATACATAAGTATTTACTTTTTACTGCACGTTTAATGGGAACTTACTTCACTTACTGCGAAGGAAGAAGAAAAAAAAACTGTAAAACAAAATGTACAAAAAAATGTTTTCCCTGTAAACATGGAAATCCACCTTGTTGCTTGCTTTTGTTATACCTAAAGAAACATGTAGTACAACTTAGTACATCAGTTAAGATCATACTGTTGTTTTTTTTTTATTTTTTCATACAAATCTTCATAAATGTCTTTCGTATCATATCACCACACAAGACACAAATCCCTCATTATTCATTTACAACTTTATACCATGAGATTTGCAACTTTTTATCTCCATCTTGTACATTATTTTGTAATCCCGCACATTGATTTCTCACACGATAACATAACAGTCAAAACCGTGGAAATTATCATGAACTACGTGTTTTTCTTTTCTTTTTTTTTGTTTGTTTCTTTATCTGGTGCCACTTTGTATATTTAGAGTGCTTCTGAAAAAAGAGGAAAAAAAACATAAAAAATTACTAGAGTGAATGCAAATATGCAATTGTGCCTTTTTATACCAATTGGTATGATTAAATGTTGGTTTGGAATGGTGCATAAACAATTACGTTGACATGCTTACAAAAGTAGATGGGGTGGCATTTAGGAACGGACTGAAATACATTTGCATATCTTAGATGAAATCCCATGATGTCAAAGGCTTCTTGGAGGACAAACAGTCAAATGTCAGTGAGCCTGTAACTAATTCTCAAATGGCTATTGTTCACTGGGTTCAATTATCTTGTTGAAATATCCATTCCTAGCATAGTGCATTACCGAATGAGTACAGGTACATTCAAAAGTTGCTTGTTGGTAGTAATAATAATGATATAATGGATTTTTTTGTCGTGTTCCACTCATGTACATGTATGACATCAGAGGTCAAGTAACCTTCTTTGTGCATGAAACAAGCTCTAGGTCTGAATATAGAAGCAGAGAAAGATAGAGTTGGGTGGGGGGGGGGGTGGGGGGAGAAGAAAAAAAAACTGCTTGGAGACATTTGACTGCTGAGAGTTGAGGGAGCCTAGAGATAAAAATGCTAATGTGACGGTTTACTAGGAGAAGTGGGGATGGGGGGTGGGCGTGGGGAGGGGCGGGAGGGAGTAAAAAAAAAAGCTGCAAGGGAGAGTATCTGACAGAACACACACCTCAGGAGGTGCCGAGGCAACACAACACTCTCGCAGATTTACAGTATATGCATATCAGGTGATGAAACCCCCCCCCCCTCCCTCCCCGTCCTACAAATAAGCGCGGCGCGATGTTTGCTATGATACGGCGAGGTGATGCTTTGAATTTCTAGATCAGATGGAGTGAAAACAAAGACTCGGCAGTGTGAGCCTCCGACAAAAAGAGAAGATTTGAAAGAAACGGTGCCATTACATTGGCAACTACACTGACTTGAGCGCACACTAGTTCAGTCTTGTCACCGTTTTTTTAATTTTTTTTTTATTTTCTGATACGCTGAACAAGCTGCTACAGAAATCTGGACGATTGCAGGTCGGGTTGCATTTGTTTGGGGTGAAGTTCGCGACACCTGCCACTAAAATGTCTTGCTGCCCGAGGTGTGTGTTCAGTCCGCGCTCTCCTCCATTCATATAGCCTTCACAGTGTGTAATGAGATTTGTAATATTAACCATTACTATTTGTCCTGCGACTTGGATGTTGATATAGAAATTGAGGAACAAATTTATCATCGTTTAATATGAGTCACTATGCACGCAGCTTAGCTGAACATGGCAAAGTGTATTGAACGCAAGTCCACTTCTATTTATGAGATATTTTACATAATTTAATTTGCTTTTGTACAGGTTTGTGTAAATAAATTGCTTGTCATTTTTGTCTCTGCAGAAATTAAAATATAACATGGTAAAACAAGCCCTGTCTGCGCATGTTTGATTTTTGAGTAAAGACATATTAATTTAATTGCTGAAAGAGCAACACTAAGACGACAAGGCGCTTTCTAAAAGCACTACTGTAAACAACTCTAATCATTTGCTCATTTTAATGTCAATGGTGGTAATTATCATCTGACTGAAGTCAACATGAACTGCTTGTTATTGTACATATAGGCTATAGCCCATGAACATATACGATTATGAGTATGTTAATAAGACCATGTAATAATGCAGTTTCATTTTTTAATCATGTGTTAACTAGTAGGCCTATATATGAATATAGATTCTCCATATAACTCAACCTATTATTTAAAGCTGCATTAATCGAGTTTCTGGCCACTAGGGGGAGGAAAGCAAGCCAAAATTGGTCAAATTATTTATTCATGAAGTATGAGTGTTAGCTTATTTGTTAGCAACCAGTTGCCTACTTTTATACCGTATATGATATATAATGTGTATGATATATAATACACAGAGCAACAAGAGTATTCATTTTAGGGTTGTGTTTCTGCCCATCTGATATTCAAACCCCTCTCTGAGTTGGTTTCTACCAGCCCTTGTGAAAAATAGGCTACTGGACATTTTAGCTTCCACATGTTTTACTATGTTTATTAGCTAACGATTAACTTTGTCTGCTGTTGCTATGCTACGTAGTTAGCATACAGTGCAATTATCTGCTCTTTTTTAGCTAGCTACCTGCTGTGGCTGAAAACAAGATCGATCAGGGTTTAAATCTATGAGCAGGAAGATTTAAAACAATGTGCTGAAAAAGACTCAAAAGCTGAGTGTGGGTTTGTCGCTATATGAGCAACACTTTCACACTGCACATAGCCATTTTAGCTGATTGTAATGTAGAAAATATTGATCAGTGCAGCTTTAAGTTACAAGTCAATGTAAAAAGGTTTGATTACAAAATGTT
>JBCAUF010000092.1:10737011-10748472 GCA_038406115.1 Haemulon aurolineatum
TTTTCAGGGGGCAATACGTCCCCGTTCCGTACCTGCGACTCAGCTCCCAGAGGGATGCAGTTTCCTACGCAGCACAATCCTCCCCCCTTCTGCGAGAGAAGCGGCGGAGAACTCACAAATAGAACTTTTCAAGATCTCACCGTCGTCGGGACAAATGTAGTTTTTTTCCCTCATCTCCATGCTCGTACGGGCTCGGCGCGAGAGAATCTCCCTCCATACATCCAATCCCTCCTAGACCTCATTAGTGGATGCCTCTCTGGCGACAATGCGTCTCACTTCTCTTGGCCACATGAGGACGTCCGGCAGCATTTTCTTTCCCCTTTCCCTCGAGTGAGTTTTCTTTTTTCCCCCGGCTGCTGCTGCAATCCGCCAAGGCGCGGCGGTACTTTCGGGTCAAAGGTTGATAACGGCCAACAATCCAATTTCACAGCGCCTGCCTCTGACAGACACCGTGTGATCTTGGGCGGGACCCCTCCCGATCCCCCCTCTCTGCATATCCTCAAGAACACTCTGAACTTAATCAAACTTTAATTAGCCCTCTGCTTTGGTGATAATTGGCAGTCGAGGCAGGGGCCAGAACTCTGCTCCTGCAAAGACGCGGTCTCTGAACGTATCCGCGGCTAATCGCGGGAGGGGAGCGATGCGAAGCCACTGGCCACGATCTGTTCCTGAAAGCTCTCTTGACGAGACCCCCGGGTGAATGTTTGCATGTGCGTAACAGTGTGTCAGGGTGTCTTAAATTTCACGGGGGGAGACATGCCCCAAAGGTATTTACAGATGTGAGCGTGGTCTGACTGAAGAAAAGAAAAAAGAAGGGACAAATCAGGCTTTATTCACCCGATTCGACTCTTTTCCACCTTCCCCTTTGGTTCATGAGGTGCTTTAACGGGCGATTTGCAGCCATGGCAACGCAAATGGCAGAGTCACCCTAACCCTGCTTTTGAATGCTAACCCCAACGTTCCTGAAACGAATGGCGCTCGAGCGTTGGGGAAACTTCTAGCGGGTAAGTGGGCAGAGCCGCGAGAGCTCAGGTCAGGATTACGGAATAAAAGGGTGGAAGGAAGCAGAAAAGGTAAGAGAATCATGAGTTGAATGAGCGATGATCGCCTGCCGTGGTCAAAGCCCGTGTCAAAGCTTGCACCCTGAAGCCTAGAAGGTCTTCATTCCTCACGTGACGGCCCCGGCTAAACAGAAGGTGAGAAAGAATAACATCTCAGCACGGCGCCTCCATTGCACTTAAAAGGTTCGCGACTAATCGAATCGAGTTTCTCAATATGAGACAGAAGTAGAGGAATCGCATGGGAGAAAATTGACCTGTGTCAGTGATGTGTGCGCGCTATCGAGCAGTCGTCAGAAATATGATACATGGGTATGTTTTTAGAGCCGAAAAGTAATAAAAAACAATTACGGTCTAAGCCTTTTTGACCCGGTGGAGAAAATCCATGCCAACCCAATCTTGTTGTAGGTGCGATGATCTACTGAATCGAATGCCCTGTGAAATGAAATCAATGGAGTTACTCACTCCAGAGCCACATCAATCTGCTGAGATTGTGGCGCGTGTGGATTTAGAGGCCTACTGTACCCCCTAAGACGACTCGGGTCAATAGCATTAATGTGAAAAGTTTTGGAGGATGGCAACAGGGCACATTCGCCCCTCCACAGGTTGCACCACATTTTCGAGTCAGTGTTTACAGCTGGCGGTGGTGGGCGGCTGAGTGCGGCAGCCGAGCGAAATTATTCCGGCGTGACAATACTTTATTCTCGTTTGAAGGTTTCGAGTGATTGTTTCAGGCACGCGGATTGAGAAAAAGAATGCAAATGGGACTGTGGTGAGGAAAAAAAAACAAAAAAAACCCCCCACAACTGGAAACCGATGAGAGAAAAAAAAAAAGGAGAAAAAAAAAATCAATATCTTTGAGATAAGTCGAGTCTTGATTGAAGTGAAATTTGCAGAATTGATCGCTTTTCTGCTCCTTTTTTTTTTTTCTCACACCATCAAATTGCAGCTCGACTCATTACCTCCCTTGCCTGTCTGAGGGTTGCCAAGACGGCGTCCTCCTGGTATTTAACAGCATTCATAGGCTGCATACACACCGTGGCTGTCCAGTGGCACTAAAAATAACGAGGAAGCCATTTGATTTGGACTGATTTAAGAGGGTTCAAAAACACTGTTGGAGCATTTTTTTATTTTTCTTCAACACATCCACATAAGTAAATCGACTCTCCCTAGCAACTGTACACTCGCTAATGTCACATTTATATATGTAGTCTAGCTGGTCTGCACGGCCACAGTTAAAGCCGGGGTGAAAGCCTGCAGCCACATACAGAGAGGCAAGGCACCGAAACATACAACTGGGGATTACCGGCACAACACTTTCGGACTACCTCTCCTCCGAGGCATTCACGGTGCTGAGGAAGAACTGGTGGAAAAGGCAGCTGTCGAGTGGCAGCCCGATTTTCAGAAAGTTACCAAAGTCACTGGTCGCCGCTGGACGGAGGAGAGCTCGATTTGTAACAGTCGTTCGATTTGGAGGACTTGTTTGCGGAGAGGGCGGGGCTTTCGAGATGCCGTCTGGCGATCCGACGGGCACTTTCTTTGAAGCGCCGACGCCTTAGATCAGCCAACTGTGCAAGCTTACTGCCCCTCGCATTTTTACGCCCTTTGGTTGCAGTCACTGTACATTAGGGAACTGACAACAGTGTAAAGTCAGTTTCTTATGGATGATGCATTTTGCAGACATGTCCTGAGAGAATGCCGTACCACTTCTTATGGTTGTGCATGGATACTATGCAGCATAAAATGCTAAATTAGCAGAAAACTACATCAGAAATCAATCTTTACTCTAAGTTTTATCCACTACTGCAAACCTACTGCAGATTTAAGCCTGAATAAGTTGAGACGGAGAGCATTTCATACAACATTCAGCCATCTTTGAAACAAAGACAGACATTTTGAGTTCTTGTAAGTCATTCCGGCTCCCAGCGCCAACGTCTTGACTTTTCATTCTGGATTATTGTCGAAACTTATCTGAGCGTGTTCGAGTCCGTTCAGCTCCGACTGTGATAGCGCCACACTAATGTTAAGGAGTTTTAAAGGCTCAAACTCTCCCAGTGTCTTTGGGCTTATCCTCCCTCTCTTGGATTTATCCATTCTTCAAGTTGTCATATCGGGACCGGAGAAGGAAAAATCCGTTTTGTCCGCAGACAGTGTTCATTACAAGAGCCTCATGCGTCGCTCGTCGCTCTGTCAGACTGAAAATAAGCAATATAAGCGCAACTTGCTTGGAATTTGATTCAACCGGCGAATTTGTATGGCTTTTCCTTGACCATGAGGCACTGAGACCTTTTTGAGCTTACACACACGGATTTTCTTTTTTTTCTTTTTTTGTGACACTGTTCATCAATACGGCGGTGGCAAAAGGACATGTTCAGCGACATATTGACAAGGTGAATAGGACAAAGAGAAATCAGGTAGAAGGACTCTTGAGACTCTTGTGTATCATTTAACTGACTCCATGCTGCTGCAGCTGCAGCCCTTGGAAGCAAAGCACTTGGACCATGACAGACAAAGAAAAAGAAAAAAAAAAGAAAGAAAAAGAAAAAAAAAGTAAAAGAAAAAAAAAGGGACATTTAGCCAGAGACATCTGCAGCACTTTTAATGCCTTCCATTGATTATGAGGCTTGATGTTGACAGACTCTCAGGCTGTCAGACAACTTATACATTGGTTTGTGCTTGTGTGCATGCGTGCACTCTTTAAGGGGTTCTGTGTGTGTGTGTTTAACCAAACTGCCCAAGGTCTAATACTCCCGGGATCTCTCTGTGCGCTGATTTGTGATAGGATTTTGAAGTTCCCTTGTGGAGCACAACAAAGTTACTTCCCAAGGACGTGGCATTAGCATTCAAGGATGCCAGTTTGACACAGACTGGGCAGACTTGTCTCCCTGCTGGGCTGCTAAAAAGCAAACGGGCGTGAGGAAAAAAAAAGAAAAGAGTCTTTGAAGTACAGGCTTCATGGACTCGTCAATAGCTGGTATTGACCCTTCCCGCTTTTATTTAATAAGGTTCCCATTCCTTAGGCTTGATTTGCTGGATACTCATTGCTATGCTAGCTGTGCTGCAGCATGCTGTCATACTGCTGATGCCAAGTGTTTCCGCATTGATTACACCTCTGGGATTAGCTCAAATGCAAATGTAAATGTGTGTGTGTGTGTGCGCGTGTGTGTATTAAGAGCGCCAGAGAGGAAGAAGAGTAGAAGAATGCGGCCGCACAAAGGCTCAGCCACTCGTGAGTGTTTGCACACATGTAAGCCATTCGCTGCTAAACAACCTACTGTATGCTTTCTAACAAGCAGATATAACAAAAAAAAGAAAAAAAGGAGAGGCTGCGTATATGAGGTCTATTGATGTGCAGAAAAATATCTATTAATATAGCATCTAAACTGACTCACTCCCCCGCATACGCCCTTAACAAACAATGGGAAGCTTCCAAACCGTACAGGCACGCCGTTATGGGAACACCGGCAGATGTGAGAATCCGGCCTCCTTGAAAAGCCTGGGAAACATTGGAGAGAAAAGACGCACCGTCAGGAAGAGCCAGATTAGCACGAGGCATATAGGAGGAGTCCTTTGTCTTCTAATTACTCAGTGGATTAAAAGCGTGATCGGGCGTTCTGAATTGATCCTCATGACGGCGCATCACGCGTCCTTGCACGCCGAAAGGAAGGAGCGCCGTTAACTGCACACACAAGCATTTTTTATTTTTATTTTGCCTGATTTAATAAATCCAATTTTGATTCCACCAACGCCGCATGTTCACAGATGTGAAGGTCAGCGCAACACAGCGGGGCTGATTTAATCTTTGTGCCCGCGCGTTCGATTCGTCGTGCCTCTTTTGTTCGCAGGTGAAGCCCATTTAGAGTTAGCAATTGTTTGTTGTGAAGAGTGACTGTGTGCTAAACCTCAACTGTGCGCAGGGGGCTGAATATATGACTTTTTTTATTCAAAAAAATAAATAAATAAATAAAAAATTAGCTTCATGTGTCTGTGCCATGACACCTGTGTTCATTTCTTCTCCTTTGCCTTTCTGTGGCTGCCATGGCTGGGTTTAAATTGACAATTTCACAATTTGCCCGCGTTTTGGCCAGAGGTGACGAACTGTTTGCCAATATTGTCAGTAATTTAAAAAACAAACAGCAATTTCAATAACCTGCTGGCCCACTCTCCCGATGCCCCCTCTAAAATCCATTGCCCTAAATAGGAAAACTATATTACAGTCTTTTCTGTTTTGTACTCAAGGCACAGATAGGGACATATATAATTCTCAAATGAAGCAAAAATATATAATTTTGCTCAACACCTGACTCTACTCCAAGGCTGAAGTCTAGGAATTGAGATCCCATTGTGTTTACTGCATGATATTTTACCAAAACATGCTTCCAGCAGGAATTATTTTTGGCACTCTTAGCATAATGTGTGTCTGTGCCTCTGTGCATGTGCTGAAGACAGCCATATGTACTGAAACAAAGCTGCCATAAATACCACAACACAGCATCAGAATGCATTTGTTTTAATGAAGTTGGCTCAACTTTTTGAGCCTGCAGCTGTTCCTTCCAATTACTTTTAACGCTAAAATAGCAGCTCGCAGTTCGGCTTTGTTGCAATATATTGTTGGAATAAATCTCAAGGAAGCCAAAAAATAAATAATCAAATAAGAATCTGTGAGCAAAAGATAAAATATGAAGGCGATTCAAAAAGTGGCCTTGATCAGACATGCGAGCCTCCCGTCCTCAAAATGAGAGCCGTTTGGCAAGTTACCTCAAATGCAAAAAAAAGACAGTCCTGATGTTACAACAAATCATCCCGCGGGAACTGTCCACCAGCTTGAACCAAACCCGGAGACCATCCCTTGCCAAAATGGCTGCAGAGATTGTCAGAGATTCTCTTTTTCGTGCCACCGGATGCCATAAAAACCTCAGATCAGCACTAAAAAAAAAAAAAGATGGCCACGTGCCACCAGGAGTCATTTGCTCTTTTATGCTTTATTGTTTTATGAAATATTACTCTATAAACATCATAAACATAAAACACCAATCGGGAAAAAATGTTAAATACCCAATTTCCTGAGTACTCAGAGGCAGTTTTGTGTTTTAAAATCCAAAGATATTGCGAGGAAGTGATGAATTCCCATGTCTAGTGCCTTTAGAATATTATATTCTAAAGGCACTAGACATCATTCAGCCCAACTGCACGACACCTCCTGACTCACCCTCTGACAACCTCTTGCCACCTCATCTTCCAAGTTGCTAACAGGGCCAAAAGGAAAATAGACAAGCTGTCCAGAGACTGTGGTCATCTTTATCTTGTCTGCTGCCAGATCATGTTTTGAAAACTGACATTCCCTTTGCTGAGAAAGTTTCAGACTGCACCTTCGCCTCGCACTCGCAACACCAACATGATTTCCTTGTCTGCAAATAGCAAACCGAGAGCCCTTTGGCTTCCCCAGGGGGGGGAGGAACCGTACCGCGCCAAGGATGCCATATGGAGGTGGGTGTACCATGTCTGATGGGAGAGAGAGTGCGGCGGAGCTACGGAGACAATCTAGGTACGGAGGAGGTCACCATTAAGCGTCACCCGCCCCCCTCTGGGAGGGAAGGGGGGGGCCTGATGGAAGTTGCGGTTCGCCGTCGCCCCTGCTTCCTCACACCCGGGCTGGAGCTCGCACAGCTGTCAAAGAGTCGCTCGGCTCGGGTGACAGGTGGGGGAACATCGAGGGAGGAGACGGAGACGGATGCGAGAGTTTTACAGTCTGTGCCCTCCCTCCCTGGGGAATTCATAACTTAAGAATATCATCAGAATCTGGCACCAAATGTTCTCGAGTATTCAATCTTTTATTGTTGTGTTTTTCTTTCATTTCTAATGTGTTCCAATCACACATTTATTTATGAGTTTTCCAACGATTTCAATCAGTTTTCGAAATAAAGTGGGATGTGTGTCCGACTTTGCTGACCTTTAAACGCCAAGCTGTGACATCGACCAGTCGCAAACTGTCTCGACACGGCTGACCTCTGAGGGGGCGTCAAACCGCAGAGTCCAAACTGGCAGAAACCTTCGCCACTCTTTCACTTTTAGTCCGTTTTTTTTTCCCTTTTCTTTTGCTAGGAGAAACAACTGCAGCCCCAAAGCCCTGTAGGATTGTTTGTTGTCAGGAGAGGCTGCAACCGTGTCTCCTTACAACAAATGCAGCCTTTTTTTGTGGGTTAGTTGGCGTTTGGCGACTGCCAAACATGCGGATTGGTGGAAATCCTCCAGTGTTTTGTGGTTAAGGAGTTCTCTTGTTTTGGAGATTTTGGAAATTGATCTTCATGTACTGCTCATTAATGACATTGTCCTGCTACTTCAACACCATCTGCTGATCAGATACCCATAGTTTCTTATTCCGAAATCGAAACAATTTGGTGTTTTCATTTAAGGTAAAATGAGGAGATGGAGCTGAAATTGACTCAACAGCACATTGTGACTGAATGAATGTCACTAAAGATGGAAAAAAAAATCTTGTTTTACTCTAACATTGAGCATAAAAACTGGACAAATGTACATTGGCGGTCACATGGTGGATATCTGATCTGCTCATTAAGGTCAGCATTGGCATCAACGCCAATCGGGCGATAGTATCAGTGCATGCCAGCTTGACAATGCATGAAAACTTGCTAATCGAGCTAATTCCGGTGCATTTAGATTTTAATTGAAATGTTCATAAATGTACACTGTCCCTTTCTGAATGACAACTAAAGAAAATCAGAGAGAGGATGACAATGGTGAAGATGGAGATGTAGCGTCGAAAAGACGTCAATAATTTGCCATTATTGCAATAATGACGTCAATTTTCACCATTTGATTGTAAGGCCACAAATCAATTCGATCTTATCCAGCACTGACGGGCTGCGCCATTGTTAATCATTGGTTTCTTGCATCAACAAAATGTCCTTTACATTTTTTAAATTCTTCTCCAAAATGGCGCCTCATGGTGTCAAGTGTAATGCAATGGCCACACGAAGAATGTGCCATGTGGTCAAATTGAAATCATTTCTTTAAAATGTAATAATCTTTTCCTTTTTTTGGACACACCATGGAAAAAGACCACTGCAATCGACAATTGAGCCTTTGATTTCAATGACCGAAAATGAAAGCTCATGTCGAAAACTGATTTTAAAAAAAAGGAGCTGTCAGTTATGGCTGTGATGATGATGACGATGGTGATCATCTCAAGTTACCAAAGACGGGTGAATGCAGGCAAATGTGGACGTCGTGAACAAGCCGAGCAGGTGGGTGTTTTTTTGTGTGCTGTGGTGAAAAGCACGACTAACAAAACCTGTGTGTCCCGCAGCTTGAAGTGGGGGGGGGGGGCTTGTGTGTCTGTACTCAAGGCTGTCAGATCAGACCCAACGATATGCTACACACAGCGGGTTTGCACAACACTGTTCGTGGCGACTGTCTTGTTAGGACCCGCGGTGTCCAATGTGCTCCAGGCACTGCAGTTTTGAGGACTTTCATGACTATTTTTTTCCTTTTTTTTTTTCCTTTTCCCCCCTGACCTGTCGGATCAGCAGCTTCTCCATGTGTGGCGCAAATTAAGCACTAAAGCTTTAAGTCCTTATTAGGGTCAGTCAGTCGCAGCCTCATTCAGACGATAAAAAGTTGAAACATCAACACTTCGCGAGCTTACTTCTGCCTTTAAAATTGATGCGGCGTTGATAAAGTGGCTTACGGCCGAGTGCAGCGCTCTCAAAGGAATGTGCCGAACCTACGGAAAAAAAAAAAAAAAGTGGCACCACGGTCCCAAATCAGAGTCATCACTATGTTTATGTTCAGCCCCAGAAACCCTCTCCTTAAAAGCAATTTCCTTCCCCTTCCCGAAGTTGGGGGACAATCTTTTGAAATCCGGCGAGTAAGAGGAAAAGGGAAAATATTGAACTGACATGTACAGAATTTCAATGCGGTGCAAGAAATATATTATCATACAGTGGGTCCCCGCATGTTTCCGTGTGTATGTCAGGAGGTGGAGGAGGCGAGGGGTGGGGGGCGGTGGTGGGGGGAGTAGCTGTGTTATATAATAGACAGATTCAAACTTTCTGCCAAAACAAAATAAAACAATGCAAAAGTTGAGCATGTGCAGCATGTATACCGAGGACGTCAACGCGTGTGTTTGTGTGTGTGTGTTTGCAGGGAGCAATGCTGAGCGGGCCCGATAACCAGAGTGCGCGGTCACCTTGCCTTGTGATTAAAGGTTTGCGCTCTTTAGCCGCTTAAAAAGAAGCCCGCGTTTTGTCCTCAAAAAAAGGGAGAAAGGAGCACGGCGAGAGAGAGAGAGAGAGAGGGGGGGAAAAAAAGCATGTTTTTATCAGTCACAGCCAGAACTCAATATTTTCGCTATTTTCCTCAGATTAAGGCTTATTCACAAGGTCCTATAGGTGAAATGCCTTCAAAGATAATAAAGAGATTAAGATCACATTCAGAAATCCCTACCAGGGAGAGAGGAAAGCTTTTGAAATAAACAAAGCAGCCCAACTTCCTACAATTTCACACTTTTTTTTTTCTCCTCCGTCTCCCCCCCCCTCCCCGTCGCTGCTTTGGATTTGGCTTATGCTTAACTTCTTAAACGTCCATATTAAGATCTCCTGATGCATTCCTAAAGATTTTTTTTTTCCCCCTCCTTAGGTCATCTATGAAAAGAAGGATGAACTGAAAACGGGGGCAGACTGAACGATGAAAAAATAAAGTGAAAAGATTCCCGACTCAACGACACGAGCTGGAAAAAGGGGAAGGGGGGGAAAAAAACGCATTCATTCGTATGAATCGAATGAAAGTTGAAATTGCAAATAATGTCTCTGGGATGGGAGCTGAAAGGCTTGATTATTCCACTGGCCGTCCAATCAAAGCGCCGGCGTGGTCACACTCTCTCTCCTCCAAGCTGTCATCCATTGTCTTGCTGTCAGAGAATTTGGAGGGACACCGGGTGGGCCCCAGGTGTCAGTTTAGACTTGAAAATGACAATGTCACGCTGCCAATGTCCCTCTTCCCGCTCGCCCGGTGATATCATAACTAGCAGGCAATCAGGATTTCTATAAATGGATGCTAGATGAATTGGCCTCACGTTTATTAAATCGAATTCCAAACTTCGGAGGCCATTTTCGCGCCGAGCGGTGAGACTTCGAGGATATGGGACGCCGGCGCGAACGATGACAGAGGCCTTCACTCGTCGAGTTAATATCTCAGACACTTGTTGTCATCCGCTGAGAGGATTTCTGTCCTCCTCTATTCAAAGTCCGTCTCGTTTCTTTTCTTCCCATTCGCCGCTTAAGGTCGTCAGCGAACGCAGCCCTCATCCCGCGGGAGCATCATCGCCACGGTGACCCCTCGCTCGCCAGCCACTAATCAGGGCTGTCACAGGGGGAGGAGCCGCCCCCCCCCCTGCCCATCGACACATCGACAGCCGTTGGTGCGGAGCGGCTGCCCCCTCCGCCATTAATAAAGAGTCGCATTTGCATGTGTCGACGTGTATACACGCCGGTGCTCTCGCCCCGCCCACGCGCCAAGGGCTCCGCGCACACACTGACTCATCGGAGCTACAGTGACTGAAAGAGTGTGGTGACTCTGTTTTTTAATGCGTACGGAGCTCCTTTACTGTTTATGAAACAATCCATCATCAGTTTTCTTCATTTATCACACTGGATTTGAAGTTTGTGCTCGATATGTCGCGTATACATGAGGAGCAGGGGGAAATATTTTAATAGTTTTACGATGAACTGGGAGAAGATCCAATGGGATTATTGCGGCTCATAAAAACCACGAACTCATGAACTTGTGTCGTTATTGAACCGTTACATCAACCCATTATTTCAAATGCGCAGCCTCAGCTGATGAAATGATTCGGTAAGCCGCAATTACGCCTGGAACAAAACAAACCAATCGTGACTCAACCCACCTGAAAATACCCAGAGGCTGCAGCCCCCGTCCCGTTCCCGTTCGAATGAGGGTACAAAGAAAAAAAGCTGCGCCTGGCTCGACTTCTTGCCGCGACGTCTTTTTGGCAGCCGCGGGCCAATCGAATACAATCAGTCAAATGCGTTGCCACGGCGATGACTCTCCAAAGTTGTAGAATCCCGTGTCAGAGCGCTGCAAGCTAATATGCCCCGTTTTGGCGAATCTGGGACACAAATGGGATATAATTGTTTCATTGTGTCATCGGCACCTGAATCAACACCAGAAACACTTTTTTTGTTCGGTCGCTGGGCTGTTTTAAGTCTGAATGCCCGCAAAGAGCCAGCCTGGTCTCATATACAGTCACATATAAAAGTAAATTTTCCTTTGCATTGGCACAACCAAACATCATCATTAGTTTTATGTTCTGCATGTTATCGCAATGTTTTGAACCATACAATACAATCCATAATGCAACACTC
>JBCAUF010000092.1:11491567-11504133 GCA_038406115.1 Haemulon aurolineatum
TTTGAACATTTGACCTGCAAAGAACAGAGTTAAAATGGTAAATGTGGCTCAACACAAACAGACAGTAATGCAGTCATTAGAGAACTGTTGTTCTCATTCAGTCAGACTGTTTTCACACAAACTGCTGCAAAAATGATGCATTATTTAATTTGCTTTGTGATTTTGGTAATATGTCAATTAACTGTTCTGCATCAGATGCGGTGCAATCAAAAGTTTGCGTTTACGCTCTGCAGGTCGAAGGCTGTGATTTCTCGTTTACACGGCGGTCGCTGAAACTTATAAAGTAGAAAATCCCCCTGTGAAGTTTTTTTGACATCTGATAAGCCCTCAAAATCTTGAATATATCACTCAAACCGGTCCCTCCACGCTCGTATTTCATCGCTTCACTTGTACCTGAAGTAGCACGCCCACGCCAGCGCAGCGACTTGCACTTTTCTCCCTTTTAAGCCGTAGTGTTGCTTTAAGCCGATTACGGGAGCCAAGATCAGCAACGGCGGTGGCAAGCGGTCGCATGTTTTCCTACGTGAACCCTCGGCGCCAAAACTCGACTGTTTGCTTCTCGAATGATCAAAGTGAAAATATACGTCCTGGTGTAAACCGTAAAGTATCAAAGTGAGAGGAGAAGCCTTTGTGCACTCAAAATGTTCACGCAATTGAAGCGAAAGCTGACATTTCTTCACTAAAATCGACTCTGGCAAACTGTGACGGCTCAAATTTTCACTCAAACCGCTGGATGCTGTCGCGTTTTGACCTGGAACATCGCGACCGCGTTGAACTGCGCTGCGCAGCACCTGTTTTTCCAGTGGTGTCGCATGTTTAGCACATTGTTTTCACACAGCGGATCTCCATGATGCCGCCAGATGTGGCGCGCGAGGAAGCCTGCGGTGCCGGAGCGAAGCCTGCTCTTTACTCTGTGGGACTTGTGTTGGCCCGTACAGGTTTGAGCAGTGGTGTGTGTGTGTGTGTGTGTGTGTGTGTGACTGCTTGCTCATCCGTCACAAAGCTGTTTGTGTGTGTGTGTGTGTGTTAGTATTCGACTCGGATTACCCTTCTTGCCCACTGATTTGTCTAATTGAATGGAGACGATGGCCTGTAACGGGCGACGTTGCCGCGGCGCGCGCGGATGACCTCATCGCGCGGTCTGTGAAGTCGGTGGGAAAAAGCGCCTCAGCCTCGTCCTCTTAATACACACACACGCACGCACACGGGCAGCCTTCGAGACTCCCGGCAAACCCAAACAGAGGCGAGTTGTTGCTATGCGCGCCGCGATTTTTTCGGCGACTCCCTCAACAGACCACCCAAACAAAAGCCAGGCCGGACTTCAGAGAACTGGACGTCCTTGACTTCAACAAAAACAAACTCTCCTGGGCTTTCTGACCGCCTCCATCCGTGTCATGATATCATCCCGCAGAAAACCTGAACGCACGGTGGGAAACAGCCTACTGGATAAACGCAGACATGTGTGCGCGTGTGTTCTGTTTACTCGAAGCGGCGAGGAAAATTGGGTAAAGGCCTCCTGACTTGCGCACGTCGCTCCTCGTCGTCCCACGAGGGGGGCAAGGCGGTTGTGTAACGCCCTAATTAGGCTAATGAAGGAAAGTTGAGTTTGCAGTGCGTAGAAATTCGAGCTAATTACCATCTTAATATGATTATGTAATCATAAGATGCAGGGCTGTGCCTCCCACCTCGTCCTGTTTCTCATATTCACACAGTCGATTACGCAACAGTCGAATAGAAATGACAAAAATCTGAGGGGGGGCCTCGAAGAAGTAGCTAAAATCTGATATCATAAAGAATGTATTCACTGGCTCCAAAAACTTAAGAGAAATAAAGCTGCTGAAAGTATCAAAATAAGACTACATTTCTTTGCAAGGTTTAAACAGTGACCTTGGCGTGGCCCTCCCCGTGCTCACTCCTTCACATCTGCGTGTGTTCACGCTCGCTGCATAAATGCGAGCCGTGCCGTGCGTCACTGTGCCGCGGAGAGTCCGCGGAGCAGACCGGAGCGCCGTCTGCCTCCTGCACACACGCAACAAACTAGGTTAAAAAATGCACGACAGATACACACACACACTTACACGCAAACGTACGCTATGCCCCGAGCTTCACCCCGGCGGGGGTCGTGTCCCATCCACGTGGTTGTTGCTTTACATAACACTACACTTACACACCCGGCGAGAAAAAAAGTCCTGTGAGCTGCGAGAACTGTATGTGCTCGTGCCGTCCGCCTCAACACGGACTCGTCAGATACGGTCACTTTAATGGTTTAACGATCGAATGATTAAAGGGCACGTCTGATTTTTTGGTTTGCCCTGACTTGACGGTTTTGAGAAGAACGTAAACTTTCTACCCAAGATGTTTTTTTTTTAATCCAATTTCACTAATTTCACTAACCAAACGCGCTGCATTCGAGAGAAAAACATGGCTTGTTTACATCCTGTCTGACCGTGTGACTGCTCGTGCTTCTTCTCCTTTCATCATGATGACATCGCCTCAACGCTCATCATTATACCCGATGGAAAAATGGAAATAAGACCCGCTTGCAACAACGCAGAATTCGTCCTTTAACAGTATTTTTTTTAATCAGACAAGCTGATGTCTTTCTTTCATTCATTCTCACAAGGACACGCGCAGGCAGGGCGGCAACCGGAGTGGATCGCACGTCACTTTGAACGTTGAGGATTTGGTTGTATGACTTTATGGCCTTATGACTACTGACTTTAAGTGTGTTTACCTCGGCTGGTCCCCGTGACCTAAGACTCTGAGGGGGTGGGACCGTGCCAACCGGCTGCCAACTGGGCCAAGAAACCAGCGGTCCTACCAATAAAGTGACATGCTGCTGAGAGGGTCAATATAGTTTGATTTCTACGCAGCTTAGGTTCATTTTAGTCGTGCTGATGGTAGCAGGAGTTTTATTGGAATATTACATATTAATGCATTTTTATATATGCCTTACATCAATATTTGATAGTTTAATTTCACTGAATTGGCCCAAAACAGACCCCTCATCTGGCTGAATTTTCATAAAATGTATATCACAATATAAATCACTATCTTAGCTTAACTGCACCAGGAGAAAAGATCCCCCACCCGTTAGCTGGACTGAAAACCAACTCATTGACGCGTCACAATGTTTGACATTGCTCCTAAAATGCAAGAGAGAATCTATAAAATCCATTTCTGTGACGAGTGATAAAAACTGACAAACTAAAAAAAGGTTTCAGACTCCAGGAACACAAGGCGTACACACACACACACACACACACTCTGTAGATATTGATCCAGTTGGTCAGCTATGCACGAGTTTTGCCTAATTAGCCAGCAGCAAACAAATGTAAACAGTCTCTCTTCTGTGAACAGCAACATTCACATGATACAGAAATTAAATGAAACTCTAAACTGTACAAATTTATTCACAAATTAATTCCAAATGTAGTTTAAGTCGTGCATGGAGGCAAAGTTTAATACTAGGGATAATATGCATGTATATACCCATTAGAAACCTCTTTGAAGTGGTGTGTCCCAGGGAAGGAATTTTTAATGGCTACAGGTTATTTTGAGGCTGGCATACACATCCCCCTCCAGATGGTGAAGAAATAAAGTTAAAGGACAGCTGGAAGCGCGGATAATAAAATTCTCTCACATGGTTTTCCTGGAGGAGATTGTGGGAGCGGCGGCTGATTTAATTTAAATCAACATTTCGTCCCGAAAAATCCTCTCCACTTCCTAAACGAGTGCTCCGCGCCGCTCTGCCGGAGGTCACGAAACTCCTCCGCTATGTGGGAGACGCCAGCACACACACACACACACACACACACAAAGATCCACACAGCTGAGGGAAACGTACGCATTACAGTCGCCGTCTCTCACACTTTGGCTGAACTTGGCGCCCATAAAGAATAGACACATCAAGGCAGACGCTCATATATCCTACATAAAGACACACAGACTTAAAACCGCACATGCATCACATTTGTTGACGTCGCTTCATCTTGATTTCATTGTAAAAGACGTTATTTGGAGTGAAATATCTTGCCCTGCCTTTTCTCATTATTCAAATCACGAGCGGCTATTTTTACAAGTTACATGTTGCATAACCAGTGTCAAATAGGATTGTTTTTGGCACGTGTCCCACTACTGATGTTCAAATTTAGCCTTTAGTCTCTCTGTGCCAAAAGTACGCACCCTTGAGAGATACACACACTTTTCCTATACAAGCTGGTGCCTGTTGGGGGAAAAAATCCCTGTAATTACAGCGGATCAGAACTCTTAAAAAAAGCACACAGGATCCTCGCAGACAAGATAATTAATCGTTTCTAAACTGTATTTCGTTTATAGCAACGGATAGATTGGTTGTCAAGTACCCTCTCTGTATTTTCTCTTTTCATTTTTGTTTTCGTCTGTCTCTTCCTCCGGTTGCTGTCTGCTCTACGGCAAAAAGAAAACGTCTCAGCGCGGCACTAAAATCTATTTATAAGTGTCTCTGCAAGCGTTTAAAAGGATGCAGCGAAACACAGTGTGAAAAGGGGAGGCGTGAAGACAAGAGAGGTTTTGGTGGAGAAAAAAAAAAATTGTTGAACAACAGTATGTGTAGCGAACAAAGGGGAGGGGAGGAATTTCAAAAATCCATCTGCATAGATGTCGGATGAGGACAAAGATTGTGGAGGAAGAATAAAGGCAAGGACAAGTAGTCAAATAGAAGACACAAAGACAACAAAAAAAAAGAGGGAAAATCAGATGAGAAAAGAATCAAGAAAGCAAGATAAAGAGGCCACAAATTATGGACTGCAACAGAAAACAGTTTCAGGAGAGTCCGCTAGTCTTGGGGACTGGCCCTGCTGAGGCCCGCCAGCCCACCGCGGCAAAAAACACTCGAACAAAAGGATCATTTATTGGAGGAGGAAAGAGGGGTAGGCGGAGTGGAGGGATGAAAGGAGGGGGAACACTGTACAGAGGCATTTGAGAGCTGTGCGAGTGAAACACTGGCCCCATCTCAACATTCACAGCCAATGTGTAACATTCTCCCCCACGCTGCCCCGCTGACATACTCAGCAGCCAGAGCCCCATATGGTCCCACTGTGGTAACCTGCTAGCATTTATATTTAAAATACACCCGACAACGCCGCCTGTTTCCATCAACATGGGCTCCATTTCCAAATAAAACCAACACGGCGACGTATGGATGCAGGCCGATGGTTCATTTCCATCTGGGGAATCTATGAGAACCAACTGTTGAGCTCAGCCTCGCTGCACTCACCGCAAGATCCCATGATGAATTTTCGCTAATGCCTTACATTTTTCATTAAATCCGACTGCGGAGCCGGGCTATGAAATGTTTACCGCAGAAACCCATGAGGTTTCAAGTCTAACACAACCTCAGGTTCAAATCATGTGGGAGCTAGCGGGGCTACATAAACAACGAGGCCTGGCAGGATGCATTCATGACAAGAGCCTCACTGTGGAAGGTTAAGTAAGACTACTGAGTGTTTTACTGATGCATATAAATCCACATCTCCATTTAAATGGTGCTCTATCTGTTTAAACTGCAGGCGTCTATTTCTTAACAGGCCAATTTAGTGCAGACAGTGGCTCAAAGAGAATGTTTTTCTATGAGGAAACGTCTCACAGTGACCTAGTTGAGGCATTGTTTAGCTGTGGTGGTCCCCCACAGCTAGAAAACTGCCCCACACAGTAGGAAAGAAAAATGTAAATACAATGAGAATACATCATCTGGCCTTATTGACCTCCCTTCTTCACACAAAAAAAATTGCAGCTGCAGCACAATTGTGGAGTTTTGTGCTTCCATTCTGGCATGTAATGACAAAAAAATTGCTAATCATAAAACAGTTTTTAACTATGTTATAATCCAAACTAAACAACCACGGCGTTCTGCTTGAATTAAGCGTAAAATTCATTACAGGCTATTTTTACAGTCAGATCTACAAACCTGGCAACCCCACCTGAGTGCTTGCATACTTTCCTGCATTTCATCATTATAATCTTGAAGTTGTAGGGCTCTGGAAACTCATACAACAACATACAAATCTGAAATGTGATTCATGGGAGAATGATTGTTCTCCTCCACTGCTTTCTTCTACTCATGCCACACTGGAGGATCTTAGATTGGCGGGTCAACTGAAAACAGGGTCAAAGTTCAGCTTCATTGACCTTTGAGAGTTTCCGAATGGTTTCTTTTGCAAAGTTGGAAGTTTCAAACGACTCTCCGCGTCAGAAAACAATGGCTCATCTGGAGCATTAAAAACAGCTCCTGAATCTGCACTCAAACACTGAAAGGAGAAACTGAATCGTGGCACAGAGAATGCTTACACAATATTCAAGAAGCCTCAAAAGGATCAATAGTAATTTCTGTAATATGGATTTTCAGTGATCTTCCAATAGGTTGTCTGGCCTTCAGCACCTTACATAATCACATAAGGTAAAAAGTGAACATATGCCTGTAGACGCAGACCCAAGCCCCAGAGAGGGAAATCCATTTAAGAATCATTGGAGCAGCCGATCTATATCTCATATTGTAGATTATAAAGACAGTCGAACAAATCAAACTAGTGTCTAGATTCTAATCTGGCGTCAGGTGAAGTTTCATTACCCAACAATGATGGAGAGTGAGGCTGTGCTCGATTGGGTTATCTTGAAAGTTCTGTTCTTTCTAAATAATGTGACAAAGTATAAATAGAAAGGGGGGCAGCACACATTGAACCAAATCAGTGACAGAGAGTTAATAGAAGGTCTTTGTGTGAAACTAAAAGAGACACGGTGCTCAACAGAGTCAAACAAATGTGTTTTAGAAGATTAAAAAGGTAACTCTTACCTGTTCCCTCCTTGTTTCCATTCTGATGTGTCCGCAGCTCCTCTGATTTGTAGAAGTCGATGCTGGCGTACGTGTTGAGGCTGGAGCTGCTGCTGCTGCTACTGCCGACCGCCGCGCTCACTCCGCCGACCACCGAACCTCCACCGAGCACAGAGAAGAGGCGAGAGGCGGGCTGGCTACCCGAGGGTCCATCCAGGCCCAAATGGGGGCTCTCTTTGTTGGCCAAGTCCAAGTCGATGTAGTTAAGGCCTTGTTCTGTGGACGAAGTCTGAGTGTTTGTGGGAAGGGCTTGCTGTCCGGGGAGGGCGAATTGAGCGGGGTTGTCAGTCACGGCACCGTTACCCCACAGCATGCTCTCGAAGCCCAGCCGGCGGGCCACAGCTTGGGCGTGTTCTGGAAAGAGGGAGGCGGTGGAAGAGGAGGAAGTGGAGGAAGAGGTGGGGAGGGAGGGTGAGGCAAGGAAGGTTTCCGAGCAGTGCCGTCTGCGCCCTTGGGGGTCGGCCCGGATAACTTTAGCCCCATGGTCTGGGTTGGGTCCTGGTTTGGATAGCGGGAAGTCTAGACCCCGTGATAGCACTGGAACCGTAGAATCAGTCCTGGTGGGGGAAGGGGCTTTGGGGGAGACACTGGATGATGACCTAGGGACGGTGTTGCTATTCAAGCTGAAGGCCATCTCTGTGTAGTCTCCACAGGAGGTCGGGGACTCTGACTCAGTCACTGATGGGACACTTTCTCTGCTTTTCCTAACTGGGGCCTCGGCCACTTCAGCCCCCTCTTCACGTGGAGCAGTAGCACCCTCGTCACAGGCTTTCGGGGCATGAGCAAGAGTTGGAGGCGTGGGAGGGGTGTGGAAAGGGGGGAAAACTAGTGGAGTAAGGGAGAGGGGTGAGGGTGACGGAGAGGGGCCCAGGTCCATGTTGACATACTCAGAGGCAGCTGGGGGAGTGATGGGGGCAGAGGGGCTACGGGACAGAGGGATGAAGTTTCCAACGCAAGACGTCGGCCTGTGTTGAGGATGCTTGCTGCTTGACCCATGGGGCAATGATAGGCCATGCCTGAGACCCCTGCCGCGCCCTCCCCCGACCCCAGTCTGGCTGCACTTCTCACCCTTAAACTCGATGCTGACATACTCCCCGGGGCTCTTAGGTTCTGGGGGCAGGGGATTCTCACGGACCCTCGGAAGGGTGTTAGCCTTGGAGACGTCAACAAACAGGCTCACTGGTCGGCTTCTAGTATGACTACCCTGCTTGGACAATCCACCAGAGCCCCATCTCTGCTGGAGCTTACTCCCATCTTTGGACTGAGCTCCCCCGGCCACGGCGCTCCCCGCCTGGGTTGCTCGTTCCTCACCTTCTCCGAGGCTCTCGCTGCTGGCAGAGCTGGAGGAGTACGAGGAGGAAGAGAGCGACAGATGTCGTCCAACCATTGAATTGTTTGCTGCTGGCTGCTCCTGACGCCCTCCCATAGTCCTACCTCCACCCATTCCCCTGCTACAACTCCCATTAGGCCTTCTGCCTCGTCCGGGACCGTCGTCAAAATGTCCAGTCGAGGGGTTGTGTTTGTAAGAACGGGGAAGGGAATAGTAAGAGTACACCATCTTGGGGGCTTGCTGTTGAGAACTTGTCTCCAAATGGCCGCTGTGCTCAGGAGGTGGGGGACTGCCATTTACAGAACGTGCACTGATTGGAGACATATTCATATAATCACTGCCGGCCCTGCTGTCTGCGCTGCCACTGCCCACCCAAGCCCCTCCAGAGAGACCTCCACGCTGGTCAGGGGAGCAACTGCTATTGGGGGACATTATCATGTAGCCATCAGAAGTGGGTGGAGGCCGAATCTGCTGTGGAGGGGACACGCTGTTGTTGGGGGTCATGGCCATGTAATCATCAGCCGGTTTGGAATCAGAGTCCGGCACAGAGACAGCCAATGACTGAGACAGGGATGCTGGAGGCTGAGTGACGCCAGGAAGCATGGACATGTAGCCGTTGTCCACACCTAAATCTACACTACCACTCGCTCCTCCACCCCCTTCGCTTTTGAACTCACCCGCCACATCCAGGTACCCTCCACCTCCCCCTGCTGACCCAGCGCCCATGACAGATTCCCTCTGCGTGGAAGAGGAGGTCGAAGCAAAGGACTCGCGGCTGGTGCTCCTCGACATGATGGCATAATCGGCCGAGTCTTCATCTGCTGGCTCCTCGGCTCTGCGTTGCCGTGGCGCCAGCCTCTCCAGTGCCATAGGAGGTAATGAGGCCCGCTTGCTCAGCAGCCTACGTTCAGCTTCACATTCGCGACTAGAGGAGCGCCGTAGCACTCGTCTGGTCTGGGGTTGGGAGCCACAGGATGGTGTCCCTGGTGCAGGCAGAGAGCTGGATGTTAAGCTCCCTTGATTACTGCTGCTACCACCGCCACCGCCACCACCACTACTACGTTGGCCCATTAGGATATAGTTGGCTCCCTCCTCACCAAGGGACTGGCTGCCAATGCTACCAACAGAGCTTCCAGGGAGGCTGGGGGAGGGGAGGAGCGTATGATCCCCAGGACTGGAGCCATACTCGTCTGAGGAGCCATAGTCACTGGGTGAGCCCGAGACAGATGCGCGATGGGAGGGAACACGACTGTAGGCACCTGACGGACCAGCACCAGTAGAAGATGTTACACCTCCGAACTCGGAGCCATGCCCTGAGCTAGAGGAGAGGCTTGGGGCTGGGGAGGGCGCTGGCGTGGAGATGGAGCGCATCAACCCCAGAGGAGTTTTAGCAGCTGTGGTGGGGGCCGAACGGGCTGATTTCGACCTGAGGATTGGTGTAGTGGAGCAGGAGCCATTGGTGGAGGGGCTGGAGCTCGGCCCTTGGAGAGGTAAGGTCCCTGCCATCGCTTCTTCGCCCTTCCCCCCGTCGCTGGCAGTCCGAGACCTTGGGAAGCTATGCCGCGGGGTGGGAGAGGCATTGGCACTGCTGACCCCGGCTCCACCGTTCGTTCCTCCAGGCGGCTCCGTTCGGGGCCGTCGGGTGAAGCCCACCTGGCTGGGAGGGGGGTTTGGGTGGTGGCGACGTGAGGGAACACTGATGGGATTAGAGGCTGTAGCACCTCCTCCTGGGCCAGAGTTGGACTGAGACTTGCTGCGTTGGCGGAACTCCTCGCTCAGTGCCTTCATGGCCTCGAGCAAAGTTTCATGCATGTTCTGGGCCACCACCGAATCATCCACCTAACACAAAATAGCACGGAAAGGACAGTAAACTCAGTAAAATCATAAATCTTCTTAAAATAGATGTGTATTTAAGGACTTTAATTCATGATTGCTTTCTAGGATCATGATAAGGCACTAAAACAATAAAGAAGTAAAGTCTCTCCAGCTCATTTACAGCTTTGAGTTACAGTCAAGCAACAACCTCCATGAAATGGGTAGGGTAGGTAATGTTGGGTTACATGAACTTTAAACGTACCTTTAGGAAAGAGTTTCCCTCACTCTGTCAATTATTGTCTCTTAACGTATGTGGGATTGAAAGGCGCAACTCTCAACATAAAGGGGGGCTGCAGATTACAGGCTCACCTGCATCCAGAACTCGCCCGGGCCTGTCACAGCAGAGCGTCCCACCTCGACGAAGAAGAAGTTTTCTGAATGGCCGCAGCGTCTGACGTTCATCAGCTGCAGCACCACAGCCGCAGCGTCGGAGTTGAGCTTGACAAAGTTGACGGTCTTGTCAGTCAGGCAAAGGCGGTAGATGCCCACCAAGTTCTTGGCTTGGCCGAGGCCCTTGGGCCACACCTTCACTTGCCACACTTCTTTGAACGCAGGACCAGGATTGGGCACGCCATAGTCCCCAGCAGCCCCACTGTCAGTGGGGTTCTTACCTTCAGGGGCAGACAGAGAGAGAAGGAGATTAAAGGTTACTGGAGTGAAAAGGGGAAAAAAAGAGGATATGACTGGAGGGAAACAGAGAGGTAATTAAATTGTTATATAGAGGAGGATTTATAGAGAACATAAGTACAACTGCTGCAACAAAGCACTGACATGACCTTCATGGATCTGTGAACAAAGGGAACACGAGGTGAAACCACCACTATTTACCCGTCGGTGGAGGGCAAGGTGCCTTTATTATGTAAGCTCTGCTGATATTGAGCTTTTCACTGATTTTTAAACCAGATCTGAGTGCAAACGAAGCATGCAGGAGCTTGTGAGACCTGCTCACAGTACCTGCAGGCTCCATACCTGGGGTCTCATTTGTTAACTGCAGACAGACATCCTGACACACACATACTGGTGTGGAAAAATTAAACTGTCAACTGAAGCCCTGCGCAAGAATGATGACTATGAACGAAAAGCAACTGTTGTGGAAAAACTTCAGTCAAGCAAGTTGGAAAGTGCTTAACAAGTGAATCCTCTCCAAAACCAAAGCAAACAATGCCAATGCAAGTCTAGAGACCTAAGCAAAAGAACTCATTAAGCTCCTCAAGGGCCATTTTCTGGAGGTGCTCTACTGACAATAAACTGGCTTTGTAAACTAATAAAATCCAGTGTCTTTTAGTGGGAGTACAGGCAGTCCATTCACCCTTTGTGTTAGGTATTCAGACAGTAGGGAACTACTGAGGCGAGGAAAAACAGGAGAGAAAGCTTTTGGTGAGATCCGATCCTGGGCTGGTGGGGCCAATACAAAAGCAAAGGACTTACTTAACCACTTAACAATATTTGACCGTCTATTTGGTGTTTTAAGTCACTGCATTGTTCGCAGATCTGAAGCAGGATATCTGCCCATTACCCCAGAAAATTACCTTAATTCTATCATGCTGTGCAACCCATTGTCAACAGCTATTGACACTGCCTCTGAATATATCACAGATTTACCTCTGAGCTCTTTTTCTTTCAGCCACAAGGGACCCCACATTTGTTGACAAAAAAGCCCAGGATTATAGGAATACCACGGTGTGACTCATGTTTAGGGTGGATTCTTCTTCTTCTTCCGAGGAGCCACCCTGAAATGTTCCTTAAACATGGCCTCTTTCCTCCCATGTACCAGATTTCTTAGTTTTCTGTCATGTTGCCAGGCTGGATCTGTCTGAGCATGACAACAACCCATCTACAACACAAGATCAATCAAATTCATGTCAAGACTGAAGAAACAAACCTCCATCAAGAGGCCTCTCTGTTCCCTTTCATGGGAACAGGATGTTCTTTGTGCAATAACTTGAGCACCTGCCTTATTACCACATCTGGCATATTGAAATATTGACGGGACAAGCAACTTTATTGACAAATGACTGAGTGACAGATCATACTGCCACAAAGCTTGTGTGTTATTCTACTTTAAGAAATGATTTTGGCCCAATCAGGCTAATCGCAGTGCACCCTTACCGCAGCATTACAAATATATGCTCGTATGTCTGCATGCATTTGTTCTTCCTTTCCCATGACTCTGCAATGACAACCATATGCAGACAAGAAGGCTCAGCGTGCGCACTGAACAGCATATTAACTGAGCTTCCGTTGTGACAAACACTTCCCCAGATCCTCTTCCCAAAACATTTTTACATGTGACTGCAAAACAGGGAGAAGTCTGACGTCCTGCTTGCTTGACCCAAAATTGGAGGATCGTTTGCAACTTGAAAGCAACTCAGAATAGATGTTTTGTTGAAAGCTATGGAGGCTGTGGCTTGGTGGCTGTGTGTGTGTGTGTGTGTGTGGAGGCACTCCCCCTACATTAGATGACTCACTCAAGGCCATGCATGGCTGTTTCAT
>JBCAUF010000092.1:11700382-11721686 GCA_038406115.1 Haemulon aurolineatum
CAAACTCCTCATGCATTACCTCAGTAGAGTTGGTCTGAAGGTCTGAATCTGTTCTGTATTTAGATACCAGTGTGTGAATAGTGAAGCATTCAAATAGGTCTTTTTATAAATGACAGTAGTGACAGACAGCAGGACCTAATTGCACGCATTGTGTCTATTTACGGTCGCACAGCCCTTTGAATCTCTACGAGAGCTCAGCCTGGGTAGGAGCACTGCAGCATTATTATTAGAGGCTGTCACCGACCCCTTCAAAACAAAACTAAACCGGGCCCCGTCCGCCAGCTTGGTTGAGCTCTTGCGGTGCAATAAACAACAGCGAGTCCATGTCAACACACGATAGAGCCCCCCAAACAGCCCCCTTCCACAAGAGCTATCTTAGCCCCGGCTGGCCTAAAGCTCGCTACAGCTAGCGGCTCATTAGCATACTGGCTAACACACGGTACCAAGGCAACACGGGCAGGTTACCGTGAGCTCAGTGATGAGTTACACATATCTACACACAGGAGCGTGTTTAACGAGTCCATCTGTACACGTAAATCTCTCACTCTGCCTCAGAACAACCAGCACCGACCGTGCTCGCACTGTCAAGCAGCGTGGACTGCCCCGGGGGTGAGAGAAGCCCCCTCACTGCGGACAAGACACCGACCACCGGCCCGTCCCACCAGCGCTGCTCGCGCATTCCCGCTGCTCTCGCCGCCGCTCAGCAGCAGCGGCAGGCCTGTTGTTGTTGTTGTTTACCTTCTTGTCAATACGGACGGTGAAGACATCCCGGTCCCTCAGCGGCTCCTTGCTTAGCACCAGGCCATGGTTGAACTCCTGGACTGGCTGGTTGCGCCGGGCTGTTCGGTTCGAGTTGGACAGGCCGATCAGCTTTCCGCTCCGCGGATGCAGCTCCGCCGCCATCTTCAGTGGGCGGCCAGTATTCACGACACTCGGACTTTGCGACAGTAACGTCATGGCAACCGGTAGATTTCTGCAACATCTTTGATTGAGCCGCACCGCACCCATATCTGTCATACATAAAACTACCACATTTTCGGCTTGACACACATAAATTATGGCATTTTTCATTTAGTAATTTGTCATTTGAACACTATATTCTATTCACGCATATTTCTGACTGAAATGTATGGTTTTATTTTTGGCATTACTCAATATGATAAATGTTTTACTGAATGTGATGTGGGTAAATAGTTTGGATTATTGATAAATATTTATTCATGCTAAAATATACCAAGTGGAGAAACTAATTGAATGTACTTGCAACATCTGCCTAGTTATGAAGGACTGAACACTTTCCTTTGTATTTTTTTTTTAACGTAACTAATTTCACCCCATTGTTAGTGTAGCCTACATGGATTTCATGTACACATTTTTTCTCCTGCCTTTTCATGTTTTGTTTTGTTTAACCGAAATGTGTAGGCCTACTTAAAATTTATTAATATTCAAACAATACCTTGCACCTTCTCCTTAAATTTTTGGACGAAAAATTGGTGAAAAAATTAAGCCCAGTTCTCAAATGCCTATCGTAATTTTACATTCATTTACACATACATAATACAAGCATCTGAAACCTCTTAAAACCTTAAAGATGTAGAAAAACAGTAAAATGTATTCAGGCTGAATCTGATTACGAAATGAATAGCCTATATTTCGATTTTATTAGCAGTTAATAAAGGCAAAAAAAAAAAACCCTGGGTCTTTAAAAGTAGGGACTGTTTTTCTGTGGAGGAATATTTTTTGTTTTACATGAATCTCGAGATGTTTTACTGGTTGGATGATATGACTCTAAGATTCCACTAGAGGGAGCAAAATCCACGTGCTAAACTTCTGTCTCGCTCATGTAATACCCCACTCATAATCATTAGTGTTGAATTGCAGTGATTAAATATCCTCAAAGCACCATTGACCTTTATTTTTACTTTAAGTGCAACAGTAAAATTCAATTCATGGATAACCATATTAAGGAGAATCATGTTTTATTTCAAAACATATGTTGCATGTAGCAAGGTCACAGCACCGCTCACATTACTCTGATTAATCAGCATGTTCTGTTCAAATGGAGCTAATGGGAGAGATATTTATTGCACAACATATTCATAATTTATTGTGAATTCTCCACATTTTAGAGGTTAACAGGCACAAATACCACATTCAACAATTAGTAGTCTAAAAAGAAAGTTTGTGGTCATTAAGGTGTCGTTAATGCTCTGTAGAGGCTACTGTGACTATTATTTTGTCTTTGACAATTTTTCACTTTGCATTCACTGCATCACTGGAATGCACTGCAAACATCTAGTCCACATGTATGCATGCTACTATGGTCTAGGCAGGGCAGCTGTGAGAGGAGATTGACATGTGTTTGACATGTGCTAAATCCAGGTTCAGATCCCTCCCTTGGACCTGGACCCTTTCCAGACAGCCTGTCAAGAATTGGGAGCCGACGTTGTCCTCACCCTCACCTGAACAGAGAAAAAGAGGGAGGAGAGATACACAAGTGACCTTGAACTGCACTCAACCAAGTTCCTTGCCTGGCTTAATCAATAGGTATCAAATCTAGATAGATATTTTACTCCAACTTGGGCTTTCCTTGTTTATTTTGAATTAATATTATATGGTTTACAAAGCCTGTCTGCAAATCAAATTCCTCTTTCTGGACAGTGATATAGGATTTTAAACATGAAAATGTTAAGATTGTGCAGAGTATTTCATACACTCTATCGCTGTTGAATCTCACCTAGGAGGCCTCCAATAGCCAGATGACCCTCTTTCCATGTGGTCAAAAAATCAGGGTGACTCACTGGTATGGAAGACCTAGTGTCCTGGAATTCATCTTGAGTTATACGGAATATCAGGGATGATGCATTAAAGCCTATCACCAGTCCCTTCAAATTGTTTACCACAGAGAACTTTTCTTTGCCAAAGTTGAGTGTGACCTCCTGCAAATTCAAGAGAGAGACAGAAGAAACAATTCTGTGAGCGTGCACGTGTGCATCTGTATGTGTTTGTATTTGTTTGAATGTTAGCTTCACTTCTATGTTAAGAATTATTTGCAAATTTAGTTTGAATTATGCCTGTTTTACATGCATACCTTTATGTCAAAATGGGCCACTAAAGTCACCATAAGCTTTCGCCCAGGAGCTCTGATGCTCAAAATGGTTCCGTCCATCTTACTGAAATCTCCGCTCAATTCAACCATGACCTTTTCCTCATCTGCCTCAAAAGGGAAAACTGCAGAAGACAAAAGGGTAATTCACAAAATTCATAGAATTTGCTCATTTATTGTAACATGCTACATCTGAGTACAGCAAACTACGAATAAAAGGACAGAACATTTTCTACCCAAGATGTCATATATTGCAAGAATGCATTATCTCAGCCTGTTGGAGAGCTTGTTATTCTAAGAGGGAGCACTTGCCCATATCTTGTATGATCGAGCACAATGCTCCCACCTGAGGTGTTGAAAATTGCAAATCCGGTGCCAGGGAAGTAGCTGCCAGGTTGCACGTTTTGATTGCAGGGCCAGAGCTCCTCTGCCTCTGTCTGCCAGGGGACGCTGAGGTTCAGCCAGTTGCCTTCCCGCACACAGCCGTCCATCTGCGGCTCGAACTATAGCAAAGAAACTGGCAATGCATTTAGTGGAATTAAACAAAAGATCCACCCGATACACCCTTACAGCGCAGTTACACCTTGCTGGTACGAGACGAAATAAACTGTAATTTATAAGCTCATTTCAAGGTAGTATGTCTGTTTTATTGCCAAGGATATGACCAAATGTTGACACTAAGTCACATAGGAGAGGTATTTCCACTACAAGGCTGCAGCTACAATGTAATAAATTTAAAACACCAAAAGAAAAGTAATTTTTCTGGTGTTAGTCCTTCAGAATGAACGACAAAGGGTTCTTTTAAGACTCATAATTTTTCAAAAGCCTCAATAAAGCAGAATGCAATGCATTGTTACTTGCACAATCCCAACTCAAGGCCTCCCAACCAGCTTCAAACTGTATCACGCAGTCTTCATCAGCGGATGAACATCGCAAAACTAACTTGTGGAATCTACAGACTGAGACAAATGGGAGTAAAATACATCCCGTGAGTGGACTGACACACTATACCTGAACGATCATCTTCTCCTTGTCGATCAGGATCCCGCCAAGGGCCAGTCGGAGTTTACCTGAAAGCATTTCTTCTGTCTGTTTGGACTGCATTCCCACCACCAGCCCTTCAGAGCCGTCCACCTCTAGAATCACAAACTTCCCATGGTTGCTCACCTCCAGCTTGATGGCATCAGGGGCACGAGAACAATTCAGACAGTTTGTCAGTTTTCTAATCCGGTGTTGAGTCTTAACTCTTCTTCTGCGTTGTTTCAAGACTTTATCACACAAACACACACACACACAAAAAATATCAAACTGCACTAGAAACTCACTGTGTGCCATTTTCCGTCATTGAGTTTGGGGCCACCAGCCACGCTGATGAGGATGTCCCCTTTGCTGATTTGCATCAGAGGGATGCCATCTTTCAGGGACAAAACGAACCAGTCAGCCCCATCTTTGGTGTCTCCATAGAAAATGACACCTTCTGGATCAAACGTCCGAAACTGAAAGGTTGACTTGATACTACAGAGACAGAAAACAGAGACATTTCTGATTACTTTTTCTATGGTTGCACAGAAATCTCAATACGTATCCTTATAGAGTTCAGCTCCAGTTGTAATTCTAGGGGCCAGTTGGAGAAAGACAATATAATGAAGGGTTATTTAATATAGAAGTTATTGAAAATAAGGAAGCCAGAATCAACAATCCTTCAGTGGGCCCAGAGATCCAAACCATACCCTGTACTTGCTTCCACACGTTCTCCCAAGAGTTCATTTTCAAATATGCAAGAGCCTTTTTTCTGCCTCCTTAATCGTAGATTTTCAGCGAGCAGTTGCTGTGAAGCCCTCGCGGTGCAGTGGTTTGCTCCTGCTGACGTACCTGCTGATCTCAGTGATGTTGACTGTTGTGTGGATCAGTGGCCTCCAGATGTCTCTATGCTGGCCGAGGTAGAGGGTGGACCCTCCTGATACTTGTTTCTGGAAGACACACACACATGTCCATAAGACACTCATCTAAATCAGTCACTTCAGCTCTTTGTTCTGCACAGATCTGCTTTTGTATTTCCTTGTCAAGCATCTTGATTGGTTAGTGGTTAAAAGCCATATTAAATTGTTTATTCAATTATTGATTCAACTTAAAAACTATTTTAATGTGGGGATTTTAATTGCCGCTTAACGAGGGAAGTGTGGTCACTCAAATTGTTAAGTGCTAATGAAGTGCAAAATCAATGCAGAGTCATTGACAAGAGAGCCATATGGCAGCCAACTACAGTGTATCAGTATACAAAGGCTATCATGAAGCCTAATGGGGAAAAAACATCCAATGAGGTAAAAAAAAAAAAAAAAGAGCTAATAGAAAAAATAGCTAGTGGCATATTTGCCCAACAAACTGAGCAAAGTCTAAACAAATTATTATGAGGGCATGCTGGGATAGCCTTCTTCAGCAGGTATCCCAGGGTGGCTTGATTCATGACCTTTTCTTTCATATTTGGCTTTTATACAGCACTTCATCCATCCCGAGACTTTTAAAAACCTATAAAACATAGAATTAATAGGGCTTTTTTGCACATCTATACACAAACAGTATTTATGCATCATTACAATCTTTTGAAAATTGCCCAAGAGGCTCAGAGGCAGATATTTCTGCTACATATGGACTGTGTGACCTTTTCCCAATTTTACAGTGAGCAAACTTAAATACATCACAGGATTGATTCATGCTTCTGCAGAGATTTGGGGACTTTATTAAACCAAGAGAATACACATAGATCATTTATACACCATATGTGTAATTAAGATTTCCCCATTTAAGTTGATTATTATTTTTGTAATATGACCCATGCTTTTTAGGCAATTAGAATATTAGATAAAAGCATATTAGCAAAACACAGACACACATGTCAGTGCACTCATTCATTTCATACATTATAATCTTGGCATTACATGTGAACATACCTCACCCCGTCCGTTCCCCTGCCCCTCAGCTCCCCATCCGAGGAGGGTGAGGCTCAACGTGAGCAGCAGTCCACCTGCCATTGCTTTCCGAAACACTGCCATCCTTCAGTGCATTCACCCACCCCGGCCTCCCAGTGTGTAAGTCTCCTGAGCCCTTGGGTGGTCTGCAGACTCCAAGCTACCCCGAGGTGTCAGCGGTTGGGGATGAGGAGCAGAGAGACTTTGCAGCTGTGTGTGAAGCGTTGGCGCGTGCTGGCACACTGTCCCGGAGTCCATAGGGCAGATAAGCCATCGTCTGTGCAGGTTATTGATCCACACAGGATTTTTGTGAATAGACAGGTGGGCGAAAGACACGGAGAGGGCAGCAGGCAAACAGTGATCAGGTGAGGGGAAGGTTAGGGTCAAAGGCAGAAACAAGATGTCAGCCAGGGGCTGTTAAAATACAGATTCCAAATTTAGCAAACACCATTTTTGATAAAGTGTGCATTTCCATCAGTCTGTCGATCTCCTGCCTTTGTGGTGATTTATGCAGAGTGGACGCGACTGCAGGCTGGGTGAGTGACCTTAGCCAGGCCACTGATGTGTGTTTACCCATTGCACAGGAACCTTGATTCACCACCGCTGGCTGTGACTCAGTGTGTGTGCTGTTTGTGTGGGTGTGCATGTGTGTGTTGTAGAGTGAAGGGGAGAGAACGAGAGAAAGATGAGAGGTGAACTGTGCTTCAAGTCCCCAAACTATTTTTTTTTATATTGTTTCTCTCTTCTGCTGGCTGCATTCCTGTGATAGTTCCTTCCAGGAAGGCTGTGATACTGGGAAAAGCGCAACACACACACACACACACACACACACACACACAGACAAATGAACAAACAGTAAGCAACCTGTTATTCGGTTGTTTAGCATTTGAAGTTAATTTGAGCTATCAAATCACACTAACACATTTTTCTTGCTCGTGTGCACGCTCACAGTCTGACACATCTTTTAACAGCCATGAAGTATGTGAACGGCAGAAATGTTGATGTCACAGTAGAGGCACAGGTGTGAACAATAGTTTCAACAATGGCTGTGTTCCATTCAGCTGCCTCAGTTTCAGTGTCCGGGTATTTTTCATGCACTGGGGCTCTTGAGTGAACACAGCCATCATTAATGTCATTAGTAACACCTGTGCTTTACCTACAAGTCAAACTGTCTGCTGCGAAAAAGGTCTGATGAGGTGAACTAACTCAGTCTTTTGCTAAGCTTTATAACTGCACTGAGTGACTTTAAATCACAACCATCCCACAGGTCGTGAGCGCACCTTTTTCCACTCTTGACATTCCACGCTGAATGTTTTGAGAAAAGTATTCAATGCCTGAAATTCTTTCATTCATATTCAATTTTGTCAGAAGAAATTCATCCCCCAGATCACAGTGTTTGAGCGAGCGGGTCACCATGCTGACTGTTTCTACTTCAAACCACTGAGTGTCACTAGTGGGAAAGTGCTCATTCAGGGACGGTAAGAAAAAAGCTCCTGACTCTTCCAAGAGGAAGCTGTAATCAGCCCCTGGTTTACATGTCAGAAACGAACTTTGAGGACAAAGTGTATTGTGCTGAAGAAAACGCGAGAGCGCGCTGTGGTTAAAATCACATAAAAGACAAAAAAAACCCAAACATGGAATGAATAACGGAAGATACTGAAAAACACTCATCAGTGGAAACAGAGGATATTAAATCAACACTTGAGTAAATTGCAGCAGTATCAAACAACGGACCATGTGCTCAAAAGAAGTGCAAAGGATGGCCGCAATTTGCTCCGCTTTTAACATTTCGCTTAAATGCACATTTCACCAGAGAATTCACGGGGAGGATCAAACAATGCGAAGAAAGGCGTCCGCCAACTTTAAGCACATGGTTCGTATTAAGAACTCTAGATCAACTTGTAAAGATTACTTGAGACAGCATTTAAAAAAACCAAAACAAAACATGAGACCAGACGAGAGCTGATTTCATTGGGTCATCAGGTTAATACTTTATTTTGTTTGATTGCAGCAAAGAGAAAGAAAGGGAGACGGAAACGAGGGGAGAGAGAGAACAAGAAGAATGTCGGAAAAGGAGACTACAGACTTTGGGAGAGCTGTGGCTACAAGCCTTTGTATCAAATCTAAAGACAAAGTCATCAGGCAACATTAAAACATCTTTTAAAAATAACATTAACATATTTTGTGGGCTCTATATGGCACAGTATTACCCTAGACATGTACACGATACCAAAACAGTTTAGCCACACCCCTACATCTATGAACAGCTTCATAGCAAACAAAGCCATGAAATCTATCTCCAAATTATACTGTCATTTCTCAAGAAAATGTTCATTTACTATTCAAATTTCTTATGCCATAACAAGGCACCTTAACAGTTGAAATCTGGCAGATCCACATCTTACTATAGATAATTATTTAAATATCAAAGCAGAGGCACATTCATTTAAACTAAAACATACAGTAAATAGTTGTATATTACCACCAGATTCCAGTCCAGTCACTACAATACGTCGATTTGCATGCTTTTGGTCTGTATGATAACCGTGATGGCAAACTATGGCATAAGAAATGGTCCAAAAACACAAACATGTCCATCTACAGGAATGGCTTGAGATAGTGTATTGGAGACAGCAAGGCTTTTTTACACTGAAACTAACCCACAGAAAAGTGTCAAAAAACAAAAACAAACAAAAAAAAACAAACAAACAAAAAAAACAAAAACAGGTGGCCCATATACTGCCGAGGGGTATGCTGCTTAGGCAGATTTACAGTATTTTGGTTTTCTTGTTCACGCAGTCACTCACTTGTCGTACACAAAACACGTACGCCTACACGCAAAAGGCTTGTAACCACACCCGAGGGGATGCTTGTGCGCCCCTGCAGTCGGTCACGCTGTGTTTTTAAACCAAAAGGCGGCCCCGGTACCAACACGCACACACATGCACTCACACTGAAACACATGTACTTCATTCAGAGGAGGTGCAGTGTGCGAGTGTATGCTTGAGGGAAGAGGGAGAATTAAACAGCTCCTAAATAGTGACGGTGAGACGTAAATGTGGCAGCTAGTTTCTGAGGAATATTTCCAAACTGCAGTCTATAATGAATTCGAGAAAAAAAAAAAAAGATATTAACAGAGATATGGAAGATGAAGAGGCCAGAAAATATAAAAGGAAACGGAAACAAAAGCTGTGCGCACAATGCCAGATTTGCTGAGGATATAAACGGTTAGGAAGCAAGTGTTGCTCATGCTTTGTGGATACAGAACCCAAGTTTACTGACATGTTCCTAGGACTACTGTATATATGCATACCAGACGTTATACGGTTCTTTAACAGGTTATTTGTGTCAAAACAGAAACAAAAAGGAACTGAAACCAACTCTACCATTAATGCAGCTGTACTTCATTAACCTCATGACTAAATTTACATTCATATTTTTAAGTTTACTCCCCCTTTTCACTGAAGCCATGTCCATCTGGTAAGAGGGCTAAACAACATAAACAACAACATAGTTTAACAAAACAAACATATAGAGATAACATTACACATAACAAAAAGGCCCCAGGAGGGCACCTGGGGAGTTTTCGGCCACCACTTTGGCTGCTAAGCTCAGCCTTTTCCTCCCTCTTAGTAAATGACACAGGGCAGGAGGGGAAATAGTTCAGGCTATTTCCAATCTCCCCTCGGCTGGGGAGCAGGACAACGCTTTTTGTCCCCTAAGTCATTTCTGTGGGGCTTTCTGACACAGAGTCCAACAGTTTTGTGCCCATATATATTTTTTTTCCTATCCAGAAATAACTCAATACCCTGAATCCATTTTTTTTCTTTTTCCTTCCTTGCTATTGCTTTCTTCTTCCTGGCTTAGGAAATGGAGCCTTTTCCTCTTCCAATCAAAGAGGAAAAGGCTACGCAAGATGAAGGCTGACTGGTTTTTATTCTTTTCCTTTTTTATGTGAAGGAAATGAGATGAGAAACGGAAGTGCAACGGTCTACCAGCCTTTAATTCTTACCCAGTGGCCAGCTACATATCCAAAGCAGCTACAAGTGTCCCTTTTAAGTGACCACTACTTTTCTATTTTTGTGCACATAAGGTATAAACTATGGTGAATGCTATACAGATCCTACAGTGTCATCTGGCCACAAAGTCGCCAGGTTAGTCGAGACATTAGAAGCTCAGATGATCTGTCATTGTCATAGACTCACGTCCAGCCATAGCAGTGACTTCTTAATGATTTGGATATGAGGAATCACTTCTAAATGCACTTCTACACATTGACCTACAGTAGCTATTCCAACTAGAGTAGGAATGCTGTGTGCGTCTCACACGGAATGATCTAGCCATTCACGCACATAACTTCATCACTCAAACACGCACGCGCACACACGCACACACTTTTTTCCACGCATACCCAGTAATACCTGCTTAAGCCCACCTCTGCATGCACAAATCCCGACACACATGTGCATGTACATGCTCATAATGTAGCGTCCGTCGACGGCATAACAACAGCGCGCGCCCGCGTTCCCATTCGCTCACGCAAACACGCAAAGGTTTGAGTTGCTTAATGCGCCACCTCCAACTGTGTTGAGTAAGGACTCTTCTGTCTCATCCCTTATCCTTGCCCACACAAGCCTTCCCTGAAGAGCGTTTATCCTCGTTATGCGGTGACTATAAAGGGAAGCAGACTGAACTAATTTTTCACACAACACACACCCTGTTAGCAGTTCTTATTCTTATAGATAATATAATGAGTCAGAGAGGAAGATTAATCAAGCTCTAGAACTACGACACACTACAGCAAGACAGGAGAGATGCGCAGAAAGGTGAGCAAGAGTAAAGAGAGGGGAGTAATGATACGTCACTATAATATCGGCCTCTCTCCCCGTTTCTTTGCTCCTTCTCCCCCCTTCAACCTACTCCTGATTTAATGCCTAGCTCTGATCTCTACTGAATAAAAGAGAGGCAGGGGTACTGTGCGAGTGTACTCAGTGACCCAGTGAGCAAGCACCCCTCCCGCTCCCATCCTAAACAGGCCAGGCGGTCCCCATTGAAATATATTCCTTATAGTGTTTCCGTGTCCTACGGTTTGCCGCCGCTGCTGTCTCGCTGCTTCTTGCCGCTGCCGCTGCCGCCGCTGTAGAGGCTGGGGTTCGCCACGAGGGGGTGAGGGGCTGCGCCCACGTAGGGTCCTGCGGTGGCGGCGTAGTTGAAGATGGCGGGGAGGAAAGGCAGAGGCTCCACCTTGTCCCCCCCGGGCGCCATCATGTTCAGAGCCACAGGAAGAGCCGCCAGGTTGTAAGGGTAGGCCAGCAGCTGAGGCCCGTAGAGCAGCTGGTAAGGGTCCGGATAAAACGGCAGCTTAGCCAGGTCCCCGCCGTTGGGAACCATCATTTTTCCAAGTGGGCCAAAGGGAAGGGCTCCTGCGGGATAGGAGGACATGAGCAGGTTTTCCTCCTGCTTCTTACCAGAGCGGTAGCCGTCTGGCACGATGAGGGGTAGGGGATAATTCTGGGCAGGGTAGCTCACCGGGGTGGCGTCCCCCTGCTGGGAATCTCTGGAAGAAACGGTGTCCTGGGGCTCCGGCTCAGGTGGCTGGGGGGCACGGGGGAGAAGCAGAGCGTGGGCAGAGGGGCGGTCGCCGGCGGCAGCTGCTCCGGTGGGCAGCGTGAGCCTGTCGAGTCCTTGTGAACCGGAGTGAACCTGGCGGTTGGTGTGAGCTAACAGTCCAATAGTTGAGGGGGATCGGCAGGGCGACTTGGGAGTGTGCCTGTGCGAGGAGGGTCCATTCATAGTGGTTTGAGTGGGGATATGCTGGGGGGACGGCACAGGGCTCAAGGGCTCCTCTTTGGGGACCAACAGAGAAATCTGGTCCTCGGGGGCGTGTGCAACTCTACTCATTTGCTGGACCCTCTCTAACTCCTTTTCTCTCTCTTTCGCCATTTCTTTGTCCCTCTCCCGCTCTCGCTGTCTCTCGAGCTCCCTCTCTTTCTCTCTCTGCCTCTCTATCTCCCTCTCTCTCGCCAGAATAGAGGACATGGTCAGGTCTTGTGCTTCGTCGGGAGAGGGACTCCTGGACAGGGACTGACCCCTGAGCTCCTGGACCAGAGGCGGCTCCTTGTAACCCGCGTGCAGAAACATGCCACTCCCACCCTGCCTCTCTCTGTCCATAATGACCCCATCCCGTTTCATGAATCCCCCCTCGGAGATGAGAGCTGTTGTCATGGAAACAGGAGGAGCAGCAGTGGTTATTCTGGTCTGTGACGTCATGGGCACATTTGGAGAGGTGTTGGTGGATGCCACGATGTGCGCGGCGGGGCTGGGTATTCTGTGGATCTGGCTGTCTAGGTTCTTTTTGCTGGGCGTGCGGTAGTCCAGACACTCGGCTCCGTTCATGACCAGCACGCTCTGGAGGGTGGAGGGCGTGGCGGGCGTGAATTCGTGTTTGGTGGGCGTGAGGTTGACCGGGCTTTCTGATGGAGGGTCTGCAATTTGCGGGCTGGGCTCTCTCTCGGGAGCGGGATGCGTGAGCTCTGTCGGTTCAGGTTTGTCGCCGGATTCTGACATCTGGCGTTCGTCCGTCAGTTTGCCGAGATGGTCTTCGTGCTGCCGTGACGCCAAACAGTCGCCGCTGCCGGGCGGCTCGGGCGTCGAGTAGCTGATAACAGAAACAGAGAGAGCACTGGGAGCTTGTCCTTTTTCAGTCTCTAGGTGTCTGCTAACAGTGTTAACAACTATTTCTGTTGTTTTTGGCTCTGAGTCTTTATCATCCTTTTCTCTCTCTGGGGAACTGCTTAGCTCGTGGCGTCGGATGTGGCGTGTTAGCGCCGACGAGGTCTTGCACACTTTGTGACACTGTGGACAGGTGTGTCGTGACAACGCTCTTCTGCTGAGGCGACTCGGACTAGAATTGCTCCCCGCTAAGCCTAACTGCGCCCCTTTCTCCTCGTCGTACTTTGCGATCTCTGGCGCCGATTTGACGCCGACCCCTTCGACTTGTTCGCCGAGTGCCACTTTAGGGGGGGCCGCCGAGGGTGCCTCAGTGGGCTTGGGATGCTGGGCTCTCTGGTGGTCTTCCAACTTCTCCCTTGAGGGAAAAGTGGCTCGGCAGAAGAGGCACACGAACTCCAGCAGATGGCTCAGCTCGTGTTTGTCTCGCTTCCTGGGGCTCGAGAACCAGCGGCCGCACGTACCACACTCCGCTGCGTTCCCGTTAGTCCAAGGCCGCCTCTTTATTCCCGTAGGAGCCACTGAGGTAGACACAGGAGGCTTTGGAGGGTGCAGAGGAGGAGAGGAAACATGGTGACGGGCCTCCTTCACTTGTTCTTCCGCCTCTTTGTTTTTCTTTTTCCTCTCTCCCTCGTCTCTGCTAGCTTTTGGTGGTTTCTCAGCTTCCTCGATCTTCCCCTCCTCTTCCTCGTCTTGCGATTTATCCGTTTCTTTATTCACGTGGTTCTTGAGTCTCTCCGCCCTCCTCTTCAGCCGGATGGAGCGCTTGAACTTCAGTTTTCTCTGCCAGCTCTTGACCCTCTGTAGGTGTGCCTGCGCCTTTCTCTTGGGCTTGTAGGAGTAGTAAGGCCGCCATAAATTATCCTCGGTGTCGTGGTCGCTCTCCTGCTCGCGCACCTCCTTGCGGAAGTAGTACTCCCTCACTTCGTCTGGGGACTTGGAGCTCTTTTTCCTGACCTCCTCCTCCTCCTCCTCCTCTTCCTCCTCCTCCTCCTCCTCCTCCTCACATTCTCCCCCGTCCTTATCACCTTCTGCTTCCAGGCTGGCTCGGCGGTGGAGGCGGTGTTTATGGTGATGGTGGTTGGAGTGAGAATGGCGTAGTTCCCGGGCTTCCCGCACGGACGACGCGTCGCTCCGCTTGGTTTTGGGCGGAGACAGGCCCTTGTCTCTCCTCAGGTCCGTCTCGGAGATGCTGCGCTTTACGATCGCCTCCTCGCCGATGCGTACGGTGATCTGGCACAGCGGCCCCGCCTCTTTCACCTGCGACCCCACAGGCGCCAACAGCTGCTTCGAGTTGGAGATGTCGCTTTTGCTGTGGGACTTGCGCGACTTGTGAAACAGTCTCTCCGTGTCCGCGTCCTGTCGGCCTTTCGACGAGCGCTCCTCCGCGGCGGCGTCGGAGCTGTCCCTCGACCTCTTCCTGTGGCCGGCGTCCGCGCCATCTCTTTGCTTTTTGATCGGCCTGGGGCTGCCCTTGTGTGACGACGTCTGACAGACGCCGGTTTCCGGGGATGGGCTGTTCATCGGGCTTTTCTCGCTCCCAGAGGCGACCTGGTTGCTGTGCACGATGACGGAGGACGACACCGCCGTCCCGTGAACTATGACGGAGGGTTTCGTGTGGCCGTATGTGATCACAGAAGGCATGCTCGGTTCTGCGCCTCGGCCGGTCTTGGGAGTTTTGGTTTTGCTGCTACTGGACATTTTGAAGCTGCCGCCGCCGCCTCTCCCGCCGTGCTCCGACTCCAGGGCCTCGCCGTCACGATGTCTAACTTGGGGCATGTCCGTTTGGGGGAGGGGCGTTAGCGCGGAGAGGTCCCTGTGCTCGGCGGCGGCCACGGTGACGGGGAAGCCATCGGGGAAGGCATCTGGGTCGGGCTTTACGCTCTGAGCGTGGGCCCCGCTGATGAGGCTTTGTAGGTCCCCGGGGCCCAGAGCGCAGCCCAGGCCGGGCAGGGAGAGGGAAGGTGCTTCGGTCGGCGGCAGCAGCAGGCCGTTATGCAAACTGTCGCTGTAGGTCTTGTAGGGTCTCTTCTGGGAGCGCATGGGGAGAAGGCGGTAGAGCTTGAGGGCGTTAGCTTTCTGCTTGTAGCCGCCGTTAGCCGTCTTTTCGCTGGAGATGAGGCTGGGGTTGATCCCGTGGATGGCCTTCTGGTGCGTTTTCAGATTGTAGTAGGTGGCGAAGGCGTCCCAGCAGAAGATGCACTGGTAGCGGCGCTCGCCCGTGTGCCACACCTCGTGCTTCGTGCGGTACTCGGCCAGGGCGAAGACCTTGTCGCAGTAGTGGCACGGGTATCTGCGGCGCCACGAGTGCACGTTGGAGTGGCGCTTCAGGCTGGACAGAGTCATGTAGGAGCGCTCGCACACGGAGCAGAAGTAGATGACATTGCCGTCCACCACCTTCACAAAATGGTTCTCATCACCCTCGAGTAGCTCTGTGGCTGCTGCATCATCACCTTGGATACGTGCCAGGAGGCTCCGTGCTTTCTTCCCCGGCCGCGCCTTGCTGATGTCTGTCTCTCCCACGATCACTCCTCCCTCCACTCTCACCTCGCCCTCCTCCAGCGGCTCCTCCTTCGGCTGCACGGCGAGCGAAGGAGGGCCCAGGCTGCCGGAGGAGGCTTGTAGGCTCGGCACCCTGCAGGCGGCCTCGTGGGACTGCAGCCGCTTGCTGTGGATGAAGACTTTGCCACAATAGCGGCAGCTGAGGGCGCGGCTGCCACGATGCAGCCGCATGTGGACCGTCAGGGAGGAGGCCGAGCTGAAGAGCCGGTGGCACACGCCGCAGATCAGCTCGGGCTTCAGGCTGTCGGTGGGCGAGTAGGACGACGAGTGAGGCGGGGCGGTGAGGCCCTCGGATGGGGGAGGAGGAGGCGGCGGCAAGGGGGGAGGGAGGTGGAGGGTGGGTGGGTGAAGACTCGGTATGTGAGGGCTGCCCACTTTCCCGGCCGGTCTTCCTGTGATTTTCTCCCTCCTGTCCACGTCGCCGCCTCGCTGATAGGCCGACGTGCCCAGGCTGAAGAGGATCTGGGCGGTCTGAGAAGGCGAGGCCGTGCCGTTGGCCAACCTGTGCCTCTCGTCCCATCCGTCGCCGCCGTACACGCCCCCTAAAGCCCCGCCGCCGGAGGATCTCGGGGGCGACCTGTGAAACTGAGTCTCTTGGCTGAGCTTGGAGCACTTGAGAGGAGGCGGGGATTTTATGTCCTTCCTGATAAGTGCGTGAACAGTCATGGGGGACGAGGAGGAGGACGGCGAGGAGGACGGAGAGCTGTCGTGCCTCGGGGGCTTGAAAGGCCTGTGCTTTACGTCCATGGTGGCGTCCAGTTTCCACAGCGACGCCTCGTCCGAGCTCTTGGAGGATGGCCGCCGCCGGTGGGGGGATGGGGAGGACGAGGAGGAGCTGCGACAGTGGTTTGGAGACGTCAGGGAGGCAGGAAGGGGGGCGGCGCTAAGTGGGAAGCTTAGGGTGATTTTTGCATTTTTAGGTCCATCAGCCATGTCCTCCAGCCTGTCCTCCATCATGGCCTCTCCCCGGCCTCCGTGCCGTTTACCCTTCATCTCCGACTGCTCGGCTTCCCCTCCCTCCTCCTCTTCTTCGGGCTGAGAGGCCACTCCAAGACAGCGGACCGGTTTGAGTAGCCCTTGGATCTCGCTCAAACTGACAGGCGGGTGTGATAGGGAGGGGGCCCGCGCCGGTGGCAGTCGCGGGGAAGACGAAGCCGACGGCCGCTGACTCTGGCGGCACGTGGTGACCTTGGTTGCACTGCGCGCGAGGTTGCAGAAGGGAGGTAGCCCTGCAGCCAGGTGTTGCTCTCTCAGACGTGACTGAATAAGACCCGCGTGGAGGGGGTCCCACACCTTCTCACCGGACACCATGACCAGCCCCCGAAATCTGAAAGAAAAAGCAGAAAATCGAATTAGCACCGTAAAAGACAACCGTCCGACACATGCATGTGCGTCGACGTAAAAGCAAAGAATTAAACTTTACACCAAAAGCCTTTCGCAGGAGCGGCCATGACGCTCGTGGAACACTTTAGAGAAACGGAAAAGAAAACTAAATGCCCCAGCAATGCTGAACTCCAACAGCCTCAGCCAGGAATGGTGAGTGAAAGGAGGGAGAGGGTAGGGGGGAAGGAATGAATCTGCGGCAGTGCTGGTTTAGATTTCAGCGTGCCACAACCAAGCCTTCAGAAAGGCATTCCAGAGATCCATCTCTCTCGGCTGTGACACAACATTCCCTACGCCTAATTGGAAGCCGTTCAGGTTTAATCAAGATTCAGAATAGCGTTAACTCAGATCCGCGGCCCAAAAAACGCAACGTAAAAATAGTCCCCGCTCTCCTGCTATTTGAGCAAGAGCCCTTGTTAGCCGTTCCTGGCAGTGGCTAGTATTTGCCGGGCATGACTCTAACCATTTATTTGTGAAGGCAAAGGCGGGAGGGAAGGAAAAGAGGGGAGGCAAGATTGTATGCATGTGCACAGAGAAGGGGTGTTTTTCCGCCCTCTGCATCCGGTACAATCTCGGCTAAGCTGTAGGAGATGAGCGACAGGCTACTCTCATTTCCATTCTAATTCGGCTGCCATGGTGGCGGATGCGGCCCCAGCGATCTCTCTCTCTCCATGCGTGAGATAGCTGCAGATTTCACGTGCGACGGGGCCTATGCGCCGTTATTACTTATTTAAAACGGCTCCACTTGTTTAGGTCGGCCGAAGAACGGCGACGGTATAAGGCCATAATGATGCGACGAGGAGAAAAATCCTCAGTCATGCTTTTCTGCCTGCGTTTTCGAGCAGCAAAGCAGCCAGGAAGGCAGGCCGCTGTAAAATTCCACAGGCAGCCCTGAACAGGCAGAAACTAGGTCAGCACTGTTATTGCAGAGGGAAGAGGAGGGAGAGAGAGAGAGAGAGCGAGAGAGAGAGAGAGCGGGAGAGAGAGAGAGAGAGAGGGTGAGGATGAGGGAGAGTGAAAGGGTGATAGAAAAAGGGAGAGAGAGAGAAAGAGAGTGAGGGTTAGTGAGAGAGCAGGAGACAGAGAGAAGGAGGGGGGGGCAGGAGGGGCAGAAACAGGAACAGTCAGACACACTGCACTGTCAGACAGACAGGAGCCCAGGCAAACACTTGCACACACACACGCACAAAACAACCAGCGCATGGACAAACATATAATCACGCACATACACTCACACAAACAAACATGCATGTGTACACTGTGGCACTGTACATACACTCATACATGCCCACAGGCAAGACACACAGACAGACAGACAGACAGACATAAACAAAGTAGTTCAATATGGATGGGCCCCGCTTGTAAATGACATTCAAAACCAAAAAGGTGAATCTGAGTGCAACGCGGCACCGAGGGCCGAGGAGATACAGGTGGAGTGAAGTGCAGGCCGCGAAACGAAAACACAAGTGTCTGTTAATGACGTACTTAGTGCGAGCGGCGGCACATGCTCTCTGTTGAACAACAAACCGAGTTGATGCCTATTCAACGTCATCTCTGTCTCACAAAAGAAAAAAACAAAAAAACGAGGACGCCACAATGCTGTCTCGCCTAGGCATCGCCACATTTTTTGCCGCTCTGTATTGAGGCAGGCCCGCCGCTGTCACTCAACGTTCGCCGAGCGATAGATGTTGTGCAGGAAATCCCTTATGGCAAGCGGCAGCCTGCTACAAGTGGGCGGACACGCTGAGAGACGGCGCTAAGGCTAAAAATTTCACCATCTCATCTGATGCTCGCGCCGCCGCGGACAGGAAAATGCGTACGACGCCCCCTCGCTCTTTTTCTTTATCTCCCTGTGACGCACACAGGCGCTGCACAAGGCACAGCCTGCACGACACGCCGTCTGACTGTGACAGGCAGCTTTTAACACGCTTTAAATGTACCGGATTTACTCTCACACACACACACACACACAGAGACGAATGCGAGCGCAAAAAACGCAGGGACGGGGAAAAAACGCGGGGAGACACTTTTTTCCGCCGTCTTCTTGTTTGTGCACACGCGAAAAACACGTCCTTCTGTTGCAACTCGCAGGAGGCACAAACAAACGTGACCGTGGATGTGAAAAGGACCCCGAAGCAAAAAATCAAAATAAACAGCAACCCTGTTCCCACACCTCTCTGCAACAGGATGTTCTGCGCAAACAAACATGTTGGTCAGCCCGTGAAGTGTTCATCTATTTACGCTTGTGGCACTTCAAAAACCGCACAGCTCGAGCAGGTTTTCTCGGCTCGGTGCAGGACAAATCGCTAACTAGAACCCACGTCGACATAAAACACATAACACCAAAACGCACTTTCGTACAACGGCAGACGCTCCCCCGCTGACGGGCAGAGGGAACAGAGGCGTACTTTTACCCACACGCTGATTCAATTTGTATTCCGTATCGAATGACAAATGTGAGACAAAAGTAAACACCGCTGGCTTTTGATTTTTTTTAGAAATTTTGTAATCTCGTTCTTTAACATTAAATCATTAGGAATGGCCCAGACTTGCACGTCGGTCTCCCTCTCGTAAAACAGTTTAGCTTTAAAAACCAATAAACCTATCACTAATAGTTTAAAAGTTGCCGTTTGGCTCGATAACCTGTCCACGTTGTCTGCTCGAATCCTGGGACCGATTCAAAGCGGCAGCAGTTTTACTATTTGACACCGAGATATTTTGCCAGGAGCATCTGAAAAGCACGGATGACTTTATGACCTTGGAAACCGTTGCTCAGCAAGCCGCCGAATTTAAACATTCACCAGGAACCCCTCGCCGCGCTAAAGTGGCCTTGCATAACATAAGGCAGGGACGGCAGAGAGGAGTTTGGCTGGTGCGCCAGCTCAAGGCCTTGAACCAGCCGTTGAGCAATCTGTTTATTCCACACTGAAACTGGTACTTGTGCTGACAGACAAATAACAGTCAGGATTCGACGCTTGTTTGTTTTGTTTCCCTTTTGCCATCTTCCATCTCAAAGGAATTTCCTCAAAAATCTAACCGCGACTATTGTGATATTATGCACTTCAAAGGGAAAAGTGCGTGCAGTGCTCAAGCTCAGTTTGGCTCTAAAATAAACCGTTTTAAGCTATTTGGTCCGATACATCTCATAATTGAGGATTAAAAGTCCGATCATGGCAAATTACATTTTTAATACTGTCTTTTAGTGCCACTTAATTTACTTTCATATTTTAATATGCATAAATAAATAGCTAACATTTGTACTCAAGCCTCATTAAAATGCATTTAATAGAATCTAACTAAAATCAAGTCATCTCTGCTCTCTGGAGCTATCACCATTAAAGGACAATTCTGGCTGATTACAACTTGGGTCTTATTTGCGTGGTATTTTCATCTAAATCACTTTATTTTGAGATGAAACTGACAGCGAACACACTCAAAATGTTGGTAATAACCCCCCGATCGCACAGAAGACCTGTGTTTGCACAAAGCTACAGTAAACTGACAAAGTATGCTGGAGGTCAAGGCGGAACCAGGAAGTTCGGTGTGCTTTTTTTTGTTTTTTTTTCTGCGTATTTCTTCTTCGGCCCTCTATTTCAGCGGCGTCACTGCATTCACACATCTCGGCAATTAGGCCGCCGAGTGCAATGTTGTTATTACCGACAAGGAGCGGGAGCCGAGCCGCAATAACCCAGAACCGTCCTTCACTTTCTTTGGCGGTGATGTGCCGTCATCTTGTGTTTGTGTGTGCGAGGGGGAGTTTAGGGGGAGTGCCTGCGAGGCAGAATGTGGGGGGCCTCGGTGTTTCCAGCCGGTGAGCCAGCGGCGAGGAGCATGTGGGAAGAGAAAGGTGTCGGTTGGGCTTTCTCCCCAGCGAGGGGCAGCCAGAGGGGCCCGACTATCGGAGCAGCAGTTGGTCTGTGAAGAGAAGGGTGTATGTGTGCGAGTATGAGGGTGTGTGTGTGTGTGTGTGTGTATGTGTGGGTGGGGGGGACGGTGGGCATCGTTAGCAAGAACAGCTACTGAACTCTCCACAACCCCCCGGCCAAGAGAGCGTGGTGGAGCCAGCCAGATGGGATAGAGGGAGGGGAGGGAGGAAGTAAGGGAAGTTGGTATGGGGTTGGGGAGTGGTTGAGTGGAGGTGGTTGTGGTGGTTTGAGTGGGGGGAGGTAAGGGGTAACTTCAAACATGTCTCTCCTATGTTCGCATTTCATGGTTTCCTTGTCTCTCAGATCCCCCTCAGCATGACTGACTGCGTGCCCCCACGTCTCCCCCCCTCTCCCCTCCCCTTCCCCTCCCCAGCGTGTAAACTGTCGTGTCGTGGTGTTTTCGCATGCCGCTCCACGCACCGGCGAGCCTGCCCGTGTCTAAAAAACGCCCGCCATACTCTCCACGCTCTGTTAGCTCCCAGCCCGGCACGTAATTCCCATAATTCTGCTCGCTGCAACAGAATCACGGGAGGCATTAGGGAAACGGTGAGGCCCAAAAAAAAAAAAGTACCGCTGGAGAGCAGTAACACTACACCGGTGACCTTTTTGAGGTAATTTCCCCCAAAATCATT
>JBCAUF010000092.1:11721786-11743730 GCA_038406115.1 Haemulon aurolineatum
AAAAAAAAAAAAGTACCGCTGGAGAGCAGTAACACTACACCGGTGACCTTTTTGAGGTAATTTCCCCCAAAATCATTTTCAATTTCACATGCAGTCCCCGTCGAAGGAGGGTGTGAAAGCCCCATATTGGACTTCTCGGTCTCAAACAAACCAAGACACATCTGAGTATTAGCGAGGCTGAGGCAGAGCGGCGGCGGTAGCAGCAGCCACCGTAAAGTGTACGTCTTACGGGTTAGAGGAGACGAAGTGCTGCACCAGCTTCCTGAGCATGTCCACATCCTTTATGTTTGTGGCATTTAGAAGAAAAAAGAAAAAAGAAAAAAAAAAAAACCCTGCATAATCACACAAAGCTAACCAAAACTCGTCCTTGCAGTCCGCGAGGCTTGCATGGCAGCAGAAAAAAAAGGCCCCGAAAGACGAATAAAGCAGACGTGACTTAATTCGCGTGTGACCCACAGAAGACAAATGACCAAAACAGAACGGCCGCCTCGGCCCGCGACAACGTCATCATTACCGTGCCCACGGAGCGGCGAGGAGCAAACACTTCCTATTGCCTGACCTATGACCCCTGTCCCTGTGGCAGAGCGGATCATATATTCCATACATCGAGCGCTGAGGGGTGGGGAGGGTGGGAGGGGGGGGCTCGGCTCCCGTGAAAACCAGGAATGTGGAGGGGAAGCTTGGCAAGCAGATGCTTCTGTTGTTTTGGAAAAAAGAAGAAGAAGAAAAGTAAGGCTCTGGGGCAGCCGCGAACGAACGAACGGGGGGCCGGTGACATCAATATGCCCTCTGCCGCTCCACGAGAGGCAACCTCCCGAGCAGCAACAACAACAGGCTGGCAAAATGGAGGACGAACTGGGCGGCCCGTCGCCGACACAAGAGACAGAACCAGTCTTTTTGGGAAGGGGAGATGAGATGTTTACCGTCGCCTGCGAACAAGTTTCTCCCCCCCCTCCTCAAAACACTTCCTCTGATGTTGGTACTAAGTTGATGGGCTGGCAGAGCTGGCCCACCACGTTAAGGCCCCCAAAACAACAAAGCTCACATCTGTTCCGACGTGTGCTGGACGCCCCCCCTCCCCCCCCTTCAACCCCCCCCCCCCAACACACACCAACCTCCCTCCCTCCCTGCCCTCCCCGCTGATTTGCGGTGAATCACGGGGACGCGTGAGGCTCCGATAAATTAAAAGTTTCATCACAATCTCGAAACGAGTCATCGCTCTTGAAAAAGAACTGCGTGGTGCGCCAGCAACAGAGGGGAGGATGAGGGAGACGAGGCCTGTTACTGGCACACACACACACACACACACACGCACGCACGCACGCAGGCAGGCAACGCACGCACACAGACAGACTCAGCACACAGACGCACACACACACTCAGAAATACGCTTCCATAAACACACACACAGGCAGGCAGGCAAGGCAGGCAGGCACGCACACGCACTGCATAAATGCGCACACCCACCGACGCTCACGCCCCAACACACGCACACAGTAAAATAAAAACCTTTTCCTCCTCTTCACGCGCGGAGCAAGCCACCGCCACGGCAAGCAAGCGCCGGCGGAGAGTGAAGCAGAAAAACAAGCAGGAAAAACAACAGAATTCAGCCTCTCTTCCTCTTATTCTCTCTGGCTGTCTCTCAGGAAGGCAAGCATACAAGAGAACGTACCTCGGAAAACCTCCTGCTGCATCTCTGCTGCGATGTGTTCTCTCCCCTCACACTCCCTCTCTCCCTCTCCCTCTCTCTCTCTCTCTCTCTCTCTCTCTCCCCCTTGGTCTGTGTATGCGCACGTCTGAGTGTGTGTGTGTGAGAGAGAGAGGGAGAGAGAGAGAGACAGAGCGAGAGAGAGAGTGAGCGAGCGCAGGGAGAGGCGGTGCACACACACACACACAGACGCACACACACACACAGACGCACACACACACACACATACAGGCAGCAGTGTGTGAAGACAGAGGGCAGGAGCGATTCTCACACTCGAACTTGCTTGCGCTCTCTCTCGCTCTCTCGCTCGCTCGCTCCCCCCTTTCTTGCGCTCTCTCCCTCTCTCTCTCTCTCTCTCACTCCAGTTTTTGCCTCTGACACACGATTCTTAGTGTTTTTGCTCTTTTTTTCCAGCAAGTGAACCCCCCCTCTCTCCCCCCTCCCTCCCCCTCCTCCTCCTGCCCTCCTCTGCACGCACCCCCCACACCAAACCCCCACCCCACCCCCCCACCCCCACTGAATCCAATCTTCTTTTTATTTGGAAGTGTTGTTCCCTCTCTCCCTCTCTCTCGCTCTCTCTCGCTCTCTCCCTACACGCACACATGCGCACGCACTCACGCACGCATGCCCGCACGCACACACACACACACACACACACTCTACTTTATATACACAAAGCCCAGCGATAGGGAGAGGGAGGGAGAGGCAGAGAGGGAGACAGAGTGGGAGAGCAAGCAAGCAAGAGGACGCCATTTAAGCAGTTTGTTACGAGCACTGCAAGTCCCCAAAATGGCTGAAAACAAACAGGAACCACGCCAACTCAGAAAACCTGGGCACAAGGACGGACGGACGGACACGCAAGAGACGGGGAGCGAGGGAGGAGAGCGAGCGAGCGAGGGAGAGACGGGCGGGAAAGTGAGACAGGGGAGAGAGGACAAACTGGCGGTAGTCAAATGGCGGACGGGAGCACTCTGCGAAACAAGTGGAAGTTGAGGGGGAAAATGGAAGCATTAAAGGGGTACTCCGGCGATTTGGCGCCGGGCGCCGACAAAGTTCGGGGACCCGCGCGGGTGGCGGTTAAAAAAAGAACGGGCAAAATCGATGCGGCAGAGGCCGAGATATCCCGACCCCAAAGTCCCCCGGTATGGGTCCCGCGCCAGAAATGCTGCATCCTTCATTTCCCATGATGCAACCTGATAGCCTCTTTCGCTGAGTCCCTGCTTTATCGAATGCCCCACGTCTCTCAAACTCTACTTCTGCTGCTTTCTGACCCTGAAGGGCAATCAGAACCGAAATAGAAAACAGCACAACAGGCAGTGTTGACGGGGGCGTGTTCCTTCAGATACCAGTGAAATTATTAGTTACGACCCGGGGCGACCGGTAAGAGTGATGACTCCATGTGTTTGAAGGGCGAAACACTGCGAGGTGGCTACTATATACTACTACAAAAAAGGCTTTTTACAACTGATTATTTTTGACATTTGCAAAATAAACAGTTATTTCATATTTGCACAAATTAGACTGCCCGCCACGTGTTGCTGCCAGTCGACGACGCCTTTGGTTGCGGGAAAAAATGATTTCACAGAAGCTCTGCAACACGCACGTATCGCAAATGGCGGTGGTGGCATCACATTACACAAATGACTGTCGCTTGCAAATTGAGTCCTACGGGGCGCTCTTGCACGCTAATGCATGGGCGTAGCGTATGGCGTTTTTTGAAACGTGTCAAAAAATAACCGGGGAGGAAATGATCTCATGCTGCAAACGGCAGCTCGGCTGTGATGGAACAGGCCGGGGGATCAGGATCTTTTTTTTTTTGTGTGCCGGAGAGCCGCCGTGCCAACGCCGCGGGTCCCGAAAAATGGCGGTCCAGAGCACGATCTCATTCTCTCGGACTTCGGTAAAGCTCCCTCCCAGACATTATACAAGTGTTTTCACAAGCTGAGTAGTCCTCCCCATGACTGGTAAACTGATCTTCATGTGAAATAGCGGCGAGTGCCTCTTTAAAAGAGAAAAAAGGGGTAAAAGGTGGTCGGACGGGGGACAGAAACTGGGGCAGCGATACTCTTCGATTGTCCGTGCTCTCGGCTAAAAAAAGGGTTCAAGTAGCCATCAGCGACGATGCCGGTCATGTCAATTAACTGCTTTTAGGTCAGCGTGTGTGTCTGCGTCTGACACATGTGGCTAAGCCGAACATGCCTGTGACGAGGCCCCCCGTTTCGTTTTTGCCCGCCCCTCAACCCCCCAAACAAACGGCGCCGCCATTGAGGCCTGCAGCTGGAAATCACTTCTGATTCACCCGTATCCATGCAAAAATGCGCTCACAACAACAACCTCGCTCTCGGTTCCTGGTTGCCTCTCAGCGACGCACGTCATGGCCAGTGGAAATTCCACACACTTCCGTCTCCCCCCCCCCCCCCCCCCTGCCGCCGCCCCACCCCCAACCCCGTCGGGCCGTGAGCCGCTCGGTGGCCTTAGATCAGGATTCTATCAGCTGGAACAAGAGGGCAGAAAAATGAGAGGAGGGCTGGAAGAATGTTCCAGGGCTGTTATGCTACAACACCATCATACTTCCCACTGTCCTTTTGAGCGGAGCCGCTACCCCCCTGACTCCCCCCCCCCCCCCCCATGTACCCACCAACTGAACCTTGACGCCAACAACCCGCCCTCCTCCTACTCTTCCCCTGCCCTTTCCCTCTCTCCCTCTCTTTCATCACTCTCTCTCACCCTCATTGTACGCTGCCACACTTGTCTCCATGGGAACCGCTCTGGGATTGGGTGTTGTTCCTGTGACCTCTCTGGCTCTCGGAGTTGGACGAACTTTTTTTTTTTTTTCCTCCCCACCCGCCGCCCCCTCTCCACCCAAAGCGTCCTCTCTCATGCACTCCCGCACGTTTTTTTCTGAGGCATGCGGGGTGCGCGTGGACGGGGAACACATGACAGCAGTTGCGAGCGCCCTCGGGACGGGGCAGTAAAATTAAAACTGCGTGGAACATGTCTGTGTGAAAAGAGGGAGAGAGAGGGGGCCGTGTGTGTGCGAGTGTGTGAGTGTGTGAAGCAGAGAGACAATAGTGTGTGTGTGTGCGTGTGTTCCAGGAGTGTGGCCGCCCCGATCCACACATGTGTGCTGGCATTGTCCCGTGGCTGCAGCCAGCCACAAACTCTGTATTCAGAGGCGCCCCCGTCGTCCAGCCGTCCCTTTTCATGGATGTTTGGCCAAACGTGATCATAGCTTTTCATGCTGTGCTACCAAGCGACACACTCATCTGAATACACAAAGATGGAGGAACTGAGGAAGCCATCTTGGTGGAAAATTTAAACGATTAGCTCACAGGGACGCTTGATATTTAACCGTTCGCCGAGGGAGGAGAAAACTGTCTCCAGATCAGCGTCCAATCCGGTCTTCACGAGGTCGTCTGCATTTATTTCATAGAAATATAAGATGCGGCTCAAAAAATAGATTTGTTTTCAACAACATAACCCTAACCCTCGTGGGATAAAACAACAAAAACTTCCTCAATACCTTTTCAAGGGAAGACAACTAGCACAATTAACCTATAAATCACACACACACACACGGTTAAGTAATTAGTGCAGTTAAAGGCACCCTACAGAGTGTTTGCTCACTGGCAGCGCTGTCGGAGCGATGTTTTCATAAGCGGGTCCCTGTATTGCATGTGCGCGAGGACACATATGCGCGCACGATGGGGGTAAAGTAAAACACATTTCGGACCGACTGTGAGGGGCAGTTGACGACGTTAATGTGCTGTAGCGGAGAGCCAATAAAAGAGGAGGAGACCGCAAGCCCATGCGAACAACGCGGGTTTCAAAACAAAACAATCTTTTTTGCGAATGTTTTACGAGGGGGTAAATTCAATCAGCATGTTTGTCGGGGCCTGAGAGCAACGTTTGGCCGCGTCGGGGGCAGCAGGGACGAGCCGTGGGTGCATGTGACATATTAAAAAATCAAAATGTTGATTATAGGGCTTCGAAGAGCCACACGATGCATTTTAGCTAAAAACATTGGCTGTAAACAAAACTTTATTGGCTTACAGTGAAAACTCCACTTCAGTCATTTCAGATTTTCGATGGCTCCTCGTCGACCAACTAAATTTGCTTTGTGGCTGCGGGAAAACAGCTGAGTCATCTTATGTCTGATAAGGAAGGAAAAGTTCACTTTCCTTGTCAGTTTCCAAAATGCAGAGTCATTGTCTGCTGTGTGTTTCAGTTTTAGTGCGACCGAGTGCACCCAATGGCTTAAATTCAATACAAGCTTTGTTTGCCACGCATATCAAGTGTCAAATCTTCATTTTGGCTCACATTTGGTGGCATGAAGACGCCGTAATCAGTGACCGTGCACAAGTGAACTGTTTTTTGGAGGGGTTTTTTTTGTCCCTCCTTTAATTCAGGCTGAATTCCTCCTGATGCATGTGTGTGTGAATGTATCCTGGGGCACGCTGAGGGGTTAGTCAACATCCTCAGTGATCTCAGAGGAGGGACAACTAACCTGCTCTCCAGCTGACTTGGGCCGAGATCAAAGTGGGAAGACAAACGACGTTCGGGGAGTTCAAATGTCAGTGGTTTCTTAAAGAGGAAGCGGTGGCTGCACAGGGGACGACGGAGCGATTCCTGTTTCTGCGGCCCCGCGCGCACAAAACTGCGAGGACGGGAGAGGTAGAGTGAAACCGCAGCGCATAAATCTCCTGCAAGCACATGTACAGATAAGCATGACAAATGTTTACATTTGTGGTCACACGCGCGCACAGATGAAAAGGGGTCCCTCGGCCCTCGGCATTGTCTTACAGACGGAGGGGCGGGACAGCGGGTAACCTGATGAAGGCTCCCTTGAAACAGGAGGAAAGATGAGCATGCTGGAGCACGTCCTTAGCTAACACTTCTCTGCTGTTTACAAAAACATATGCCAGGGCAGCAATCCAGAGAAATGGAACAGAAGATCCGCGCACCAAACAGCTCCCATATGAAGAACGCTCACTGCAGAAGTGACGGTTTAAGCGAATCGCTCCTCTTCAGGCTGCAGCAAAACGCCATCTTATAGACTAATAAAACACACAAAACCATGCATGAACGGTGCAAATTTACATTCATCTGTAGGATGTATAAACAACTGAAAGTTTAAAAAGGTTAAATGTTAACACTCTAATGAAAGCCTTTAGGCGTTGAGATACCCTCGAAGTGGACTGCGAAAGGTTCACATTTTGGAGCGCCTCCTCTACTTTCACACATCTTCGTGCAGAGGTGTTATGTTTTCATTAGACCAGCAAAAATAAAACCGATATCCCCCAATATAGATCTGTTGAGCAAGGCAAAAATCATTTACGTCATCGTTTAACCACTCGTCTATCAGAAGCGTATATAACAGAACGACGCATGTTCATCTGCTCCAGATGAGTCACGAAGCCAGCGCGTTAAGTAAATATGCAGCCTTTAAAGGTCAGATGACATGCTTCTCTATGTTCCTCTCTTGGGTCCCTTGGTGTATTGCTGTATATAGCTACGTGCCAGACATATGTCAAGCATGCATTTTCATATATTTTTCTAAGAAAATCCCAATTTTTATGCTTCCAGTAAAGTGTCGAAATCTTCTCCTGATGCGGCCCACGGCGGAGGAAACCCATCTAATGAAATGTTATGAGAGATTTTGAGGTAACCGGGCTTCAACTTGGCCCGACAGAGAGGATCTCAACCGAGCCAGTAAAAATGCAATAAAATTTTAAATATCAGAGCTTTTGCCGCGATATCCTTCCTCATGTGGAAACACGTCAGATCACATTTATTTATTGAAATTTATTGAAAGGTCTCTCGTACAAGATATAAATCCACCACACCGGCCTCCACAAACCAAAACAAACCATGCAACGAAGAAAGACGCATGATCAGAGCTGAAACTTTCAATCCAGAGGTCAGTGCAACAATGTCACAAAATATTCAGCGAGTAATTAATATTCAGAGCTAGATGAGATTAGATTCTTCAAGCTGAATGACTTCAACAGCAGCAACCAAGTAAAACAAAATGCTTTCTAACATCCTGACAGGCAAAACTTAATTAATATCAATTGAACGTACTGTCTGTGACTTATAAGGCAAAATTGAGCTCAGTGTTTTGCAGTGGCACCTATCCGGACGGTTGCAAGAGGAATCCGAGGGTTTGTGAGACGATTAAAAGGAGAGGACTGATCATATTCCTGCTAAATTCAGTTTTATGCACAGTGTGTCATTTCTGCCACTAGGGGTCCCTGCTTTTATTCGTGTGAATTACTGCATAATTTTACGCCTACGGTCCTCAAGGGAAGGGAAAAATTCACTCTTTGGTTGAACTGGTCAAAACCAGTAGACTTAAGCAGCCAGTGATGAGGGGTCACTGAGACAAGCGTAAAGTGTTGGGAACCACTGACATAAAATAGGGATAACTGCTGGTATCACGGGATTATGTTGTGGCCTCAAGAACGTGAGCCCATCATGGCGAGATGAAGACATCATTTTCCTGCGATCGCACAAAATCTCAGCTCGTGTCCTCTGTGACCTTTAGTCAAAAAGCGCCGCATTTCCTCGGCGGCTGAGCGTTTGTAGCCGACAAAATGTTGAGGCATTTTCAGCTTTTCAAGTCTCAGCAGAGGAGGGAACTTCAAAAGCGCAGGACTGCCTGAAAACTTTTTCAGTTTTCAGCGGAGGGGTTAGCGGGTTCAAACGCTGCACCACCCCTCCGCCTGCGAGACAACACCGAAGGGCTAAAGTGCGCACGAGGGCCGGCACGTCACATAGAGGCTACCCCCGAGCAGATGTCCGCAACCTGCACGGCGCAAAAACTTTCAGAGTGTGTCCGCATGCAGGATGAAAGCACAGGAAGGATGCACTGAGTCATGTCGACTAGTGGTGTCGGACAGTTATACGCTCGTGCTGGACCTGTCTAATATAACTCGATGGGCGGATCCATCAGAGTATCAGATGACAGAAATGGGGTTTCATCACCACGAGTCTGGCGGGCCTGCTTCAGATCCCGCGAAGCCCGACGCTTTGAGGCTGCGACGAGCGTGTTTGTGCGGGCGGCGAAAACACTGCTGAGTCACACAAACTGTCCACGGGCAACACGCGGGAGATAAAACGCTTAAAAAAAAAAAGAAAAAAAAAAAAAAAAAGGAGGCATTAGATGGGTGTAGGCCACACATGAGAGTTACAGTTGGCACGCAATTTTATGTTTATCAGTTTAATAACACGAAATACACCACTGGCGAAACGTGGGTTGTGTAACAGGGAGCGGGGGGGAAAGGCAAAAGAGGAGGAAGAGAAGGTTCGGAGTGTGGACGTTGCCAAAGGAGACTGGAAAGGATAGGTGGAAAATCATCTGGGAGGGGTGCCTGATACGGTGCGGAGGAGGGAGGTGGGGAAGGTGGGGAAGGGAAGGGGGGGGGGGACGGACGGCTGGTTTTTCCACTGCCAGAGCGAGAGGACGGCTAAATCAAATTAATTAGCTCCTTCATCTCCAGGCAGCTACTCAGGCATGCTGTACTGGCGAAGGGAGACGGCGGGGAGGGGAGGCGAGGCGAGGAGAGGCGAGGCGAGGCGAGGCGGAGGGCTGCAGGCACAGGAGAATGGGGAGAGAGAGAGCGAGATAGGACATGGTGGAAGGGGTGTTCAGCCCGCTCTGTGTGTGTGTGTGTGCGTGCATGTGTGTGTGTCTGTGCGCCATTCAGGAGGACGGGCCGCGGAGGGGAGGGGTGCATAATTCTCTGATAAGCGTGAGGGTTGTTTTGCTGGAGCCTCTGCTCAGCCGTGAGGAGGAGGAGGAGGTGGAGAGGAGGAGGAGGAGGAGGAGGAGGAGGAGGAGGAGGAGGAAGTGGCTGCATGTTGGCTGACGCCGTGCGCTCGCTTGCGCTCCGGGGCGATGGTACTTCCTGTTTCTAGACAGCCTGTATTTTCAGGGCACTGTAAACAACCCTGCTTTTCTGCACGCCTCCTTAAATAGCACGCAGACACTTCAATCGCGGCGTCCCGGAAGAGACGGGGAGCCGAGAAAGTCGTGCAAAGAGGAGGGGGGGGGGGGAGAAAAAAAAAAAAGAGAGAGATACAAAGGGCTCACGAGCAATGGGAACATGAGGTAAACTTAGCCCGCGATCATAAATAAAATAATCAATCTCCTAATAGCGGCGCTGACATCAGAAGACGACGAGAAGGAGAGCAGCGAGAGGGGGAAAAGAGAAAAAAGAAAGGGAGGCAGATGGTCAGAGGCAATGGCATCACGCCAGGGGAAACAAAACAGCAGCACAGCAGAGAAACTGAACACACACACACACACAAAAAAGTAAGAAAAGAGGCAGGCCGAGCGGTACGGCCAGGCGAGAGCCACTGCAGGCGGCATGTGGTCATCTGAAGAGAGAGAGAGAGGGATGAAGGAAACGCGGCGCGGGAGGGAGGGAGGATGAGAGGAGGGAGTCGAGAGAGAGAAAATGTAAAGGAGGCCGGAGGAGCGCGAGTGGGAGGTTCGGGCAATTTGGGAGACGGTCGTGTGAGGGAGGGAGAGGCAGTCATGTGACTACAGGGCCCGGGACTGTGCGCAGAAACAGGAGGTAGGCCGAGTTGATCCGCGGCGAAAAATCCAAAAATTAAAGCTTCCCACAGGCTCGACAATGGGCGAGCGGAGGACGATAGTGGAGAAAAAAAAAAAGGGTGTTTGGCAAACGAGGGCCTGGGAGACCGCGCCAGAGGTCGAAACCTTGGGGGAAGAGAGCAGTGGACGGGCTCGGCGCAGGCAGCATCGCCCGGGCGAGACTTGGCTGCACTGCGAGAACCCCAGATTAGCACTAAGCCGATTGCAACGCGAGGTGGGATCAAGAGCAATTAATTTAGCACCCAGATAGTTCCAGGAAGAGGCTGAAAGAACCTTAACAAAACGTAGATCTCCTGCAAAACTCGGGTGTATCCTCTGAGTCAAATACTAGCTGACTTAACATTCCTGCTCCCCCGTCTGTTCTCGACAAATGAGCTGCCGACAAAGAGTCCTGTGTAAAAGGAGAGTGGACGAGAATTTGGAAGGTCTGAAAGGGTGTGTGGATGATAAAAGGAAGGATAAAAAGAAAGATGAAGACGCTTGGCAGGGGCTGACATGAGCCAAAACAAACACCCAAAGAACAGGACATTCTCTCGCGTACAGAAATGGGCCGGCCTGTTCCAAAGGGCTCTCGGAGAGAGCATGCCTCCGACCCTGCGTCACCCATTTTTATTACAAAACAACATCCTGGTGCATAACTTAAGGGGAAACACGGCCTAAAACACATTATTCCTTGTTCATATAATAAGGGCCGATTCACTCGAATTTTGCGTGCGAGAGCTAGACACCAAACCGCCATGACTGGAACGATTTCCCACCAGTTCTTTTTGTCCTTTTTTTTTTTGACATGCACAATAATCAAGCAGTGTGGACTTAGTTATATTTTGACAGCAATAAGTGCACAGAATCTGATTCATAAACTTTACTAAGGCCCACAGAATCTCCATTTCATGGTTTGCAGGGACGCTTCCATCCCTTTAATTTTTGGAGAAAAATATTCTCAGTGTTCACAAACAGTGACTGAGATGCTTTAGAAAAATTGGGTGTATGTTTTTTTTTTTTTTTTTTAATGAATTGGACTTCAGGTGTAATAGCTCACTGGCTGAATACATCTAATGAGGTTATTGTTTTCCCAGAATAACTCAAGGGCAGTTATCATGGATTGCTTTTTTGATTGTAAAACAGATCGGATCAAAAAAAAAAAAAAAAAGTCTGCTCCTCCCACCATGCTTTGCATCTGCTCGTCTGTCTCTCCCTCCCTCCTTGTTCGCCTACTTTATTGTGCTACAAAGCTCACCCCCCTCTTCTAAATCCCCACCAGCCCCTGAAAACACACTGTCGGGCGCTGACAACACCAGACAAGAGCTCCCCCTAGATACATGAATCCTAACCCTTCCAGCCCCTGAAAGGCAAATACATGCTGTTCCAATAGTATACATACGAGTATATGAACTGCCATGGTAGGAACAAAAGGTTATAGCTAATTATAGCTACGGTCTGAACTATTTTTATCTCTTTACAAACACGACATCACTGTGATGCGTGTTGTTGTGAAGGACCGACAGCCATTTACTCATACGGATCAACCAGTCAATCTCCGACCGCCAAAGCCATGAACTGTCCTGCAACAAGACCTCATGTTATCGGGGTGTCTGCCAGCAACATCAGCTTGGGCTTAAGACTTTTTCTGGGCTTTTAAACAATAGTTAGAAACAACAACTCTAAAGTATGACTAAAAAATAAAATTTAGGCAAATCTAAGCATGTCAGATGTAAACAGTGGGCTTCTCACCAGTACGACAGAAGTTTTCCTAAGACCTCTCAATATCAGTTCTATGACATGAAATTACTTAACTGTCAGTGTTCAAGGTCTTGAAATCAGAAGTGACAATGTCACACATTTTAGCTCAATGAGGTCACAGTAATAACAGAAAGGTGTAGAAGTACTCGATGAAAAGTGGATGTCCTGCATTTCATTATTTTTTCAAATAAAAGTATGCAAGCATTACCAGTAAAATCTACTTCCAAAAATTGAAAATAAATACACTCATTATGGCGAATGGCTCCTTTAGGAGTGTTATATTATAGGCTACATTATGAGATAATTCATTTACGACACATCAGTAGCATTTTAAAGTTGTATCTGCTCCCTGTTGAGCAAATTCAATTAGAAAAATATTTCAATAATTTATTTTTTATGTTAAATCGTAATCTGCAATGTAATTAGAAACCACTCATGTATATTTCTGTGTGTGTTTTGAAGGGTAGAAAATGCAGTATATCCACTTTGAAATATAATGGAGTTGCATGTTGCAGTGCTCAAATTGATGTGTACCAATTTCACCTGTAACTCCCAAATGGGCAGAAAAGGCAAGTGAAGTGCTTCTGGTATTACACCTACTGTCTCTGGAGAAGCTTTACAGGCAGAACTGCAAAAAAAATGATTTTACAACTATTAAAACATTTGCATGAATTCCTAGAAAATCCCAGAACTGGTACTGTCAGGACCCTATGCACTAACCTCCTTGAAGCAGTAGAGGGAGTACGTTTGACAGTCTTGCGGGACTCACTTCCGCATTGAAAATGTGGTTGTGCAATATCTTTGCAAGGCTGATCGTTCTCCGTATGAGCCAGAGGAGGGAGCCAGCTGGTCAATAATGAATCCTTTGTATAGTCATGGTATTGCATGGCACATGGTGAACAAAGTGATTTACTGTCACATTCTTAACTTTCCAAATAATTTTTTCTCCCTTGGTTTGTTAAAAGAAAACATAACATTTAGAAAACTGAATAATATAACTCTTTAAGGATACTGCAGATGTGGCAATCATCAGTGCTTCTAGCCTTGACTGATGCCCTCCTCTGCTGGACCTGCCAAAGAGAGATGATGGCAAAGAAGCATGATCATGCACACCAAGCTGTCCCACTTAGCATGAATGGAATATGTAAACATAACTAAAAACTGTTAAAATGAAGTTTATGTTTCAACCAAAGAATAAAATAATCCCACAGTCGATCATGTTGGTTCAGTGTCTTTATTTAAACAAAATGAGTACTGTTACATCGTCATTACGGATATTTAACACTGCAGCCAACACAGATTATGCAATCATAGCACTGAGATATTGAGAGATAGTTCAACCACCACTTATTTCAATGAGTGCAGGAAGAGATGCATTTAAGGGTCAACAGAAACATGTTTCCAGCACTTTAGGCACATACCACAACACTGCATGCATGGGGAAATGAACACTTATGACTCTCACTGGACCATATATAAACTCAGTGCACCGATCTGCCTTTGGATATTTCGATTAACACCAACCTTCGTTTTGAGAACAACTAACAAGAGCTAAACCGATAAATCTATTGTGTAACAAGAGGATGGCATTTCCTAGAGCCTGAACACACGATTAATACTTAAACTACGCACCTAAAGTGACAAAAACAGCGAGTTTGAGGCTGGGATGTCTCAGTTGTCAATGGAAATCTAAAAGCAGATCTGGGGACAGCTTATTGACTGTTAAACAGAAAGCTTATCCTTTCAATAACGTCAACAGACTCCTATGCACGTAGCAAAATGGCTTCAACTTCGATACTAACGAGCCAAGACTGTTGAAATAGCTGGCAAGCGAACTTCCAAGCAGTTTCGACAGCATGTATTCTACAACATTTTACTTAGTGGCATTTAAAAAAGTCACACACCCGTTCCTTCGTTAGACATTTCTTTTGAAAATGCGCAGCTAAGAGGCCGGTGAAGTTAACCAACAAGAATATTCCAGACTCCATCTTTTTCTCGTTCACAACAAGAAGCAGATCGTCAAACGCCGCCATGTTGGGCGCTAATGGCGTCCTGCTAGGCTAGCTAAAGTAGCCTTACATTTCAGCCATCGGGACAATATTGCAGTCCAACGTGTACCCCGTTAGCACTGTAACGTTAAACAACACCCATGTACTACAGTATTAACCGTGGGCCAGATGCTGATCAACGAAAGCAAGAAGTTCTAATACGAAATGAGAAATAACCACACAGCTAACGGTAACCTAGCTAAACGTTTTGTCCGGTTACGTTTAACGCAAGCATCTTCTGAGACATGGGCTTAGCCTTCGTGAAAACATGTCAAATGTTACAATCGAAACTAACGAACATTTGCTAACGTTATGCAAACGACTGACTGGCTAAAGAACAGACAACCAGCGGGGGACATAGAAGCGCCGTTACTCCTACGTAAAGCTCACCAGATCCCCATCTGTAATGCTAAGAAAGAAAGCAAAAATCTGAACATTAATATTTCAAAGGTCTCACCAGTTGGCTGGTTACTAACGCGCAATAACCACACGTTTGAATAATTCGTGTATATGGCCAGTTAAATAAACGGCAAACTAACGTTACTTAACCGCCAAAAACCCCACGGCATTTCACTGTCTTAGAAACGAGGCCTTCCACAATGTTTCCCATTTTAACAAAAAACATCGAAAACGTTAGAACAGTGCAACATCACAATTATATATAAATCACACACACAACATGTTTAACATAAAAAAGTCAAAAACAACTGAAAAACAAATGTTGAATGAGCATTTTAGGCTTCCCCCCGATTTTCCTACAAGGAGTGCGGGAAATCCAGTCCGCCGGCCGGCTGTCAGCAGTAGGCGAGTCCGCGGCTTGCGACAAAGTCCCAGTGATCGGAAAAATGCAGAGGACGGAAAAACCGACACCTCAATGTATTTCTAAAATAGCTCGAAAATAATCCAATACACAATGTTTCGAGGTGAAAATATTATGTATTACGACATATTCTCCTGTTTAATCAAAGGTCTGAACAGGCCTCAGCCCTGAGCCTCTTTTCTTAGAGCCCAGGCTGATCTAGAGCGAGACGAACGGGAGAACAGAGATTTTTTTTATTTTTGCTCTGAGGGAAGAAATTCACATCGGCCACACTCGGCAAATATCGGAAGCAGGGCGGGTTTTGTTGAAATTATTCTAAGAAGGTTCATTTCTTCGTAGTCATTGGACCGCTCCTTTCTGATACTCAATATTAATAAGGGAAGGGACGAATCCAGATCATTTAAATTGAATATTCATATTTTGCATGCAAAATATACGCTGCGCCGCCTACTCTGTTTTACTAAAGCCAATCGGGATGCGTTTAGATTAAATCAACGCCCGCCTTTAGTTTTGATTCGTTTAAAAAATAAACGTGCTCTCTAATTGGCTGTACGTCTGATGAAATTAATTATTCATATGACTGCCCTGAATGGCCAATGAGAGTTTTACTACAGAGATCCATGTCCCACCTTCCGAAGAGCCAGTCCCTGCCTTTATGAGTGGGTAACCCCGTCGCATGCACTCAGTCTATATAAACAAGCGTTGAAGCGCTTCATGCTCAGAAGCGCTTAGAGCGCTCCGGAGTGTAGATCAGGAAAAGGGAAGGGAACAGTCGGTAGCCATCTTAGTCAGGACCAAAACACAAATAAATCGGCTATAAAGGCAACCGACAGCAGAGGTCCCTGGGATATCGCCTTCGGAGACTTTCCGGTCACCGTTGGCGGCCTGACCAGAGTCGTGGTGACTATTTAACGGCTGTTCCTGCTCACAAAGCGGCGTGCCGAGGAAGGACGCGTCTCTTTGAATAGACAGGATGCACGGACCGCCCTCCGGCGACAGCGCATGCCCATTGCGCACGATCAAGAGAGTTCAGTTCGGCATCATCAGTCCAGATGAGCTTGTAGGTTTTCTTTTTGGGGGAAATGGGGTATTTTATTAATTACCAGACAGACCACACATCACTCTTTACAGTTTCTTGACGTATCTTGTAGTTTTTAAAATGTGTGGCAAAGACACGGTTCTGTTTACAGCGGAAATGCTTGCTGTTAGCCTAGCCTAGCTAGCTGTGTCAGGCTGGTGGAGCTTGTGCTAACTAGCATGTAGCAGGAAGTTTGAAAAACTTTAAGCACAACATTCTCAAATAGGATCCATGCTATCACATCAATTAAACCCCCTTTTTATTAATGCAATGTACCTTGTAGGCCCATCAGTAAGTAGAAATTTTGGTTATTTTATAGCTTTCCGTATGGATACAGCTTTTTACCACATGTCGATTGTACGCATTGGTCTGTTTTCTCACTCCATGAATTAATAAAAGGGGATTTCAACAAAGTCAGATATGCATGTTTTCTTTAACTCGGAATTGGGTATTTCAATGTTATTAGGAAGTAATGAATACTAGATTGTTTTTGTTTATGGAATTAACGTTTGATACCATATTCTTAGATTATAAGACTGTTTGCAGAAGTTGATGTAGCAATCGCTAGACAGACTTATGTTAATTTACGTAATGTTTTACCACTGGATAGTGGATGATGGTTTGTAGATTTTATCATGGTTGTGGAAAATTGTTATGAATGATATGCGTGTCTTTATAGATATTTATATATATAAATAATGTGGACACAAATATTTAGAATTATTTTGATTTATTTTTCCGCACTGACAATAGATCTACTGCTGTTAATTTTGAAATCAACTTATCACTCACTTATGTCATATATTTCTCCTCAGAAACGGATGTCAGTTACAGAAGGGGGGATCAAATACCCCGAAACAACAGAAGGAGGACGTCCTAAACTTGGTGGCCTTATGGACCCAAGACAAGGGGTCATAGAACGAACTGGAAGATGTCAAACATGTGCAGGTATAGTATTATCTTAGCTTTTCATGTTAGAATATAACATCGATCTGCTCATTGCTTCCCTATCTGTTGTCATGACTGAATGTTATAAACATAACTTTTGTTTCCTCAGGCAACATGACAGAATGTCCCGGCCACTTTGGACACATAGAACTGGCGAAGCCAGTCTTCCATGTCGGCTTCGTAGCAAAGATCATGAAGGTTCTTCGATGTGTCTGCTTCTTTTGCTCAAAGCTATTAGTGGATTCAGTAAGTATACAGCTGATTATTCAAAAACTCATACAAGTATAATTTCAAGTTTGTTTATTGCTTCCTATGTTTAACTTGCTCTCATTGCTGTTACCTTTAGAACAATCCAAAGATCAAAGACATCCTGATAAAATCTAAAGGGCAGCCCAGGAAGCGTCTGACACATGTCTACGAGCTGTGCAAAGGAAAAAACATCTGTGAAGGAGGGGAGGAGATGGACAACAAATTTGGAATGGAACAGCAGGAGACTGAGGAAGACCTCACCAAGGAGAAGGTATTTGTTTGGAATCTATCAGCCATAGTGTATTGGCATTTCCTCTCTCATGACATTCACAACACCACTAAACTTATTTTCTTTCTCACTGTGTGATTTATGCAGGGCCATGGAGGCTGTGGGCGCTACCAGCCACGCATCAGACGCTCTGGCTTGGAGCTGTACGCTGAGTGGAAGCATGTTAACGAGGATTCGCAGGAGAAAAAAATCCTGCTGAGTCCCGAGCGCGTGCACGAGATCTTCAAGCGCATCTCGGATGAAGAGGACATAATTTTGGGCATGGACCCAAAATTCGCCCGACCAGAGTGGATGATTGTAACTGTGTTGCCCGTGCCTCCACTGGCCGTCAGGCCTGCTGTAGTCATGCAGGGCTCTGCTCGCAACCAGGTAAAGGAAAGGGTGCCAGAGACTAGATGGTTTGACATCTACACCTGACAGCGATGAGAAGAACAATAATGAATTAATTTCTGTCTCATAGGATGATTTGACCCACAAGCTGGCTGACATTGTCAAAATCAACAACCAGCTGAGAAGAAACGAGCAGAGTGGTGCAGCAGCTCACGTCATCGCTGAGGATGTCAAACTGCTTCAGTTTCATGTAGCTACCATGGTGGACAATGAATTGCCAGGCCTGCCAAGGGTATGAATACGCTTTATAATATAATATATATGTATATAAATTTCAGATATACAGTCATTTCTACTCGGCACATGTCTTGAAAAGAACGTGATGTTGAAATGCACTAATTTAAATCTGAGTTGCTTTCTCGGCTTTCTGTATTGTTGCCCTGTATTCTTGTGGTGCTTAAATTATAGCAAATGTTTCCTCTTGCAGGCAATGCAAAAGTCTGGCCGTCCTCTCAAATCCATAAAACAGCGTCTAAAGGGCAAAGAGGGCCGAGTCCGAGGTAACCTCATGGGCAAGCGTGTGGACTTCTCCGCCCGAACTGTCATCACCCCGGACCCCAACCTGCAGATCGACCAAGTCGGCGTACCACGATCCATCGCAGCTAACATGACCTTCCCAGAAATTGTCACACCCTTTAATATTGACAGGTAGTGTGCTGATTATACATAGTGTGTAACACCAGAACCATTATTATGAACGGTCATCTGAGTAATTCTGATAACTGTCCCAGATTACAAGAGCTGGTACGAAGAGGCAACAGCCAGTACCCAGGAGCCAAATACATCATTCGTGACAATGGAGACAGAATTGACCTGCGATTCCACCCCAAACCAAGTGACCTTCATCTGCAGATTGGCTACAAGGCAAGATTATGTCTACTGAAATCATCTTTTGTTAGATTATTACTTGAAATATACTTGTAATCTTACTAAAACTGATGTTTTTCCCTGTTCAGGTGGAAAGACACATGTGTGACGGCGACATCGTCATTTTCAACCGACAGCCTACACTACATAAAATGTCCATGATGGGGCACAGGGTGCGGATCCTGCCGTGGTCCACATTTCGACTCAACCTCAGGTACCAAATGAATCTCAGACCTGACTGTGGTTATTTGGAAGTAATTCGGACTGTATGAATTGGATCTTAATGCAAATTCTTTCACTGTTGCATAATCCCAGACTAAAAAGATCTATGTGCTATGTGTTATCTATGTGGTGTAGCTAATGTAACGTCCCGTCCTCTTGTGTCCTCCCAGTGTCACTACTCCATACAATGCTGACTTTGACGGCGATGAGATGAACCTCCATTTGCCTCAGTCCCTTGAGACGAGGGCAGAGATCCAGGAGCTGGCCATGGTGCCGCGTATGATCGTCACACCCCAGTCCAACAGGCCCGTCATGGGTATCGTGCAGGACACCCTCACAGCCGTCCGCAAGTTCACCAAGAGAGATGTCTTCTTAGAGAGGGTAAGGAGATTGTCATGAATTTACCACCAGCGGCTTCTGCTCCTCAGAAAAGGGTCTCAACGCTACGTTTTTCTCCACCACAGGGTGAAGTGATGAACCTCCTCATGTTCCTCTCCACCTGGGATGGAAAAGTGCCGCAGCCGGCCATCCTCAAGCCCCGTCCTCTGTGGACGGGCAAGCAGATCTTCAGCTTAATCATTCCTGGACACATTAATGTGATCCGCACACACAGCACCCATCCCGACGATGAAGACAGCGGCCCTTACAAACACATCTCACCCGGGGACACCAAGGTACTATACTTTTGAGTAATTACACGCAGATAAAGCACAAAAATAAATTGATTCCACTGCACGTGACGTCACATTTTACTCATTCACACAGGTCATCGTGGAGAACGGCGAGTTGATCATGGGCATCTTGTGTAAGAAATCTCTGGGAACCTCCGCCGGCTCCCTTGTCCACATCTCCTACCTGGAGATGGGCCACGACATCACCAGACTCTTCTACTCCAACATTCAGACCGTGGTCAACAACTGGCTGCTCATCGAGGGTAAGAAAACGTTACAGTGAGCATTCCTTTTATTGCAGTATGTAGGGATATACAATTATAAACGTGAGATAACCATTATGTTTTTCATGTTATTCCTTGCCATTTAGGTCATTCCATTGGTATTGGTGACTCCATTGCTGATGCCAAGACCTACCTTGACATTCAGAATACCATCAAGAAAGCCAAACAAGATGTGATAGAGGTAATCTCTAAACTAGCAGAACAACGAATATTATTTCAACTTGGCTGTACCAGTTTTCAGCAGGAATTTTGTCCAGAAAGCTTATATTTTTTTCCATTGCCTTTTGTCTGTCAGGTCATTGAAAAAGCCCACAACAACGAGCTGGAGCCGACCCCTGGTAACACACTAAGGCAGACCTTTGAGAACCAGGTGAATCGTATCCTCAACGACGCTCGTGACAAAACGGGTTCCTCAGCCCAGAAGTCTCTGTCTGAGTACAACAACTTCAAATCCATGGTGGTGGCCGGTTCCAAGGGATCAAAGATTAACATCTCACAGGTAGAAGAATCCGCCCAAGCTATTGTTACCGTACAATAGATGAATGATGCTGTCGGGTTGATTCACATTGTCTTTTGACACTCACATCTCTTGACTTTTCCACTTGTCTTATCCAGGTTATTGCCGTGGTGGGGCAGCAGAACGTGGAGGGTAAACGAATCCCCTTCGGCTTCAAACACCGAACGCTGCCTCACTTCATTAAGGATGATTACGGTCCTGAGAGCAGAGGCTTTGTGGAGAACTCGTATCTGGCCGGTCTGACACCAACTGAGTTCTTCTTCCACGCCATGGGAGGCAGAGAGGGTCTGATTGATACAGCTGTCAAGACTGCTGAGACTGGTAAGTATGCAGAAAGAGAGCCAAGTCGTATTTGATAAATGTCAGAAGATATGTTTTTAGTAATGTTGGAAAAAAGACTGTCCAACAACAAATAGGCCGCTCTAACGTGGAAAATCTGTTCCAACAGGTTACATCCAGCGTCGTCTGATCAAGTCTATGGAGTCTGTGATGGTGAAGTACGACGGCACGGTGCGTAACTCCATCAACCAGGTGGTTCAGCTGCGTTACGGTGAGGACGGCCTGGCGGGAGAGAACGTCGAGTTCCAAAACGTGGCAACACTCAAACCCTCAAACAAGGCCTTTGAAAAGAAGTAAGCCACCAGACACTCAGAAAGTTAAAGCATCATGATTTGTGTTAAAATGTCTGGTGCTAAGGGCCAAAAAGCGTAATTTATTGAGCTATGTTTAATAAAAGTCTCATCTGTCTAGGTTTAAGTTTGACTGCACCAACGAGCGAGCGCTGAGGCGGATGCTGCAGGAGGACGTTGTAAAAGACGTGCTGACCAACGCTCACGTACAGAGTGCCTTGGAGAGGGAGTTTGACAAGATGAAGGAGGACAGGGAGGTCCTCAGAGCCATTTTCCCCACCGGGGACAGTAAGGTGCGTGACCACATTTGTAGACACACCTCTGCCCTTTAAGTCCCTCGGTCTGCCACGTGAAATTTAAAGTACTCACGGGCAGCAGTGTTTCTCCTCGCCTGCAGGTGGTGCTGCCATGCAACTTGGCCAGAATGATCTGGAACGCTCAGAAGATCTTCCGCATCAACACTCGAACCCCGACAGACCTCAACCCTCTGAGGGTGGTTGACGGTAAGCTCAGAAACGGCAAATCCTGTGAACCAAAGAACAATATATCACCAGTCACTGTTAATTCGCACTCTTCAAAATTAGCTGTTAACTCGAACAGACAAGTTGCCACTCAGTTTCATGCACCGTTTGTAGAATTAGACCCAGGAGGTCGTGGCCTTGGCCTCAGGTGTTCCTTAAAGCCACTTTAAGCCCCCTGGTGAATCCCTGTCAGTTATGCAACAAGTAGAACATTTCCAAGTCCTAGTCTCGCTTTGCTTAAGAGACTTAAAGCCTCACAGTCTTAAGGATCCCACTTGTAAGCCACAATGACATCAATATGCGCCTTTTCCCCAATGTAGCTTTGTGTATTGCTTTTGTA
>JBCAUF010000092.1:11954129-11965339 GCA_038406115.1 Haemulon aurolineatum
ATCTTGAAACTATAAATAAACGGCTGTAGTTTGAAATGTGGAACTGAAATGACCCTGAAATGCTGAAAAGTGGTACAAATCTGACGCAAAACTAGCATATTCTGCATACCATTGGTGAATTAATGCATGTGAGTGTTATCGGGTCACCTCTGCTGGTTGCTTTCAGGGTTGAGTGAGGTTTGTTTTTTTTTCTGCCAGACCAACTTTGATGGAAACTTGTGGAGGAACGGGCACAATGTAGAGCCAACAGGTTGGGTCAAACTCTGGAGGTTTTCAGGTTTTTGTTCTGCCTGGTTTAGCATGAGACAAACTCAGACAATGAGTTAAAGGCCGATTGTTTAACTCCTCAGCCGATTCATCACATTATCCCAACTGCACAGAACCACATCATAACATCACAATGCTTAAAAGGCATTAGCATGTCCATGCCCAGGAGATGTAACCCTATAGTGTTGGGAAATGCTGTAAGAAACAGACCGCTGCACATGAAAGGCTGCGAGCCCATCGTTGTTCCTTACATAATGTGTTTGTAGTTAGCATGAGGCGGTTGTTTCTCACCCCATGTACTGTAGTTTAAGCACCCTGTCACTTCGAACTAGCGTGATCTGAAATTTTTCGGGGTGACTGCTGAGAATGCTAATGCCTTGGAAGTTGTATCCTGTGGCTCTTTTGGCTCAAATCAAACCCAGAGAGGCACAGGGAAGAGCCAAGCAGCAGCTATGCCCACTTGAGAAAGTCCGGTAATCTAATCCTTCAATAAGTTCGCCGGGGATCACAGAGCGGGAAACATAGGCCTGACACTCCAAACACAATTCATTTTTCATCACGAACTATAGTCATTTAGGAGCCTGTGTCGAAGACATGGAGATCGTTGATGTTCAGGACTGCAAACAGCTGAGTCTCAGTGGTCAATTTGTTCTTGTTTACATGTTGATGGGATCAGATGTTGATTTTTGAAGCTCTTGGAAGCCCTTAAAGCTCCAAGTTCTTCCTTTGTTTTCCAAAATATAAAGCTCCTTAAAAGGGCGAGGCGCAAATCTGTTGAGCTGATTATGAATATAATTTAGGTGTCCAAGCCGGACCAAACTGGACCTGGTCTGTTCCAGCCTGGTTCAGCTGGTGTTAGCAGTCGGCAGATAAAAACATACAGTATGTGTGAACCGGTGAGAGTCAAAGTCTCTGTCAGTTGTTCCCACAAAGATATGAACATGTTTGACATTTGACATGGGCGACCTATGACATCATTTGTGTGTAACCCGAGGGAGACACACAAAGAGCTTCACCTGAAGTTAGCCTCATTTTACAAAGTTCGCTCCCCTCCAATCCAGTCTGTCCGTAGGCTGTGCAGCACTACACGCCTGGCCATCCAGGATCTCAACCAAAACTCTGTGCTTTTTTTCCCCCTTCTTCTTGGCACAAATAGCGCTGCATGTTAAAACAGTGCAAGCTGCAGTCCTCGCTTGTCTGGGTTATACGTAACAAGTAACAGTTAGCATTTTCTCTGGCTCTGTGAGGTCGTCTTCTGTCACAACTCCAGTTGTTCCCAACCAGTGGTTCAGTGTGGTCTGTGTATTTATTCAGTCACAACATTTGTGCTCCTTCTTGACTGCCGAAGACTGGAAAAAAAAATCAGTGCAAGTTGGTGGAAATGATCTTTATGTGTAGTCTGTCCAGGGTTTGTAGGTTTCTGCTTGTTGTTGGATTTGTCACAGGCTTTGAACCAACTGTTGGCTGATTAGACAAAGACAGCTGGATTATTAATGCTATGTTTTTGTGCAGATAATAATTTTGCAAATTTGTGATACGCTTCTTAAGACATCTAACCATTATACCACAGGGTGCTTTGATGCATTTATGTCTGGTTAAGTACAAATTCTGTTTGTTTTACTTGGACAATAATAGTATCAAAATGCTCTTTCTGGCATGGATATTTCAGTGCGAACATAAAAATAACTGAAACGTTTTAGATAACAGATTATATTTGAAAGCCTTGAGACTAGTTTGTTTTTGTGCAGACCTGCTGAGATGATACTATAACCATTACACTGAAGGCTGCTCTTGAATGCAGTGTTTCTAACTGCACAGATTTCCAGGAGCTTTGAATCTCTTATCTTAAGCCTTGGCTGCTAACTTGTTTGACCGCTCGGGCTACATCGTGTACAGTACACCATGTATGGTTTGGTGATCACCAGACAACAAGTGCGCTGGCATGTTACAATATCTCAACATTGTGCGGCTTTGTCCAGCACAAACATCAGCTAACAAGTCAGTGACATTATTGTTTTATGACTGAGGAGCTAAACACAGCTGCTCAAGTTGACAGAAAATGTCAAAGCAGAACTTGTTGGGCTTCATAACTTGGTGCTCCAGGGGCAATGCTCTACCTTTCATGTGGGACTAGAAAATCCCCAATTGGATTGAAAATATTGTGCAAAACATGAGCTTATTGAAAATCTTTCTCCACTGAAAAAGGGAACAATCGAGTTTTGTCTTGGTAAAAACTTCAGTGGTTACTGAGGACCTTTTCTTGTCTGAGTCTTTGTGGTGTTGGTGTGAGAAGGAACAATAAATTGTGTTATGAATTTTGAACTTGGCTATAAAAAAAAAAGATAACATACCATACAATTTTATTTTCTAATTTATCGTCAAACAAAGGTAAGGATTTTGAGCCTGAAACGGCAGATGGAGAAGTCATTTTCCATATAACCATGGTTTCTACCTCATAATTTCCTAGCTGACAATGAAGATTTTTTTCAATTTATTATTAATTTATCAATCGGTCAAATATTCATGAGCAACCGAGCAAACTTTGGACCACATATTCAGGATACCACTTGAAAATATGCGCCGCATTAACATGACAGCGCGCTCTCTCGAAAGCACATTCACATACACGGCAGAAAACATTATTGTTCCGTTTGCATCGGCTCCTGGCAAAAAAAAAAAAAATAGAAATCTGTCAGAACAGCTTTAGTGTTTTACAGCTCAGAGGAAACACAGTGAATTTCATGCACATGATTGTCAGAGTTTATCAGTATCAGAATCATTTCCATTTTTGCTCAAAAATTCTGACACATGCAAGCAATGCTTATGAGTTTGGCGTTGGGGAGCAATCAAGAAAGGAGGCCTGTAGGGAGTGCTGGGTGTATTCTGCAGATTGTGGTTATTTACTGCTTTTTTCAAATTATATTTGTTGTCAGTTTATACCTTTTTATAAAGCTTATTTGTCCGTTCACCATTTGGTCATTAACCCACGCAGCATGTCCATTAAGCAGCTCCTGAATAACCTGTTGGAAAAGACTTAATTTTGATATCCCTATTCCCTTCCCTAATGATGAATAACTGGTTTTTAATTTCCAAATGTGTGGGCGTTTAATGAGGCCTAAGATATTTTATTCTCCTGCTATAACGCTGTCTACAAAATTGTGCGCTGCCGAGTGTAATCATGCAACGCTATCTGGCACAGACACTCTCTGGCAGCAGCGAGGCAAAACCTGCAGCCCAGAACTGCTCCACTTAAGGGAGGCTGATGTGAGAGGAGCAGACAGGCGAGAGTGGAAGGCCCTCCAGTCATGCAAAATGCAAAAGAAATATGACTTTATTACAGCTCCCTAATGGTGACATAACAATCTGTTCAGCCACTTCCCTCCAAATCTCAAAGCATTTTTGGAGAGTGCGTCGGGCTGCAGGATGGGATGGGTTTGGAAATCTTTCACTGTGAGTGTCTTTAAACACAATTGAGTTTGAAATACGGCTTTGACCTGCTCATCTCTTATTTATTTATTTTTTTGCTTGCTCTCCGTGTCAGACTGACAAATGTCTTATGAGGATAAAAGACAATACATGACAGGATGTGAGGAGCTGACGTTTTTTGATCACTCACATGTTGCATCATAAGGACCCTCAATTTGATACTATCGACTGTCTAACCAATTAAAGGGAGAGTTTAACATATTTGGGGAAAGTCTCAAATGTTCTTGTATGAAGCCATACGACAATTGTCTGATGATGATTTAGCTCATTGGGGCAACAGCGAATGTTTCGGGGGTTCAAGTGTAGCCAAGAATTATCTCTTATCTCTTCCATGTGCTAGTCTTTAGCTACACTATAATTAGTAACATCGGACACAAGAATCCAGGTCCAGACAACATTTTAGTTAATTTCTATCAACAGATATCTTCATATGAATGCAGAATATTTTTTAAAAAGCTACTAAAAAGCTGAATTGTTGTCAGACAATAGCTGCTGGGTTATGAGATGGCGAGTGTGAATACTGGTGCCTTCAAACAGGACCCGTGAGCTTGTGTTGACAAGATGGAAAGTTTTAGATACAACAAGCTTGGTGTTCGAATGGTAAAGTCGTGAAAACACTACTGCTAGCAAAAGCAACACTGACCCCAGAATACTCCTTGTTTTTTTTTTTTTCATATCAATCAGTGCAGTATGAAATGTTTGCTTGAGTTAATTTCAACATAAGGCAACAGTATAACCTCAATCTGAGCAAGAAATCGGCTATTAAGATGACATTTGGCTGGTTATCAGGCTAGAAATATTGGAAAAATGTAGCCATGAATCCATGAGGTGTCTCCTTTACATCTAACCCTAACCCTAACATGATAACACCAAATGGAAAATCTTCTAACTTCATGGAGAGCTGGGTTAGTTGTTTCCTCCTGCCTATAGTCTTTATGCTAAGCTAGGCTAATCGCCTCCTGGCTCCAGCTCTGTGCAAACATACAGACATGAGTGGTATCAAGCTGATGGGACTTCTGATGAAAAGATAGTGGTCATAACCCTTTCAGGGCAACGCGGGCAATGGTTCACTATTCGATGCCTTGTCATGAATCTTTAATAGTGAACATTTTGCAGCTATCTATTTGTGGGTTTAAGAGATAAATAAAATAAACACAAACTCCTCTGTTTTCTCTTTTGTAGGGCTGCGGAATTAAGGTGGTGAATAATGCATGGCTGAAAGCATCCGTCTCTCCGAGTTGCCTCTTCTGCACACCAGGGGATCTGAAGGCAAGTAAGCACAGATATTTATGAAGCGTTGTTTGATTTCAGAACAAACAGATGCTATCAAGTGGCTCCACCACTCACCTGGTTTTAAAAGCACCGTGTACTGCAGACAAAATAACCCCGAAAACCACCTTTTGCTTTGTAGATGCAAACTTTCATCCCCAGTAGGAGACGATAGTAAGACCTTTTGTGCCTCGCTGATGTTATAGTAGAGCAAATTTGCAGAGAGTTACTGAACGTGTGAAAGTAGGAAATGCGGCAGAGCAAAACTTTGACTCAGACAGAAGAATAAGCACAGTAATACTCTGAATCATCAGATGCTGTAAATGTAATCAGGGCTAAGTCAGTTCACTAATCATTTGTGGCTCTGGATGAGACGGAGAAAATAACCCCGATGATCTCATAATGATGCCCTCCGCACCAAAAGCTTGGTCACATTACATTTTCGGTGTACGAATATTTTATTCTCTCTCCCGCTGTAATACAAACTCACTTGAGTGCCTCTTCGAATATGATGCCATCTTCATAGAGGGTCGAGCAAGACGTTTGGCTGAGTTGCTTTGACTTTCATCACTTTATAACCTACTTTGCCCTTCCACTCTGTTTGCACAACATGTTAGTGAGCTGCGTCGTTATTGATGTTGTAAACTAAACCTGTAGCCACACTATCTTAAATGTTTTTCATTAATACACACTCTCATTAGTCCTTGTGCGGTGTATAATTGTAAAGAATGCACACGAGATTCAGTGTTTGTGTTTTTTTTGACATGCAGCTGAGTTGACTCGGACATTTGTCGACAGTAGGAAGTGGCTGTGAACCGTGACCTTTGCGGCGCATCATTCATCCCGGTCGATGAGTCATGTCGACAGCCGTGTTAATGGCGGCTTGGATGGCAGATGACAGGTTGTGCGAGAGCCTTTTGAGCGTCGGATCATGATGTTGACCGAGAGTTTAACCTCGGGGCTGCTGTCATGCCGGATGTGTCGGCTGAAATGCACAGTGGAGAGGATCCTCGAGCCTTCGTCGGTTGCTCTTTGTTATTTTGTGTCTTGCATCCTGACTTATTGCCATCTCCGCGGATGGTTGGTGTTTGTTTCCTCTGCTCAAGGCAGAGTAAGCTGAGTGTCCATCACGCAGTGCACAGTTCGTCGTGTTTGCACCATCTGTATCTGCAGATCACTCCGAGCCACCGGATTTGTTTCAGATGGGTGCCTCAAACAGAAGGAGCTGGACTGTTACAAATTGTGTCTCGCTCGGGATGCCGGCGAGGGCCAAAGAGCTGGTGAACGGGTCAGAGCCCTGGCACCGAGGCAGCGTCGCCGCTTAGCGCTGCCGTGACCAGCGCTGCTTCAGAGGCCCCGCCTCAGAGGGCAAGCGGCGAGAGGGAAACTGTTGAATCATTCTTCACGGCGAAAACGAGCACATTGTAGCATCATTAGTGTCAAACAGGGCGAAGCATTCATGTTTGATTGAGGGATTCAGGCGCTTTTATCCAGTGCGGGTGGACAGGTAGGAGTTAATTAACCACTAAGCTTCTCTTGTTCACTGTTACTCTGTCTGATAAGGGGCCTTTAATACATGATACGCCCAAACTCCTTTAAACGTTTTGCGTGTAACATTCCCACATTAACATCTTAACAGCAAGCAAAAGAATGTTTCCAACAGTATTCAAACCAATTTTTCTTTTTCGAGTAACACAACATTGCATTTGGTCGCCTTCATTCGCATATCACAATGACTTGTATGATTAAATAACATGATAAATGATGTGTGAGACAGTGACAAAAACTCCCATGATCTTCACCACACCATCAGACTACTTCTTCTGTATACATTATTTCGATTGAGAGAACCCTCGAGGCTGTTGACCAAATCAACTAAATATCGCCACATCACCCCTGTTTTGGCCTCCCTTACACTGGCTCCCTGTTCGCTATAGGATCCAGTTCAAAGCTCTTGTGCTCACTTATAGAGCCCTGCACAGTCAGGCCCCCCGAGTACCTGTCTGGTCTCAGGTCTGCCAGTCTTGGTCTGCTGGTAGTTCCTCGCACCAGACTGAGTACGAGGGGTGACTGAGCCTTCGAGTCTGCTGCAGCCAGACTGTGGAAAAGCTCTCCCACATAATCTGAGAGCTGCAGAGTCTGTAGAGGGCTGTAAGAAGCTCCTGAAAACACACATGTACAGACAGGCTTTCCCTGTCTGTCTTCTGTGATTTGTTGTATCTCTTCATTGATTGTATCTATTTATTGTTCTGTAATTTAACCCTGTAAAGCACTTTGTGAGTTTTCTCTGCGAGAAGTGCGATACAAATAAATGTTACTTACTTGCTAGAGGGAGAAATGACATATTTTGCATTTAATAAGAAGGTATTATGGTTTCCATTTAATCACATTGTAGTTCTACTTCATTTACACAAACTACTATGATGACATTTTAAACATATTAAAACAAATAGTTGTAGTAATAAATGCAAAACTACCTTATATTAGACTATTAGCACATGCATGTCACAGCTGATATCATAGCCGTTCATGGTTGCTAGTTGTCATACTGTAGTACTGTTGAGTGTTGCAGCTATTAATGTGGGAAGTTGTTGCACTCGGAACACTTCCTTCCACTGACTCCTGCATTTCTTCTTCTATGCATCACATTATCGCATGCGTTTTGCTGCGGCGTGCAAGCAATTGCTCTGTTCTATATGCCAAAGTGCCTAAGTGTGTTTAGAGGTGAGATTTTAAGGCCATCGCACTCATCTGTGGTGATCGCTTTGGCTCGATCAAATCCAAGCCGCTGAAATCAAGTGTTTGTACGGTTTGCGCGTCACATGACTCCGTGGCTACAGGAGAATCTCTGGTTGTTTTGCCTCCACAGTAAACGGCATGTCGATATGAGACGCCGCATGCACGCTGCCTTTCGTGCTGCCGAGCGAAGGTTGCCTCTCAGCAGCTGTGAGTTAATGGTGCTCTCGGTGCTCTGAGGCCGCGTGTAATGGTTTAACCGTAGTGATGACACAGCCCTGTTTAAGAGCCGCAGGTGCAATCTACCTGGCAGGCTGCCACTCAGGCTATCAGCCCACAATCCAATGATCCCTATTAGGGGAGTAGTTGTCCTTTTCACTGCATCAACCACAGCCCCGCTTGCATTCCACTCAGCTGCTGATTGCTCAGTGATATGTGTGTTTACCGATGATAAATTCCCATGACTGGGCTGTTGCACTTGTGATTTCGGGCTGTCACAGTGGATGAGCCGAGCGATGCGCAGCTGCTCAGCCCCCGGGGAGGAGGAGGAGGGCAGCGGGGGGGGGGGTGGGGGGTTGGGGAGGTCGGGAGCCGAGCTGGGAGCACATGCCGCCAATTCAGAGGGAAGCAAAATGGTTACAGCGCAGATTACGACATTTTTTGCGGTGAGAGATGTGGGTCAGGTTACCGTCCTGTCGCCAATTGCCTGGAAGAGGAGGGTAAATCGGCAGGAAATACACCAGCTGTCAATTAACTGTCACTTTAACGCTACAATATCATGTTGAGTCAGCACTTTGTAGGCATCAAAGCAAGAGTTTTCCTTTTTCAGCCTCTTTAGTGTGGGTGCAAACTGTACTTGAAATCCAGTATACTGAATGGAGGTTTAGGGAAATCACTTAATCACTTGAATTGCGAAATAATTCCTTGGTCAGTATGTTTTTCCATTAACTTTGTCCTGAATGTGGCCGTGAATATACTGCACTATTTTTTTGTTTGTTTGTTTGTTTGTTTTTTTGTCTCGAAAGGGTCAGACAAAAAGAATAAACACATTTGTGTTATTGAATTTTGAACAGATTTACCTCCTCTTGCGCCAAGATGACAAGAAGTTTTGTGGGAAAAAATCACTCTTTTATGGTGTGATTGGTCACAGCTCATAGACACGTACAACTTGGGACAGGGCTCATTAGCAGACGCCGCTTCATTTTCAGGGAACACGAGCCAGAAAAGGCCGGGAACCGCTGTTATAACAGGTTTGGGTTTCTGGTGTTGCAATCGAACTTCTGGCCGCAGTTGTCTTGGCGCGCCATCTGTTTAAGTTGCATTTTTCTTTTCTTATGACGCGCCACACCTCACTGTGACTCACTGTCAGAAACTTCTGCTGTTTCGAATGAACCTCGAAGCTCAAAATTAGCCTTGTAATGCGAATATTTTAACTTGAATCTTCAGCTCAAACTTGAGCAATATGTTTTCGAGCGACTCGAACTGGAGCTCACGGTGGTCTGCGCCTTGTTTTGTGTGTACTCTCTCAATTGGAAAGCTTCCTCTTTCTGTCCTCATCTACATTACAACAAAAACTGTCCTGCGGGTCATACGGAGAAACATTAAAACAGCTTTAAATACAAGACGCGAGCAGCACTTTCGTTTTATTATGCAATACTGGAGCACAAATGAGCAGCAAGATTGTCATTTTCATATCTCGTGTCCGACCATCCTGCTCCGGAGCAGAAAAAGGTATTATTGAGTGCCTAATGACCTGCTATTGATCAGAGCGAGAATCCCTCAGGAGCGCCAAGAAACTGATCCGTCTGCATTCACACACATAGGAGGCGCGCGTCTACTAGCGCCCGTACAGACACATTTATTCTGGTGCGGGCAAACGCAGACTCTGTGCCTCCCAGTTACGTGTCAGCCGCGGCAGCTTCTTCCCAATTCAGTCGATAGGCTTCCATTAAGAGGGGGTAGGCTGTCAAAGCAACCTGTGACCTCCTCTCGCCCCCTTGGAGCCCACTGGCCTGTGATGTCCGTATCAATATGAATTTCAGCCCTTTGCGCCCATCAGCTGCAATTCCCAGTGTCCATTAGTCTCACGTATCTGTTTCCTCCAACTTGTACTATTGATTCCGGCGTGTCTTTTGTAACAGAGCATGTACACTGATCTTAAAGACGGGGACAGCCTGAGTAGATTCTGTCTTCAAGTTCCTCCATATTCCACTCATTAAATGATTTTCATAACTTCTGTCACTCTGAATGGACAGCCAGTCTCGTCACTGCCGCTATTTGCCTCACGGCCGAGTAGCTGCGCCAAACAGTGGGCATCTGATCCCAGATCAGATTGCGTGTAGTTTAAAACTTGGTCGGGGCAGTGCCCTCGAAGGTCAGGGCTTTTCATCTCAGAGGCCACAAGGAAAACGACCTGTTGTCGCCATACGCAGGGAGACACCACAGCAAACACGGGGCTGGATAGGCTCCTCCATCCCCCCAGGGGACGACGGTTTTTCAAACACTCGCCTACATCTGTTCCTCAAAAGTGTCTCGCTGGTCTGATATTGGTCACATCAGACTTCACCCTCCTTCAAAGGAAAGCTGTGCTGATGAATCCTACATGAGATGAGATCTTGACTCCCAGAGGGGAATAGAGTGCTTTAAAAAAAAATAGGTCATAGTCTGGAAAAACAAACAAGGAGTCAAAATAAAGGTCACACTTTATTTGGATAGTCCGCCCACAGAGGGTTTATGGAGTGTTTGTAATGTCTAGCAAGGAATTAGTCGAAATTCAACTGTTTCTTTCCATCTTTTTGAAAATGTTTAACTCATGTTCAGCAAGGATTAGGATTAGGTGAGGGCCAGGATTAGATTCATGAAATGCTTTACAAAGTGTTTGCTGAATACACTTTGTATACACAAAAGCTGGTATAGGTACCTTGTGTGTGTTATATGCAACATTATTTTAACACATCTCTTTAAGTGACTTAAGTTATGCTTTTTTTATGTAGATGTTATGATAAAATGCAATGAAGCAAAGAAAACAGCCCCATGAAACAAAGCTGTTTTGCGCTTCATGGTTCACTGTTAATTTTATTATATCAATCAAACACAGCATCTGCGATCATTTTCTTTCAACCGCACCAAGAAAAAAGATGTTTTCTGGTTACATTATGCACCCACGTACACCACATGATGAGTCAGACTGGAGCTGAGGCCGCTTCTTTTCCTTTTTGTTTCTTTTCCGTTTGAATGTGGAAGTTTATCGGTGACCTTTGGGGACAGACCACACATATGGGGCAAAACCTCTGAGGTCAAAGGCTAGCATTAAGAGGTTACATAATTGTCTTGTGGTCTTCATTCGGCAAATGCATCTGACTCAGGGTTTTTCAGATTTGACTCTTTCGCTACAAAACAAAGTTAAAACTGGAGAGTCATTGTTGACCGTGGACAACAAGCGGTTGCCAAAT
>JBCAUF010000092.1:11978512-11989508 GCA_038406115.1 Haemulon aurolineatum
GGTTGATTGTGTTTTCAGTGAGGTTGTAAACAGCTGCAGGAATATTATCAGCCAATACACCATATTTAATAAGATATTTCGTATTGATGATTTTAATCAGCCTCTAAACACAAAAAGGCACCAATCAGCTTCCATACAACTCAGTGTCACTTCACTGTAGATCTTAAATGTAAATAATATAGGCAAGATAAATATAAAATAATAAATACATAAATAATAAAATAATGCTAACAGACATTTTATCTATTTATGTACTGATCTATTTACTAATTGATCTACACATTAGTTTATTTCCAATATTAAATAGTTAAAGTGTTTCCTGGTGAGGTGATTCTCTCACTGGACTCAGGAACTCTCAGCTTCACTCCTAAGAAGTCAAGTCAAACTCCATCAAACCAACAAGTTCTCCATGAACACCTCCATCTGACATTTTGGATGAGACAAACGCCCCGAGGAAGCGTTTCAATAGAGAAGAGCGCATGCGTGCTGGCGGATGCCCCCTCGCGCAGGTCGCAGATCAGTGTCAACTTTTTTCTTTCATCCCCCCTCAAGGTCAGGGATGCAGGGCGCGCACTTTGGCCTCACCTGTGTCACAGCTGTCCTCTCTGGAGAAGCAGGAGGAGCGCGCGTCGTCCTCCTCCCGGTCGTCCGTCAGGCTGTCGTCCAGCCTCTCCCGCGGCTCGTCGCTCTCCTCCTCCGCCCGCCGCGTCGGAGTCAGAGTCGGGGAATCCCGATCGCTCGTCGGCGCGGGCTCCGCGCGCGGCGGCGGACCTGCGCGGGGGACACGAGAACAACATGAAATCCCGCACACTGGTCTGGCTCCACGAGCGGGACAGTTCGTGACATGTCTCACATTTTGCAACGAGTGTCCCTGCTCCCTTCCTGCCCAAGATTATAAACAAGCTGCTCTATTTGAATCATCAGAAGTGAGACCGTTGTGTTGGTGCCAAACACTGTTGGCTCATACTAGGCTGATAATTGAGCTGTTTTACGCACGGAGGACGTGCCATCTTCCCTTGTGGCAGGAAGAACCAGAGTACGGGACTTTTACGCACGGATTGGAGAGGATTTTGTCGTAAATGATGAAATCTGTCATTGCATGTCGTTATTTGGTGATCGCTCTCACAGCCCTGCTGCGCAATTTTTGATCGTGTGAACCAGCTTCATCAGACAAACGACAGCAAACATTCACTCCTGTGCAAACAAAAAGAAATATGACAGAATGACTCACTTCTCGAGGAGCCGTCTGGCGACGTCCCGGTCCAGCTGAGCACCTCACAGCCAGTCAGACCCCTCGCCTCCAGCCCCGGACAGACAACCGGGCTGTGGAGGGTAACTTTGAAGCTCGGGGTCTCCGCCCGGTCCTCTCCGTGTGTAGTCCCCAGCAGATTCTCGATGTAAAAAGACGAACCTCTCGACGGAGGTCCCAGCTTCGACCTCGGCGCTTTATCGTCAAGCATTTTGACCTTTTTTTTCCCCGCCACCGATTTCTCCTTCTTATTTAAAAGAAAATTCCAGATTCGCACATTATAGGATCATTCCCGTGAACGCGTCTCGTTTCCAGCCCGGAGAGTCCCGTGCTCCGCGTGAACCATCCCGTCGTAGCCCACAAGAGCGCAGAGAGCTCAGGTCGAAAGATCCAGACAGAAATGCGGTGCTGAAGAGACGGATTCCCCCAGAAAAAAAACAGCCCTGTGGACCGTGTCGGGTCCTCGGAGCCGCTCTTGTAGGCTGTGTGATGGTCTGCCTGGAGGGAGCGCAGGGATGCTGTATTTAGGTCAACGAGGGAGCAGAGCGCAGCAGAGACACAGTGTTGTCCTCAGGGCTGGAGACGGAGAGAGCTTCATGGAGAATGGCACAGTACCGCCTATTGGTTACATGTGTCCATGCACACCCAGTGTTTACTCTGCACACTGTAAACCTGTTAGTCTTGGCTCATGAAATGTAAATAATATCATATAGAGCCTTTTTTTCATAAAACTATAACTTGTCTCGATATTATGAATTTTAATATCAACAGAGGTGTTTTGGGTCATGGAAGCTTCTTCCATTGACTCATTGAACACGAGAGTTTTTCTCGTGATGAGAATGATAAGGAGGCGAGAAAAAGAAAACACGTAATTTATGGTGTAAATGAGCCTAAAAATATATTTTAAAAAAAGACATATGAAAGCATGTGACTGAAACAACAAATTATGATTATTATTACATAGGAAATTAATAGCTAAACAAAATTGATCCTTTTAAAGACGCTTAGTTTTTCATTTACTTTTGCCCTGCAGATTTTTTTTCCTTCAACATTTTTGTTTAGAAAGAGTAAAAACAAGAGTAAGTGTGCAAGAAGAAGTGCAATGCATTTTAACCCTGCTGACAAATAATGGTGTCATACTGACTCTGTAATTGACTCTGTATTCACAGTTTAAATTTTTAAGTGATCTAAGGCCTTTAAATTGACTTTTGGTGAGTGTGCATCTAATATCTGCAACTTTCTTTCTTTTTTTATTAATTAACCACATTGTTTTAAAATCCCTTGGATCATTCAAAATACTGAAAACATACTAATACTAATTAATAATTTTTTTTAAAATCCAGAATCTTTTCAAATATTAACTAAGATGTGTCCTCCTTCACGAAACAGTCCGTTGACTGTGTGTGTGTGTGACCTGAAAGCTTTCCACATCACACTCCTTTCAGTTATATTTATTGTAGTTATGATGTCCCTGCTGACACATTTAAATCTGACATTAAAGGTGAGAACTGAGAAACTTTCCCTCTTCAGTGGGTGAATGTGAAAACCTGCACAGTAAAGGAAGCGAAACATATTTTTGAGTTGGTTTGCTCACTTGCTCAAAGGCCTTCTCCTGATCATGCCATTTCCACAAATCACCAAATCATCTCAAGCGCCAACAACAGTTTCAACATCATCCTGCCTCTGGAGCTGCATGGGAACATGCTATTCCTCCCTCCAGCAGGCTTTAAGGACCAGCCAGCAAACCACAGGCCTCGAAACACTGTCTCACTTTCAAAGTGATTAACAGGCTGAGACAGAGGCATTTCACCAGGGTTAAGAGATCTCTCCAAAGCCTAATATGAACACTCAAGTCTAGCTTATCCGTGAAGAATAAATGTTTTTTCTTGGAAGGGGCCTCCACCACCTCGAATATCCTAAGATGGACTGGCAGTGTGCTCCAGCCCGACATGAGTTAATTAATGCTGAGGGTGGAAAATGTTTAGTCAGCTCGGGAAATGTGAACAGAGGAGTAAAACAGCACTGCGTTTGGAGTTGTAATAGGATTGAGACACTATGAAAAGCTTACTTTTATCTGTAAGCAGCCTTGAACAAATGCTCAGAACATTCCAGGCTGCGGGGTTTTTCAGAGTACATGTTGATCAACACGATCAAATCCAACTGTCTTATGCTTTTTCCAAAAGAAAACAAAATGCAAAAAAACTGCAAGAAATATGAAATAATCCTGGGGGAGGAAATCTGTCAGCGTGTGAAATCGCTGCACAGCTGAGCAGCCATCACTGGAGAGAGGCAGAGAACAACAAACCGTTTGTTTTCTCACAGGGATTGCTCACAATTGTTCCCATTGTGCCACTAAATTGACTTTATTAAAGCCTCTTTGCAAGTAATAGCCTATCAACCTAATACTCTGGATCCTGGTTGCGGTGTAACACCTCCACACACATTTTCATATGAAGTCCCAAATTATACAAGGACTTGACATCACATTTAAAGCATGCAAAGGTAATTCAACGCATTATTATGTCTATTTATCATTCTGTCACTGGGTAGCCTGCAGTGTATACAGTATGGTGTGTGGTCATAGATCATATTTGTAATTCATGAGAGGGGTTATAAGTGAAATGTTATATTGCGGAAATTCTAAGTGGCTTAATCTGTTAATTTTTATCCGAATCTGATGTTTGCTCTCACTGTTCTGAGGCTGTTTTCTTCGTTTAAAGCTGAAAGAAGAATTTGGCTTAAAATGGAAACGCTCCAGCAGTTTGAATGAATCAATGAATGAATGAATAATAAATAAAAAAGTAAATAATTAGATAAACAGTTTCTATTGTTAAAGATTTTTAACCATTTACACACAAAAAACAGTTCAAGACTGGTTTCCAGTTTTTTTTGGTTTATGACCCGTTAAAGCACTGAAAACTTTTTTTTTTTATTGGCTAACATGAGATATTCATAATCAAATGAATAAGCCAAAGATTATTTATCTATTTATTTATTTATTTATTAGGCGTTTAACATTAAAATGTGCTTCATCAGGACTGTGTGAGTGTCTTTTTTTCCCTCTGATAGATGGTGACCAAACAACCAACCATCATCAGATTCAGATTTAAAAGTTGTTGCGTCCTGATTGGTGCATGGAATTACGTGACATCATATTTTTCAGAGCAAAGCCCCGCCCACTTTCAACCAGTGAGAAAAGCACACAGAAAAACAGAAATATATGAATCTCTCTTGTGAAAAAAACCCAAAACTGTTTAAACTTCAGCATGAAGTAGTGTTCATGTAGGAGCTGTCACTTTAAGAAGGGCCTTCACGACAAAGCAGTTTCTATTACCATGTTTGTTCTCCTCTCAGGTTTTCCTTTTGAATAACAAAATAACATAGATTGCACAAGAATATGATCAACAATTTTCCAATACTGAAAGAGGAAACAGCAAAGATAGAAAAGTCTGAAAAGATTAAATAGATTTTCGTGTCCGTGGGGCTGAAATACGTCTTTCCTTCCTCTTTTCTATTTCCCCTTGACCCCCACATTTGTTTTATGACCCCTCTGAGGGGTCTTTATCCCCAGGTTGGGAACCACTGCTTTAAGATTCTCCAGATTTCAAGCCACATCAACCGCTTTTTTATTTAGCTTTTTAGATGTTTGACAGAAATTAGTCTGATTTGTTTGTTTAATTGGTCTCTAATGAAGTCTAGTGCTTTGTCTTCGGTGCAGTCTGGAGTGACTGTTTTTTCAGCCTTTGTCGTCTCACGCTGTTATTTGACTAAGGTGTTCCAAGCTGGCGTTTGTGGAAGTGCATGAAGTGGAAGCACATTCTGCCATTACATATTTATTGGTCAACAGGCAGAAAAAGACATTTTTCAGCCTCTAAAAAACAGCACAGGGACACTTTTTACAGACGCTTGCATGAGGCATCAGGAGAGGTTGAAGTGAGGTGTCCAGGTTTTTAAAAAAAGATGCAGAATGATTTTTTTTCCCCCCAGAAGTAATTCAGACAGACATGTTTTTGTGTCAGGCTGAGGCGAGTCGGAGAATGAGCTCATGCCACAATAACCTAACACTTCCTCTGCTGCCTGGCCTCGTTGTGAAGCATTGCAGAGGGGCATGTTCAACATCTCTTAATTAATGATGGCACTGTAGCTTTACAAGGTAGATATGATGCAATGAGGAACTTAACCTCTATATTTGCTGCATGGACACGACGCATAGGAACTAATTTTCTAGAGTTTATCGTACAGAAATACATTACATTTCTAATTGAATTGATTTGAAAGAAACAAGGAAGTAAAACTGCATTTTAGCTGCTGTGATGAGATTTATTTGATTTTTATTTGCAGCAGAAGAAAAAGTATAATTTTCTTAAACTTAAAGTACAAAATGTATAAATCCTCAAATTACAATTTTCCATCAATAGAAGTACAAAAGTTTTATTAGTAAAAGGCACTTTTGTATCAAAACTAAAAACATTTGTTGTATATTAGGATATTATACTATATTTACTGATGCATTGTAATGGGGTACAGCTAATTTCAGTATTTACATATTGTTAGTTGATAAAAAGGAAATTGCATTTACAATCTTACTATACGATACTGTTTTATATATGCTTACCCAGTATTTAAAGCATAAAATGCTGTCATGTAAGAAGGTGCAAATGTTAAGTTCAGGCACTTAAGGAGGCCTACTTATTTTCTTTCCACCTATTTGACTGTCAGTACTCTTAAAACAATATTGTTAATAGTACTTCAAATGGTCCTGATTAAAGCCACAATGTGCTTGATTCACCAAGCTGATTACTTTGATTTCCTGACCACGGCTCATCCCTGTGGATCCGGTCCAGACGGGATTCTAATCCGATATCATTCATTATTCCTGCAGGATAGGGATAACTGTATTAATAATGGGAATCCTCCACATCATTACTGGCTCTTTAATGGGCCACTGTGGGCGGTGCAAGCTGCCGAGGTTAAAGCCACGGCCTACAATGCAACAGTGAGTATGAGGTCAGCAAGGTCCAGACATCTTAGGTCGGCCTGAACAGAGGCAGTCAACCGGAAGGCCCCTTTCTGCCACATGGAGCTTGGAGCTATTGATGGATCTGTCTGATTTAAGGCTCTCCTGCGACTCCTGCTCGCCGCCTTTGTTGTTGTTTTACTTCACCAGCGATCCCCTCTTTTTAAATTTTTTTTGATTTCTCCAACTTTCTTCATTGGAAACGCTGAATTCGTTCCCATCAGACGAGATTTTAAACATGTTGTTTACCCCCCGGCAGCGTGTGTCAAACAGGTCGGTGTTGGACCCCGCGTGAAAACAGACCTCCAGGCTCCCGCTGTCACTTAGCAGAAATGCTTCTTAATCTGCGCGTTATACCTGCTCATAAACTCCAAAAAGAACACTCCAGATTATGAGCATCGAAACTGACACATACCTCTCCCACCCTAATCCCCATTAGCCCTCACCTTACTGCACCCGTGGGCCCAAATTCACTGGGACAAACCAAAAGGCATTCTGGGAGCTGTTTGGTTTATTGCAAAAAAAAAGAAAAAGAAAAAGGCAGCAGCAGCACACAAAAAAGGCCGTGAGCAAAAATAACAACCTTGTTGTTTTTGGTTTGAATTTTATCTCTGGAGCCTGGATAGAGGAACACGTTTGAGTCTTAGCTGGAATAAACTATTAATGCCTGTTTGTTTAACCCTTGAACGGCGAATTAACCCCTGTTAGAGCCACCTTGTCAGCTCAGCACAAAGGAGGAAAGGGCTTGATATTTTAGCATCCCCTCCCCTTTTCTTTGTGTTTCCTCTGTGAAAGCTCAAAACCTTTTAGCAAAATAGCACGTTTCAAAAGACTGAAATGTGGTTTTGCCTCACCTCCACAGATTTATTCACGTCTTGTTTCCCTTAGAGCCTCAGAAAAAAGTCTGTTTTTGGAATACCTAAGGACTCAGCAGCCGCCCGCTCTTTCCCATGCACGTTAGAGTGATCAAGGCTAATCGCATGAGATAAGTGCAGCCGCCAGCAGGTACAATGCAGCCTACCTCCACAGGAAACGCGCTTTATCCCTCTGGGTGTGCGCGGGGTGGGAACGGAGGAGCACTTGTGATGGATTACAGGCCTCACCACAAACACCGAGGCTTATGGGACATCAGATCAATGAGAAAACATCAAGCCTCCCTGTAATGCCACTAATGTCTTCAGCCGTGCCGGGAGCCAGGGTTAAGTGTTAACGCGGCGCTCGATTCTTGGGATGATTTTAAAAAAACTTTTCAGACTTGAAGCCTAAAAATAGAGCTTTTTTCCCTACTTTGGAGTTCTCCGTCTCTTCCGCTGAATGGTGACCTGAGCACACTCTAGCTGACCCCGGCCTTCCAGGATCACATCTTCTCTTTTTCTTGTTTCTCTTTTTCCTTTTTCTGTTTTTTTCATAACATGCAGACTTAAATAAATCTGTAAGAGTGTCATGGAGCTGAAGACCCTCAAATAGAGGAATCGCGTGAGAAAGAAGCGGAGCACGCTCGAGGTAGCAGAGAGTGCACTGCCCCCCGAGGTCAAAGCACTTCTGTCATATTAGCTTCGACACAGGGTCCATATTTTTCAATAAATCATGCCCCTGAAGGATAGCTGGAGTATACGGGCTATTAGAGCGGCCCTGCCTGCAGTGGCCTTTAGACTATTGCTGCTACAACTGCTGGATGATACATTGAATGAGTAAAGTTAGTCATTTTAATCATGTCCAAGAGATGCAGTAGGCCTATATTGCTATAAGTTGAGTCAAGTATATGAGTAATGTTTTGATATTAATATCTTGATTATTTAGGGAAACAGACACACAGGTTTCTCCCAGAGCCAGTCTCTAATAAAACTGTGTGTGTGTGCCCACCTCTCCTCTGTCATTAAAACTGAGGGTCGATCTGTGTTCAGTCTCCTCGGAGTCTGGGGGCCATCTCATATGATTAAACATACATGCAGAAGGGGCAGGGCATGATGAAAGGCTCCACTTTAATGTCCCCCCTTTGCCCCGCAGGACACGTTTCCGCAGAAAAAGTCTCGTTTCCACTCCTCTGGTCACGCAAGTGCTCTGCCGCCCCGCACAGTCACTCCTCTCGATCTGATACGTGGCAGGGATTCATTATTAATCTATCCGTTACAGTTCGGTCTCATCTCTTTTAAAGTATTATTATTATTTTACTCACTCGCAGTTATGTAAAAGGAATCAGCTGGACGCAAATGTAAAGATGGCTTGAACCGACATGTTTACGCGGCTAAATCTTTATAAATAACATAAATATATAGGCCTACATGCATACGCGCACTCACTCTCGGTGAGTTGGTTGATCGTTTAAATTACGGCCATTAAACTTCAACTAGCTCGTTCAAGTTTTTTGGAGAGATTGAGGACAAGAGCTGATCTGAGAGCTGTTTTTAGAGTCTTCGGGCTGTTCTCATGTTGGCCTTTGAGCTCCTGCAGCGGCCGTCAGGACGCACATTTATTTCACTCTGAACGTAAACATCCCGCCTTACAAACATAATGGTGATAAGTTTGAGAAAAATATGCATTTTTTATTTGTGTGCAACGGTCCACTTTTCAACTAGGCCTATATTTTTTTGTTTCTCTTTTTTTTTTTTTTTTGAGGAAAAAAAACGTAGGCTGCCAAAAGTACATTCAAAATCATTTCCATCCTGTCTGCAACACACCCGGTCAACTTTTGCACTTTATTTTCTGCAGATAAACCTCCATTTAAAGGTGACGCAAGGTAGCCTACATTTAATATTATGATATCACAAGCCATTGACGGCATCAGTGTGTTTGATGAATTAACTCGGCGTTCGTTGACGTATTTCATAGTCCGATTCTTCTCGTTTCTATTGGCTGAACTGGAAAACTTTGAAATAGCTGATTAACGCAAATCAGCCACCTTTATAAATACAGAAAAAAAGGAAAACGGGGGGAAAAAGCACATTATGGTCTCTTTTTTTTGGGATGAAATATTTACGTTGTAACTACCCTAAACACAAGTCCCACGAACTCAGCTCTTTTTTAAGATTAAATATTTTCTTTTTCATTTTAGGAAATAATTCAGATCCTTAAATCCACATGATTCTCCAAAGGGTCACTCTTAAGGCATTAAGAAATATTATTTTGAAAATTATTTTGAAACAATTTTGAAAAAAGAAACAAATAAAACGGGAACAAAAACCTAGTGCGCCTTCAGATTTATTTTCACAGATTAGTCCCCTTTAATTAGGTTGAGGTAACATGAATGAATTAATGAATTAACACATTAATGACCACAGAAATACAAAACATTGTAATTATTTGATTTGGACTATTTATTTTTGCTAATATTACAAACATTAAAATGTTGGAGTATCAGTTGCTTAAAGTCACCATTGGATTCCTAGCACACACACACACACACACACACACACACACACACACACACACACACACACACGACATACAATTGCCATGTAGTTCATCATCATTGTCTCCACATTTTGACAAATGCATCAAATCCTGGCAGTTGATTTATCACTGATTTACTCATAAGCAGAAAAAATGCTGGGTTTTATGAAGTCAATCATATTCAAAACATTGTTTCTTAACAGCCATGTGTTAATGATTAGAACAAATGAAGCAGCAAACGTATGAGATATTTTGTTGAAACGAACCAACACACACACCTTGAGTTTAAAGGTCCCAGCACTGCTGCAGCATGTGTGCTAATAATTTGGATGGTGTGACATGAAAGAAAGGGGCTAATTTGAAATAGTTTCAGCGGGAGCTTGCGAGGGAGGTCACCACAGTGCCTGAAGCTGTTCTCAAGGCTGGGAGGCCTATAAACTCATCTTATTGTAATCTGCTGTTTGAGCTTGGCGAGTGGAGAAACAGAAATATGCACTTTCATGTGCTGCCTGTTCTCATGATTAATGTTATTCTGGTTTGTATCACTTCAAGAAGCAGAAAAGATATCGCACAGTCTCAGCTTTGAGTGGTTTGAGAGTTCAGTTTGAGTTTTATTGAGCCAAAGAAGCACGAATACAGCTGAGAATCATTTACACAAACGCAAAAATAAGGAGGCACATTAATACCATCTGCAAGCTTCTAAAATCCACGTGCAGAAAATGTATTCACAAAACAAAGCTCATTATATTGTTCATTACAGCAGTGATGGATGTACTACTAATGTTGGCCAGCTGAGGGCAGCAAAGTTCAGCTCATACAAATCAATAGACACATTATTAGACATTTCTATGGTATTTCTATGGTAATTTGGTCTTTGATGGGGAGAACCACTGCCATGAACCGTTCTATGGTATTTATATCTTTATTTCACTTCTGAGGGCATAAACCAAAATAATATACTGTATTGTGAAGAGTCAAATGAAACCTCAACTTACTTTGGCAAGATGGCAAAAAAGCAATGAGTTTATTACACACACATACCTATATCCCCTGTGAGGAACATACAGTCATAAACTGCATTTGGAGTTACATACACGTTGGAGTTCCCTAAAATCAAAGATGGAAGGAGAAACAGTCATTCAGTTACAGATCAGATTCACATGACAGCAGACATTATAGGAAATGTGCTGATTTCATGTTTTTTGTTTTTAACTCCATTCTCTTGTCACTAGATGGCAGAGTCACACTTCAGTCAGTCACAGTTTTGTTTCTGTGTATTATGGTTAAGAAGCTATTATGAAGTTTAAGGCTACTTTAATTACACCAAGCAGGAAAAAAAA
>JBCAUF010000092.1:11996764-12021033 GCA_038406115.1 Haemulon aurolineatum
TCGCACAGTGCCTGAGGAGGAACAGTTTGCTCAAAGCGTTAACTCAGGTGTTTGCGATTTAATACAATGATTTCCTTTTGTTAATGTAGCTTTTGCTCTGTCCAGCACAGTCTGTATTTTGCCGAGCAGAATACCTCAGGAGAAAAGTTAGACTCAAAACCCTCTTACCGCAGAATGGGAGCATCGTCTAAATACTTTCAGCAAACAGAACAATCACTCTCAGGAAAATGTTTCTGTGTAACTGAGCCGGTTATGTATGCAAAGATATGGTCAAAACCAAAATCATTACATATGTAAATCTTATAATGATATTTAGCGAGGTTCCATTTGCACAGTCGGTTGAAAGACATTGGGAAGACATTGTAGTCTGGTTTGGAAAATGCAGAAAAATAAATTGAGTAAGCTGTGTGAAATCACCCTAGTCAGCCCTACTCTGTCGCATTAGTAACACTTTTTCTTGTCCATGACTTCCCACTGACTGGTGAAGAACTGAACCAATCTGTGCATCACGTGAGCAGCTTTATTTATTCCTGCCAGAACTGTTTGTCATGACGGACCCACGTCATCGCTGTTGAATAGCTGGATTTGCTTGACAAATATGTGCCCTGATTAAGCAGCGAAACACCCTGGACAAGCTGGCGCAGGCCCAATCCCCATCGGCTATCGTTTGAGTTCTCCTCTAGGGGCCACAGCCAATATTGGGGGCTTCCGGGGTAGCCAGTGAGATATGCAGAGTCAAGACCTCTTACAAAATGAGTGTCTTTGTGACCTAATAGAGGATATTGGAGCAACTACAATTAACCCCTGAGCTGACCTCTTTGGGAAGTGAAACCAACCAACCAATTCAATCATGTAAAAAACATCCATATAAGTAAACAGTGTTATCGAACTTAGAGATGCCCAGATATTTTGGGTCAGTTTTAATGGCAGCATCACATGACACGCCTACAAGGTTCTCTTGCTGATAAACAGAGCTTTATAGGTCATGATTAAGGGACTCATTTGTCTCGCCCACTCCGTCTGCTGAGTTTCAGCCTTCCAAGTAATTAAGGAGCCGCGGAACACCGAATGGCTGGATGGCCTCGGGGGTTTTTCACTCTTACTTTCATGCATCCATTAACAACGTGGCCAATGCCTTCCATATGTATGCTCATGCTTGGGGATTTGTCGCTTTCTTCACGGGAGGCCTCAAATAAATTGCAATTGATGCGGTAATTATTCTTTGAGATTTGTTTAAAGAAGAGGTTCCCGGTGAATGAAAAACAACAGATATAATTATTACCTGATGGAGGCTACGCTTTGTTCGTAATGGCTTGTGATGAGGGATATCTACATCATGTTTTTCGGGTTCGCTTGTACAAATGCAAGGTGGATAAAGGCATTATAGATTACCGAAGGTGTTATTTAGTCTGGTTTGATCAAATCTCGCAGCGCATTTATTACAAGAACATCAAGACAAGGTTGTTTAAATCTCATTACCTGTCAGCCCAAGTCCCATTTCTGTCACCTCCGCTTTGACAGAATTTGTATAGAAATTGGGTCTCAGACATCAAAAGCCTGCTGCAGTAAGCACAGATGTCACAAACACGGACATTTGGCTATTCATTCAATGATTCATCACTGTGTGCAGGTGGAGCCCGCAGTGTGAATACATAAGAACTCACAAGGCAGCAGGGTGTGCATAAAATTTGGGAACTGGAAGTACAAAAGCTTGATAGGTATGCAATGAAATCGGCACAGCGGGAACCCCCTGGATTGCTCACTGATTGACAGCTAATCAGAGGTCCCAAAACTGCTACATTCACGAGAGATTCAGAAATACAATTGTTATCTCCGTCGCCTTCTGCCGCAGCGTGTGGGAAACGACTGCACGCTGCAGATAGAATTACAACACACACAGGGTCTTTGAGGAGAGGCAGGATTTCTCTTTATTTTGCCATTGAAATGTAAAAATACCTCCGAGCGCCGAACACAATTCGGTATGAAAGAGAGGTTAGGTTAGACTTAATTAATGCATGTGGGACATTTGCATTGCCTCCGTCATGTCATTAATGACACTCATGGTCATATTACATTCATGCAATTCAATGATTCTTGACCACGAAGCGAGCCGACCTTTAAAAAAAAGGCAGATGGCAGCAGTTTTTAAATGAGCATCTAAATCACTCCGATGCAGCTGGACATCAGTGAAAGTTGTTCATGACGGCCTTCTTCATTTTTCGCCAAGCTACATTCCCGGAGGGCCCCTACAGTGCAGCTCGCCTTCTTCATGTGGTTGTGTAGCTTTTGTACATCATCTCTGGTTCACCAAGAAACAGCAGCATAAGAGACTGAACACTAGCAACAACACTTCAGTAAAGTATTGGCAGTGTTCCACTGAAAAAATTACAACTTTTGAGAGTGTTAGCTTCACACCTTTACAATCCTCCCAGATGCTTAATTCGGTGCACTTTGTACTTCATTTTACTTTGTCAAGTGTATGGATTAGGTCCCACTCTTTTTCTGCAGGCTTCTTATTCGATATGTAGGAGTGCAATAAAACGTGCAAGTAGACACACTTGCTGCATTCATGACATTTTGACCCTGATCTGAATTTTACAAGACACAGTAGAAGTATTGATAAACTGCAATAGAAGACTGTAAACAAAAACCCTCCAACTTTAGCTCCTTACTTGTTTGTTCTGTGGCTTTCAACTAGATCAATCGGCCTTCATCATCATAGGAAGTTTGTTCATTTGGCATGTAGCTGTTCAAACTTGCTCAGACTTTTTCCATACATGTTAGCTTAAAGTTTACAGTTACTTCTTGGCTGTCAACCTCAAACAGAATACTGCATATTTCACCAATGATATTTAAATTCTTTGCACGTGTAGGTCGTTATCACCCATTATCATTGCACTGACCTCTAGCGAGTACGCCGGTGTGAGCTGAAATGTAAAGTATATATTATTTTGCTTTAAAGTTGCCAAATCGAAGGAAAAGACCGGAGGCCAAAAACCTGAGCTCTCTTATTTCAGTCAGTGATCTCGCTAGAAAGGAGACCACTGTAATTTCAGTAATCACAACTGTGCCAATCACTGAAGGCTGTGAAGGCTATCCCAGCATGCATTGGGCTTAAGTATCCACTAGAATAGAGTGCACAGAATTGCTCCAAATTTACTGATTTACATGTAATGACAAGCTAACAACCGACTGCTCCCAATCAGGTTACATCATTACCGCCATAAATACGGACTGCTTACCATCTCGTAGATGGAATGAAGGTGTAATCTCATCAAGGTGGATAATCCTGTGAAGGATGATGGTGAAAGTGACACTGAGCAAAACATACTGGGCTGTTTACGATCACTTGACCGTGTTTAGCAAGTCGTATTTGTGGAATCACAAATGGGAATCAGTGTTAAATCGCAAATGATGGCAGATGAATGGCAAATATGACCTGGTGGACATTGACTAGAACTGTGATTGATGCCAGTTAAAGAAAGGGTCATCCTCCACTGACACCAGTGTGGCACTTGTGTGAGCTTCAGTAACCCACCATTCTCACACAAGTGAGGACTAAACATCTACTGTAGAAGTAAACTTAAATAAGTGGCTTTGTTTTGACTTCAGCGCAGAAACTCGTAATATCATGCGAGGCACAGCTGATTTCCCTGATGGCCCGGCCTGCAATTTACAACATGATATTCAATTTGGGGTGGAGCAGTTGCTTCTGTAGCAATAATTCTTAATGGAAGATGAACACTCAGACGCCTGTGTGGTGCTGGATGAGGCGCGAGGCACTCCATTAACTGAAAATCCCAGACCTGCCTCGAGCAGTGCTCCCATTAATGCAGAAAGCAGCGAATGGGCAAACCTGCTATATCAATAATTCTCAGCAGTCCCAGCTGATTTACGACCTCGCTCGTCTTCTGAACTCATTTGCAGTTTATTTACCCAAATCTGAATGATGTTACGACAAAATTAAAAGCGATGGCTTGGGTCCAGACGTCTTCTTTGACGAAGCATGTTGAAAATAATCTTGGATTAAGAGAGAGCACACGGAAGTCGGCTTTAATACTTCCCAGTTTTGTTTCTTGGACTCCAAAGCCGAATCAGTGGGCCTGCAGGTACTGAAACAAATCCAGGGATCAAACGGCAAACTGTGTGCCAGCCGCAGTTAGACTTAGTCAGCTGGGGCAGGATAAGACTTCACTCTCTGTGTGGGTGACAGAGAGAGGGGGGTAGGGGGGGGCTGGCAGGAACAACAGTGGGAGCACATAAATGCTGCTCCAAACTGTGTTTTTGCAGAAATGGTGTCTCTGCAATGGAGGCCACCGCTGCTCATCTCTCCCAAGCTTTTGCACACACGAAAAAGAAGTCATGTCACAGTCTTGTAATGCTGTTATCAAGCTGTTAGAAACTTGAAAAGGAGCTACTTTAGGAAGCTGATGTTAAAGCATTGTTAAATATTGTAATAGTGTGCCACGTTCCATTTCTCTCCTCTGCTTCTTAAAATCCCCCAAATCCCAGAGACGATGTCCTCAGTGGTCGCCACCGTACGGTCCTGAACTCAATACACCTTGCAAGTTTTAAGAGAAAGATGAACTTTAAAGAGGACTCAACATTCAAAGAAAAAAAAAGTGGCCTCTTTTTCATCAGGTTTTGCTCTGTATTGGTTTCACAAGTGGACTGGGACGCTGGTCCATCGAGTGAAATTTTGTCTTTTCAGAGGGTCACTTCAATTTGAGGGCAACTTTGGAGTGACAGTGAAAGCTTGTTAGTATTAAAGCTCCTGCTGCATGAAGAGTTTTTAGCATTTCTGGCCCCAATAGCAGCTCAAGGGATAGCCAAGTTGGTCAGTTAGTCAGTCAACTATATGGATTGCTTTGAAATTTTTCCCAGGCGTTCATGGTGCAGACTATGAATCCTAATGACTTTGATGATCTCCTGACTTTATTTCTAGCCTCAAAAGCATCATCCACGGCACTTGGATGGATTGACATGGCATTACCCCACTCCCCTCAGGATAAATTGTAATGCCCTCACCTTACCTCAAGAGCCATCTTCCAGTCAAATTATACATTTCTCCATTTCTTTGGTTTATGACCAAGTGCCTGCAAAACTAGTGACATTCCCATCAGCCTTAGCTGTTATGTTTGGTGCCGAATTGCAAATGTGGTAACACATTGAACTAAGATGTGAACATCACACCTGATGAGCATTAGCATGTTGGCATCATCAAGTGATTATGTTGGCATGCTGACTTCATCATTAGCTGAATTTCTTTAGGATGTTTCCATCCACTATCATCATGTGAGTATTGGGAGAACAGGAGTTTCCTTGTTAGAGTTGCATTAAGTGTCTGCAGTGTTTGTGAACTTTGACCTCATCGCGGGAAACATCTGTTCCACCGCACTCAGTGTCTAAGCAGCTTGCATATATACTGGCATATATAGTATATATCAAAACTCTGTCTCTTTCGTTCCCATCCTCAAGTTTACACATCAGAGTTTGATGCTTGAAATCTCCCGAGGCTCTCATGTGGTTGTGATGAAGTTATTGGAGTGGATATTTAAAAAACATTACCACTCATGACAAATGGATACAACTTTATGAAAGTGGTATTGATCATGCATTACTAAATCAACACACCCACAAAGCAACCCATTGTAAATCATCTTAAGTCATTGAACCGATCTGAAATTGGAACTAGGCTCAGCTGGCAATAAAATCTTCATTATTTGACTTTGTAATCCATTTTCAGAAGCTTTCATTGTATACCTTTCTTCATCATCTGACAGAGTTTTGTTTTGCTGCAAACGTAATGGGTCCTGTGGTGTCTGATGTTTGCAGGCGCTCTGGTTTCTTTTCAAACTCTTTCTCTCTAAGTTTGAAAGATTTTGGCCATGTGAAGTTTCCTAAACTTATGTGAAATTAATTCAGTGTTTCATGATGTAAAATTCTCTTTTCGTGTGAGATTAATATGCTAACCACAAAATACACCATGAAAGGGTATGGCTTCAGCACATATAATGTTAGAAAGATGATGGTGATGATAAAGTACAGTATTGTACAGTACTCATTATAGTTGTTGAAGAGCTGTTGATGATCAATTGTGGCCACAAACAAAAGAATGAAAAGAAATTGATGACCTGGGGGTACTACTATATAATTTGTCTACTGTATAGCTGTAGGTGCATGTAATTCTCACACAACTCATGTCTTCACAAAATCAATTTCATAGTCTGTTGCGTATTTCATAAAATTTTAAGAGACCGTGTGGTGTGAATCAGGAAACTAATGCAAAATCCTTCATGTGACACACATCTAATGTACTGCTGTAGGCTGTACTGTATGGTCAGTCACTTTACAACAGATAAAGAAGCATCAGGAGACCTTGGGGCAGATACGGGATGTTTGGTTTGATAGTGAGGCTGTGCAGGATGTAATCTGGCTCACCTCCTGTACTGCAGGTGACGGTGCAGGTGGAACTGATGATATCCAGTCTCTTTCCCACCTCCTTGGTTAATGGCCAGTCAGTGACCTTCATTTGTCGGATGTTCCTCTCTGAAATTCTCTGATTCAGCTCAAGTAAAGTGTTTAAATGCTGTTTCAGAAGCTTTTTCACTCTATTAAGAGCAATATTTCAACAAACAACACAGGGCCTTAATATGATTTTGAGGTGAAAATGCCAAATTAGTAAAATTTAAAGCTGTTATAATCCATTTTTATGGATCAAACCGACTATGTGTGTGTAGGAGGGATCGCTCCAGAGAATTAATACCTGACTTCTCAGGTCATCTCAGCTGTACAGAATTTTGTAGCGTCTCAGCTCATTGCTTCAATTTAGTTTTAGCTGTTTTAGCTGAAAGGAAGCTGAAAATCTACTGTGTTCTACCTGCCCAACACAAAGCAGCAGACAGACAAAGTTAGCAACTAGCTGGTGAACATAAGTATTTCTTGGCAGAGAACAAATCAAAGCGAGGAGAAGGATGAATGTTGGACTTACTGTCTACATGTCAGCTGTGTGGCATCAACGGGCAACCGCTTTGTTATTCTAAAATGTCACTGAAGCTTCACTGCCCCCATGTGGCCACAAAATCATCCATGCAGCTTTAAAGATATGATCTATTGCAAAAATTTTCAAAAACTACAAGCACACGCTGTATTTGCTAATAGTGACCTGCTGCATTTAATTACGTATTATAAAGCTTAGGACATTACATGAAATGGTAAATATTACCGACAAAATGAGACATTGAGTCCGGCACTGGGCTTTGAATTTGTGTTTTGTAATGGATGGCTCAAGTTCACACAACCCACATATTCACTCTTATCTACTTTTGAACGTGTTGAACACAGCATACATAGTTTTTCTTTGATGTAAAAGCACTAACTTTGGCACGTACAGCAGCCACATTGTGAGCTAATAAATGTTTCCTGTGCCCTCTTACCCTAACAGCTTAAACTAAACTATAACAGTAATAATTACCCCCAAATCAGCTGTGAGTTCCAGGCTAAGGTATAATTTTGAATTAGATTTGACAAAAAAAGGCCTGGCCACATTGTTTGACACTGTTAGCACAGCAAAATAACTCAGTATCTATAATCGGATATGAACAGCCGTGACTGGTTTTGCATTCGACTCTGTGATGCAGAGTCAACCTCAGCCATTCTGTTTGGCTCCATGTCCTCCCTGAGGCTGGAGGAGCTCGCTGGAGCAAACAGAACAATAAAAGTGACTTATGGGGTGTTTAAAGGTTCGCCTGCTCTGCTGTATCGCACTGAAAGCTGTTGTTCCCTATGAACACAACATAATAAAAACAGGACAGCCTAAATGTAAATATAAGTAACCTTTTGTTAGGTATGGTTGGTGTCAATTTAGTGGAACAAACAATTAAACCGTCTGCACTAATCCACTATATTTATTTACAGATACCACAAAAAGTTACTGGCCACTTTATAAATTTAAGATTTTACATTACAGTGAAAATGTGCAATGACTTTATAAATATGTTATTGTATAAATTACTATTAAATAAATTATAATGCACTGTTATAAACTAAACTTCCCAACAGTATATGAAATGGCTCAAATGAACTCCACCTCACCCAACCACAACAGTAAAATGCTTCTTATACATTGATGCATCAGCAATAATTGTTGAATAATAATCATAGCATTTCTCATGCAGGACTTTTCCTTGCTAGTCGTCTACTTCACTAAAAGATTAGTTCACGTAAACATAACTGTGTGCAATAGACAGTGAGCTCGCCCGTTTGTATGCTGCTTTATACTGTAACTTGATAAGCAGGTAATGCTCACACTGGAATCACTCGCACATCTCCTGGATATAGATTTCTTGCGTCTGGTTCGAGGGTCAAACACACATGTCTCTCACTGAACACAAGACCAGTCAAAGTCTCCACAACAGATGGCACTGTTTGATGGTGAATATGGTGCATCCTGTCTTCAGTTCATTAAAGGATTTGGCTGAAGGACTCGCACGCTTCTTGCTGCCAACAAATCCCAAATGCAACAATCCTATGAAAAAAAATACCGCCTGTGCAAAAGCCTGCGATAAGCTAATTCCTCTGTGCCGCACACCAAGAACTATTAAAAGCACATCAATGGGGGACATTGCTATACTGGGTGACATGACCCCTCATTACAGTGATCATGACCACTGTAGTTTATTTTGACCTGATGCTTCCACAGCTGAAAATAGTCCTCCCCCAAAATGCACCATTTACTCCGTCCTCCGTCCCAGTCCTTAGCATGTGAGACAATGTATGATAAATTAAGTTATGGATACATTACCATGTGTTTTATTTCCCTTGTATGTAAACCTACTGTATGTGAGCTGGATGCCTTTGAACATGTCTCTTATTCAGTACAGGGCCTGTCAAGGTCTCTGTTCAATAGATGGCACTATGTGATGAATACAATGATTTTTATCTTCACTTCATTAACCCCATCGTTCTCATTCCATCTACTGTATAATGAGGCGTGCACACAAACCGATTGGTATGCCGCTGTCAAACAACACACCAATAGGAGCGGTGCTGATAAGCAAACTTAGGAATCACACTTGGCTGTAATCTCTCCTTGGGATTCAAGCAACATTTGAGCATCATATTTTGGTTGTGTCCCATTCTCCCTGATGGAAAAGAGGCCGTAAAGTGCTGAATGAATAGCTGGCTTTGCTATTTATTGGGTTTGTAAATAACACACATTTGAGTAGTTCACTCTTGTTTGATTTGGTAAAACTTCTGTAAAAGTTGCTTTGAGTTTGTCTTTGTTTTCATTTTTACTCATTTTCATCCGTTTTATTTCATTTAGTATTGAAGCTGTTGCGGGAAATGAGCCGCCATCAGTTTCTTCAAAAAACTCACGGATGTCAGTGATTGGCACCATCAGAATTCTGATAAAAAGCACATTATTCCTCACAGCGAACTCACATTCATTCAACCTTCATTTACACAGGGTGGCTGAATGAGAGCAGCTGGCAGTTTACATTTATATAATCCATTATAAATCCTGAATGCAAGTAGTCACTTCAAATGCATCTTCATTTTGAAGTAATTCTGGTGATGTTGTGAAACAAAATGTTCAATACATCCACGTGTCAAGCTAATGAGAGACTTTGGGGGGCTGATAAATGGAAGTAGTACAAAATGCAGTTTAAAGTGCTTAATTTGTGTGAGGCACACAGATACAGAACAGGGTTTTCACCCCTTTTCTAAAAAGGTAAAACATGCATTTAGTGTGTGCTCATCTTTCAGTTGTTAATCAGTTGCAAGTATTTCAAACAGACACATACGCAAGGTACTTCAAGTGTTTATTTCTGAGGGATGTGCTCCTGTTTAAAAAGTTGAAAGTTGACTTGTGGGAAGAAAAAAAAAATCTGAGGCAGGCACCGAGCCCGTTTTCAGCTGAGTCATTCACACACATCCCTGACGGCCAGCCGAACTGTGAGCTGCTCAGGCGGCGAGCTGCGAGCTGCGAGCTGAGCTGCGAGAGAGTTGGTGAACGGCGTCTGAGGTGCTCTCCATCATCATGTGCGACAGCCACACTGTGATGTATGTTTGGCTGAAGTCAACAGATGGGATAATTCATCACACACTGAGATGTAGATTTAGGAGTCATAATACTTTGGTGCTGGGTCAGCAAACATTACATCAAATACTGATCAAATATTGAATAATGAGCTCAGCATCAGCTAATCCTATAGAGGAGAAAGACTATGGATTAACATTTTGAAAAGGGGGAAGGACTTTTATTAGATCCTAATGTCACAGGTTTGTCATGATTGACCAATCAGAGTTGAGTATTTAACATTCTACGGTTTGTTATTTCTGTATAGCAAACTACTGCTGTGAATAAGACTTTTTGAAATCAGTATTGTGCTACATTATTGATTTCTTTAGTCGGTAGCAAGTAGTGTATTTACGTTCTTGCATAATACTCTGTAGATTATTTTGAGATCAACTATTTCACAGCTGAATACAGATTCTTTGCATTTGTGCTTTATTGCTTTCAATGTTCAAAGAGTGAAGCTTGTTTTCAAAAGTAAACACATGATTTTGGATTAAACTTTTTTTTTTTTTTCTTTTTTCTTTTTTTAAGGCTCAGCTACCAAATAGCTCTTTTGGGATGAGATTGCTGTTGCGAATCTCATGATAGCCAGCCCATATTTCTTCCCTGCCAGGGTCTGATGTCTGGCAGCAAATTGAAGCCAGTCAGGTGTGGCGGCGTCGTCGCCACAAGACTCAAAGGCCTTTCATCTTTTGCAAAGTACGCCAGGTTCAATGATGACATGAGAAGGAGAGTCTAAATGCAGCGTTTAATCTCAAGGGACGTAATTTTCAACTCGTTTAGCTGGAAAGCTAACTTAAATTTGTTTTCTGTTGTTCAGAAATTGTATTTTGTGGCGTATTCTCCAAGATGTTTCCATCAAATAATGCATGCCATCCACTGAAGCATATGCACGCATTTATTGGTTCCTGCGGTCGCTCTTGATAAAAAATATTATGTCTTTGAGGATAGTGGCATCTGCCTGAGAAAAGCTGTTGTAACATACAAAGCTTTCACTCTGTGGAAATGCCCCTATTTGCTATTCATGTTGTCCAAGAGACAGTATTTATGTTTAAAGTTTACACACTGTATGCACGATATGATTATCCTTAAGACTCATTAAGTTATTTGTGACTATTTTTTACCTCTATTGGACAGAAGTATGTAGATGGTGGTGGCGTCACAGATGCTGCATCCATCTGCGTCAGTCCTCTGATGGGACTGTTTCAAGACAGACGTTGGGTTTCACTCTGTACCATCTTGTCAGTAGGCTGAAGCCATAAAATGGTCATCTGTGAGGTGTGGCGAGCGAGTGGCAGCCTTACAGAGATAGCTTAAGACACCAACCATCAAGGACACATCTGTCCTGTTAAGCCCCCGACATCAACGTAATGGACACATTTTTAATGTCATCAAAGAGCTTTGGGAATCAGTGTGAGTTTTTCGGAGCGTCTGAGGTTTGACATTTATATCCAAGACTAAGTGGAGCTGCAGCTGTTGAGAGCTTATGTGGAATTTTGTTGAACCAATAACATACCACCATTAATCTGATACGTATCCAGGAAACAGATCAAATGAGTTAGTCTCTCATTTGATCATTGCTAACACTGAAGGTAAAATATATTAAAGCTGCACAAAAACAAAACTCTGATACCAGCAATGGGTCAATAACTGTGTGTAATGTGAAGGGTGTTGCGGATAGAGACTAACCCATAGAGAAGTCTTACTCTGCCCTGCAGTTCCCCTCTTTTTAGCCTTTTTTAGCTTCTTTTTTTGTTTGTTTGTTTCACAGACAAAATTTTACTGTATATCTTTGACCTTTGACATTTACTTCACTTCCAGAATCAGCTGTTAGCTAAAAGCTGCTAAACTGCCGGGTATTCCCCCGAGGAGTGTGACTTTATAAGACTATGTTAAGTCACTGTTATGTTTACAGCTTGTCCTGCTGCCCCCAAGTGGCCAGTGTGACGCTTCTATTCTTCAGCCGTGGATGTGTGTCTCACAAAGTCTCCCTGGGCCAAAGGCAAACGCGCGCCTTGAACCAAAATCACCTTGTCATAAAGCATTGTCCCTGGGAGTGAGTGGCCATCAGTGGAGCAGCACTTATGTCAAGCAGAGTATTGTAGAGACCGGCTTCTTTAGAGTGAGTTGAGTTGCTTTGTATTCTGTGAGTCACCTTCTATCAATCTATTAAATGAATCTGTGCGACCACGCTTTCTTTAATCCAAACAGAAAACCCTTTCCCCCACCCCCGGTGACACCTCCACCTTGGTTTCAAGCCAGAAAAGAAATGAACCACATTCAATTTTCATCAATTGGTCTTGAAGTGCTGACTTTTCCAACAAAGTGCAGACTGGAGAGTTTGTAAAAAAGCCACGGAGTCTCAGCACCTGGCAGAGTTGTCGTTGAGTCACCGCAATCTACCGCAAACCCGATTAAACCACTTTGTTTTCGGACTCCTGAGAACCTCTGGGATTAATGGGCAGCCACATAACATTTTATTTGTCCCGGTGAAGAAGGCGCCGTCCTTACCAAAGCTATAAATCTGTGAAAGAACATTGGTAGGAAAGCACGGTTAATTTGATTAATCTCCCTCTGACCTCCATGAAGAAAAACATTTTGTTAAATTGTGCAAAGATTTAGAACAATTTAAACAGAAAGTGACACTTTAAAACCCAGTTTTGGCTGGTGGCACAGTTTGGTTAAATACAATATACACAGACTGGTGACAGAGAGATTTGTCTGCTGTGTTCCCTCTGTCACTTTACACCTGTTTAATCTTTTTATTCAAACAGTCAAACAGACAGGAATACTGCGCTCTCTTCTTTGTCTTTTTTGGGACATAACTCTCCAGCGGCTGCTGTAAACAGCATTTCGAACAACAGCAGATGGACTCGTAACACAAATGGCTTTTGGCTGCGCCCCTTCCGCCGCAGCAGAAAAGTAGGAGGATAAACAACAGGAGTTTGGTGTGGGGAATTCAGTTTCACCTCAGCCCTGCCCACAGGGGCCCCGGGGAATATTAGATTATGAGGCAGCCAGACCCAACATCAAACCTGTAGTGCTGAAAGGTCACCAACACCCTGAAAACGGGCATGGCCGCCATCCATCAGCATCATGGTGTCCTCATTCCGAAGTCCAAACTCACACTGCTGAGAGTGTAACATTGTTTGGATTTTAAATTCAGTCAACTTAAATTAGCCCGTGACATTGAGTCCCCTGATGGGGAGAGATAATGAGCAGTTTTGTAGTTACCAATCTGCTCATGATTGTTTTAATTTTTCCACCAAACTGTTCACGCCGAGCCTGCACAGCACACAGACCAAATATTCGGAAATGGTGATTGGGTTTAATTTCCATGTGCCGAATTTTAATTTGACAAAATGTAGTTCATCTACATTGAGAAACCACTGTAGTTGCTGTGAATTTGAAAGGAAAAGTCATAAATCACTAGATTAGTATGATCCTTGTAATTGAAGCTGTAGCAAAATATACCCACAACAACATTTGATGCTCGGCCATTAAAGGGGCTTCATGTTGCAACATCACATCAAAAGTTCACATAAGACTTTGTCATCTTTTATTTTTACACGACAGCTTAAGCAGAGGAGAGATGTGTACTGCACTTTGCAAAACATAAGTCCAGAAACAGCAACAAAACAAAAACTGAACAAACAGAGAGGTAGTTCCTTGAAAAATAAATGCATTTGTTCCTTAATACTCAGCAGTTTACGGCCACTGTGAAAATAATGACCTCTTGTGCGCGTCATAAAAATAATTTAGCTTATAGTCTGGAGCGTCAGCCCTTCTCGGTACCGTCTCAAATCTTTAAGGTCCAGTCAAGACTGTCGTGATTCAGTTTACTGTTGTGCTTTGCCATCATCAGCTGTGTATGAATGACCACGATGACACGTTTGTGGCATCCAGGTGCTTTGAGAGCACAGCTGATTTGTTAATCTGTAACTCTTCCCAGTCTGTTTACAGCAGAGACGCTCAAGGAAAGCTGTAAAAGCTGACATGGCCAACAACATCATGACAAGCAAACAAAACACATTTTTAAAGACATGTATCCACAATGTCAGCAGTTTCCTACCTGAGGGTCGGGATCCCCCGAAGAGGTCACAAGAAAAATCTGAGGGGTCATTTGTTTATTGATATTTTCTGACTCCTCTCCAATGATTCTCTTTTTTTCTGGAAAATGCCAGACAGGTTCTAGTCTGTCAGACTCCTAAAAATTCTTCAAATTAAATTATTTGCGTTGGGAAATCAGTGCGGTTGAACTGCTAGATGACTTGCAGACACATTAACCATGTGACGAGGACTCACAAGTAAACAGAGATTAGTTTCCAAGGGAAACAGGCATAAAGGGCTAGAAACCACTGCTTTAAGTGTGTCTGAAGGATTATAAACCTGGACAGCTGCCCCAAGACCTCCGAGGGCCCCAAGAGCTGCAGGCTTAGTGTGCGTGAACTGGTTTGTGCCAACTTGATTGATTTTTTTTTTTATTAATATGCAGGTCTAAAGCACAACACTGAGACAATGAGGGCCTTATTCACCTCATCTTAAAGGAATAGCTTAATAATTTAAGAAATACACTTATTTGCTTTTTTGCTGACAGTTAAATGAGAAGCTCAATACCTCTCTCATGTCTGTACAGTGATTATGAAGCTGATCACTAATCAATACATTAAAACTTAGATGTTTAATCATACATAATTTTATATAAATATGACAACTATACAGCATCAGTATCTTCATGGAGCCTCTACTGGTTGCCTAGCAACCGGTTCAGGGTTAAGTTTAGGCACAGATTAAGCAGCAAAGAATTAGCTTTAGCGGTGCTATGAGGTGGATTTTATTACCCCTGGCAGAGTTAGGCTAGCTGTTTCCCCCTGTTTTCAGTCTTTGTGCTAAGCTAAGCTAAAAAGTTCTGCGCTCCAGCTGCATGTTTACCATACAGACATGACAGTGGCATCACCTCTAATCTAACTCACAGCAAAAAATATTAACTGTTCAGTTCTAGCTCTGTCTTGAAAACGACCCCTGTGTCAAAGCCAAATGTTAAAACCCTCATTATCTGAGTTTTGTGCTTATGTGTGTTGCATACTCGTAAATGACTGTGTAATTAAACAATCACAAAACAAAGCTGTGGCCAAGTCGCATTCCAGCACAAAAAGCATAGAAATCTGTACACCTTGCACAGAGATTTGGAGGAACAGAAGGGGTTAAGTGGTGCCCAGGAGCTGATTGTTGCCCTGGGCCCCCCGAGCAGATAAATCCAGCCGTGTGTGTGTATCTCTTGTGGATGTATAAAAAGCTTGATCAATGACAGTAGCCTACACTATAAAGCATTACAGCACACTTCAGTAGGAGCAAAAGAACAGTGGTGCTCACTTCTCAGGTTGGAAAAGCCTGTAAAATAATGGAAACGTACTGTATGTTGAAGCTTGTAGAAGCACCCAGCAGGTGGTGGAGGGTGTGCACTGCTGTGACTGAATTACAATGGGACAATGAGACGTTAACAGTGAGGAACGTGTGGCAGTAATGGACAAAACAGGCTTCTGCTCTTTTTTTTTTTTTTTTTAAATTCACTCTTGATATTTCCATTAAAGATTGTCACGGTGGTGCAGCAGTTCTGCCTCAGACCTAAAAGGACTTTTTCCACGACTTGCAGAGGATCTTCTGGAAGGCGCGTCTGAAGTCCCGGTTGAAGATGGTGTAGATGGCAGGGTTGAGGGAGCTGTTGCAGTAGCCAATCCAGAAGAAAAACTTAAAGAGCGGGTCGGGGATCTTACACGAGTCCCTGCACACGCCGTACAGGCTGTAGCTAAAGAAGAAGGGGAACCAGCACACAACAAACACCCCCATGACCACAGCCAGGACAAACGTGAACCTCTTCTCCCGGGCTTGGGAGACCTTTTTCCTGGCCAGGGAGCTGCGGCGACGTTTCCTCCTGGAGGCAAAGAGGTCCATGGATTTGTTGCTGACCCTGGAGACGCGGGTGGGGTGTTTGGAGAGGGAGCTCTTCTTCTGGCTCATCCTCTTGGCTCTCTGCGAGTCCTGCTGCTGGGGCTTGTGACCTTTGCCCTCCGAGGAGGAGCTCTCCTCCATGTCGGCGTCCTCGGTCTGTGCCCCCATGGTGACGGTGCGCTGGCTGGGCGTAGGCGGACAGTGACAGTGGCCGTTCTCCTTCTCGCCGGGGAACGGGGAGGTGGCTTTGGTCAGCCCATTCTCAGTTTGCGTGATACCATCCGGCCTGGGGTGTTTCACCGACATGCTTCTGGTTCTGGTTTTGGCCACCTGGTATATTCTGATGTACACCAGGATCATGATGAGGCAGGGGGCGAAGAAGGAGGCGATGCTGGAGGAGAGAATGTACCAAGTGTCATCATTGAGCTCACACTGAGGCTGAGAGCTCATATCTTTGTTGCTGTCTATAGAAATGAGCGGTGGAGAGGAGATGAAAGCAGATATAAGCCACACGATTAATATGATGCACTTGACGCGCTTGGGAGTCCGCTTCAGGTTGTACTCTACAGCCTGCGTAACGGACCAGTACCGGTCCAGGCTTATTGCGCACAGATGCACAATAGACGAGGTGCAGAACAAAACATCCAGCGCCAGATAAATACCGCACCAAACTTTTCCGAAATACCAGTAGCCCATGAGCTCATTCGCCAGCGAAAACGGCATCACCAAAGTGGCGACCAGGATGTCCGCGGTGGCCAGGGACACCAGGAAAAGGTTCTGCGGGGCTTTGAGCGCCCTGCTCGTCAGCACCGCGATCACCACCAGAATATTCCCAACCACGGTGAAGAGAATGAGGAAACTTACGAGGGCAGCGATGCTGGCGATCGCCGCCAGAGAATATCCACTGTCCAGACCCCACGAGGAATTCAGGTGGATCACCGTGAACGTGTCCATCCCGCTCGCCGTAAACGCGTCCATCCCGACCGTGTGCGCTCTCTGTGTGCCCTGGACCGGTCGGATCTTGGCATGGATTCACATTCAGCCCCCTAATGACTGAGGAGTCCATCAAAAGACGCGCAGCTCCGCGGCCGCTGACGACGTGGTTACGCGCGCACGGGCAGGTTCCCACTTTATGGAGTCTTTGGGGATTATTTGCAGCCTGTTGATCATGTGTGAGCTAAAGATGAGCAACTTGAATTAAAACTAAAAAAAATAATGATAGCTAATAATCTGCCATGCACCCCGTCACAATCTCGTCACGCGTCTCCTGTTTGTCAGGAGTTGAGTGCCGTCCAGCCGCAGCTCTCCCTCCTTCAGCATGGTGCGCTCTCGCTCCAAATGATGCCCCATGTGTTGTTCTCATCAAACTCACCCACTGCCGCCCCGCCCCCGGCACACAGCATTCTTCTCATGCTGTTTGAATATTGGACAGCTATGGACGAGACTGTGGTTGAGCTCAAATTATCTCAATTTACAAAATGTTATTGTATTATTGTTCTTCAATCAAGGCAAGAAAAAAAAGATAAAATTTCAGGAGTCAGTATGAGGGAAAATGAATATGCAGTCTGTGTTTAGTGTCTTGGCGCATTTTACCAACCCTCAACTCACTGGAGGTCAGCATTGCTTCACTCACAATGAAGTGTTTGACACTGAGCTGCTCAAGATTGTCTGTAACCATGAAGAAAAGAGGCCTTTTGAGGTGTAAAAAAAAAAAAAAAGAAAAGAAAGAAAGAAAGAAATTCCAAAAAACATGCCAACGAAAACATCACAGACTGAGCAGATTCTGAGTTTTGGGATTTTTGGGGTGCTGGTGTGTGTTTTGTGGAGATGGAGTGAAGGAGTCGAGTGAGAGCGCATGGAGGGGGTTGAAGATGGGATTTTGGGGCTGAGAAGCTAGATTGGATTTTCAACAGTCTGCTGCGTTTCACCGCCCTCCTCCACACTTCACATTTTGCGGCTCATTTTTCATCGCTCATGCACATACTCAAATATCCTGTATATATGCCCTGCTTTGGGTTGGACTCTGTGACCTCTGCAATCACTTTTATTGTGTGAGCAGGTTAAATATGATGCCTGCTGATTTGTTGGTGTTATAATGTTTCTGCTGGTGCTATATCATGGCAGGGACCCCTCCGGGAGAGCTGATTTTATTGCATTGGAGCAAAACATTTCTGCCGTGCAATTTTTCTCGTCTTTCGTATTGTTTTCCTCCAATAAAACGGTGATTAGCGAAAGTAGAGATTGGCTGCGATAATCATGATTTTTTTGTAGCCGTTCTCTCTACAGAGCAGAGCAGCACAGCACAGAGCGCTGCACACGGCCTGTGATGGAAGTCAAGTAAGCCACCTTTTCGTTTTCAAGAGTCACAGGCCAGAAAAAGGTTGAGAGCTTCTCGCCATTAGTACAAATTGTTGGATACCACTCCTGACGTTTCATAACAGAGTATTTTTCAAAAAGAAAAAAGGCATCCGAGTTGAAAAGAAATGTAAAAACATGAGGGCAAGCAGCCAAAGATTTGAGCATAAAAACTAGGCTTTAGGGCACAAAAAGTTCAGGCTGTGGGGAATTTCCCAATAGATGGCAGGTCCAAGAAGATGTGTCATTTCAGAGGAGTGTTGTTGTAGAAGGGCAAAGATGAAGATTCAAACTTTTTGCCATTAAATTGCTTTATTTTGCAGCCTTTTCAGACTTACAAGCTGCACATGAATAGACGCCTGTCGCGCATGTACATCAAATATTTCAAGTAAAACGTGTGTCACAGAAGGGCCGAAGTGAAGCAGTTGAGTATCATGACTGGCAACTGTATATTTAAGCTTTTATTCGCATAAGCTTAAAATAAAGTGGCGATCTTTCACAATACCTGCCATTCTCAGTGAATAGCACTCATCATTCAGAGATTTTCTTTTTCAATTCAAGGTTATCTGTGACACAGAGGTGCATTTGTGAAGACATAACATGTTGAATGTAATCCTTGAAAATCCTCCAGAGATGTTTTGGTAAGCCTCAGCTTCTAATGCAATAATGTGAGAGAGACAGAGAAAATGTGTTGGTATTAACGTTTTCAACAGAAATCAAGTTATCAATATCTTTGTTCCAGTGTGAAATATCCACATAAACAACTTGACAGAATAAACACTGGCAGCAAATGATGAAATATTGGGATATTTCGCTCAGTTTTCTTTGCTTTAGGCTATAATTCCCTCTTCTCTAATATTAAGTTATCCTCTTTACAGACTCTTACTTACGTAATATGTCAATTACATCATATCATAAAGTTGAGGCAAGTTTATTTGTTCTCCTGGTCTAACTTTTACTGATACCTGGACCAACTCTCAAGGGATTGTTGTGGCTCTCTCGTATTGGTCATCGCTCATCTTTCGGTCTGTCGTTATTGAATGTCAGAATATCTAGCTTGAGAAGCTACACTTCAAGGATTGAAAAAGGCTGTCTGTCAGCAGCACCTCAGCACCACAGGCAAGTCAACAAATATGAGGCTTACTCTGATATCTCGCAAAATGTATGAGGCTTGTGGTGGATCATAGTGCATGGTGTTTCTCTATGACAGACATGCAGCATGTCAGCATCCACATCTAACAGGCTATGTGTTTGTTTGCGTAGTGCATATTATGCTACTTTGGGGTGAAGTAAAGATGTTGTCACAAAAGCAGAAACGAGAGCATGAACGTGAAAAAAAGAACAACACACAGCATACAAGTGACATACAAGTAATAAAAAAAAGTTGGCATTTAAATCCACGGCTGCATGCCTACAAAGGAATTGACTAATCACAGCCATACGGTCTGCATGGGAGTTTCTCCTTGCTCAAATTTGCACTCTCTCGTACCCTCCATCCAATCCCCTCGCTCAGTTGGACACTCCCCCCGCTACTCGTCCCGCCTCATCGTTAGGATGCTCCGAGGAGAGGGATCAAGGAGGAGCACAGAGGGGAGGGGTGTGTGTGTGTGTGTGTGTGTGGGTGGGATGCTTTATCAAATCTTTCATCATCATCTTTCTCGATGTCGACCATAGCTTTAATAATTAAAATTTTGATTCAACACTTGGATTTAGAATTCAGATATAACTGTAAAAAGTGAATTCACACTCCTTTTTGACATACTGATTGAAGCTAAACGTGGCAAAATGTTATAATCCTAATCAAAATAAGATAAAAATGAAATAAACGTCATCCCATAACATAATGCATGTTTTACGAGATTGAGACGATAGAAATGTAACTTCAGCGCAATACACATGTAAGAAAATACAGATAAAACATCTAAAGCAGAACACAAAATGGAGAGATATGGGAGATTTTTTTTAAGATATGGTGATACTTTATCACCACACTGGACAAACATTCTGTACCCTCTGCTATCTCCACACTGTAATTCAAAACCCTCATTCTGTTCACCCTGGAAGAGACTTGGGCAGACCTCGGCAGTGCCTCACTATCTGTTGCAGAGCGAGGTGAAAGGATGACTCACTGTCTTACATCATCCCGATGGCTTGTCCTAAGAGTTGAACCATTGACCTCCCAGTCTCGAGCCTGCCTCCGTCTACCTCCTCCCAGTGGCCCCCATTCCACTGCAGCAGCAGACCTGCAGGTTCACATCGTGTTACCGCGGTCAGATAGGACGTGAGCCGTCAGCATCTGTGTGAGCACCGCACCGGATAACTTATATTGTGATGTGCGTTCCTCAATTATTGATCAGCTCTTGTCAGTGTATCTGTGTTCTATGTTCTGGTGATATGCCAACCACCAGCACAAACAAACAAACTTGACACTTTCTGCAATTTATTTACACGACTAGAGGAGAGGCGAGTGAACAGGTAGTGGTGATCTTCAGAGTTGAATGTGTAGGAGACATCACAGACGATTCATTGTTTTTAATGAACCCAGAGATGATGGGAAAGTATGCCTCTGCACTGTTCTGGTTGCTTATGCATTGTGTTCTGTCAGTATACATCTTCACAGTCGTAGTTTCCTGGGTGCTTTTCATATTTATGAACAAGCTTTGTCTGTTGATTTTTGGATCTTCAGTGTCATGTCAGAGTCCTGTCCAGTTTTGATATTTGTTTGTTTCGACAAAAATGCCAGTGGACTGGGGTGAAAATGAGGGCAGGGTGTGTTTTTTTTCTTTTTTTCTGAGATCAGACTGAATCATGATGCGTGATCCAACATGCAACCTTAATTACTGCACACATTTCTTCTTGGGGGAACTCTGATTCTCTCTCACTGATTTTACTCATCAAAGTCGGTTTATAGGTCCCCGTTGCACATGTACTGTAAAGAGGGTTGCATGATTTTTTTTTGTGGCTCCAGGAGAAGCTGAGCATATCATACATTCAGAGATATACAGATTCAAAGTCAATCCGCTGTCAACACCACATTACAGCGTATTCATGGATATGCTACGGACACGGAGAAAAATAAAAATGTCAGATAATAAAATCTGAATTCCAAATTCACACCATCATTCAACAGGGAACAATCACTTCACACTGACTCCAGCTGCAGCCTTGTAGTTGAATTCTGAATTTGTTTTTTGCTCTCCATTTTTAAACTGCCGATGAATGTCTTTTTCTCTCGATAGCTTTGTATGAATTAGATCATTGCATGCACGTTTTTTATTGGCTCAAACAATTTGCATTCCTTTTTGCTATGTGCAACATATAAAATCTAAAAGCTTTGCTTTTACTTGTTTTGGCCTTTGTGTTTCATTTTTATAGCAGACTTCAAGGTCTGCTTGACCAGATGTTGTCATGACTAATCTTTCTGTTATTGTGGATTCGTTGAAGCTTGTAGAATAAGTTCAGGAATATAACTGTGCCCTTAGTTAATGTTTTGGGTGGTGTTCCTGGACAGTTTTCCAACTTTACAGTGTCTTTAAAAATATTGTATACATAAATGTTGTCTGTTGTATGTCTCTAACCTGTTGGAGTTTTCCTGTAAACAGCCAAACATTGTATTTTTTCTTTAACTAAATTGATTGGTTAGGTGCTTCAAATCATTTCTACTGTGTTATTGGTGGATGGATTTATGTGTGTGTGTGTTTGTGTGAAGGTCTCTGACTGTGGTGCGTGTGTTAATTGTGAAAATAAGCACATTGCAGACAGAATATGGCACGAGAAGTCTGATTGTGCTGTCCACCTATGTTGAACAGGGATGCATCAGTATGCCGGACGCATGGGCACAGGAGGAGAGCTCACTCCTCGCACAGAAAACACGATTCACAGTAGCTGCAGCGGGTTTACACCAGGGGTTAGCGGCGTTAACTGGACGCCAGAGGTGAACAGTCTCTGCGGAGCGCTGCTCGAGGGAGCGAGCGGCACGTTGTGAAATGAGCACAAAAGGCACTCGTGAGGCATGACGAGGAACTGTGAGGGGGAGCCAGCTGAGTGAAAGCTCGGCGTGGACCCTTTTGTTGCCCGATCATTATGAAAGGCAAGCCTTACAACCCTAATTAGACATTTATTTGCAGGTAATGATTCAGAGTTGTTGATTAAACTTGCGTATTTGGTGTTGGGGAGACGTTTCTGACAACATTCATGCATCTGAGTCATCCACATGAATGCATGTTATCTTTGTGACTTCTCTGGAGCTTTGTTAAAGTCGAACAATTCATACACGGACTTTGACAGCTCCTCCCTCAGCGTCTGAGCTTTCCTAGTGATCACCGGTCACTTGCACAAAATGCCCTGAAGCTAAGGTATCAGTCTGATTAACACATGTAGCAGCATGAACAGCCCACACTCTGAATTTGTGTGTCTTGTAAGAAGCTAAAACTTGTTGATAATGATGAACATTCCTGTCACATATCGTCATTTGTTGCAGTACCATATAATTGGCGTAAAAAGGAGAAGGACAGCCCTCTGATCAGTCACATGAATAACGTTTGGGGGCGTTTAATGGCACTATTTGTCAATTATTCCCCGTAGTCAGGAGAACAGTGCAACCCTGTCAGGATAATGATTGTCATGAAGGTTTTGTTGCTCCACTGGTGAAGCTGAGGAGTTGAGCAGGGCGCTCAATAATTTTCTAATCCCCGAACAAAGAGGGCAAAAAGTTATTATCCTGTGCCCACGAGATGCAAAATACTACTGCTGGGGCTCCGCAGAGGTCAGGCAATGTGGGTGACTACAGGACCTACCGACTCGTAGTGCAAAAGCATGATGGGAAACTATTTTGTCACTATAATCCTGAGAGGAGTTATACTTCATAGTGATGTTATCTAATTAAATCCTGTAAATTGAATGCGTATGCTGGTTGTAGCCTTACATTCCCTCTGGAACAACACAAAGAAGCATTTTCTGATCTGACTCCACAACTAGCACCTCGTGGTCAAACTGGTTAAACTTTGGACACCGCAACATGCAACCTAAAAATTAACTGGCTGATCCTATGTGTAGTGCCTGTGGACCACAGACTGACAGCTTTTAATACTTTAATTCATAATTATCTTTAGGCAGTAATTGTTTTCTAATATTAAAATACTGCAATGTAATAAGTGTACATGTGAAAAGGGGAGATAAAAATGTAGCAAGTACATTTACTCAAGCACTTAATTATAATTTTTAAACACTTGCACTTTACTCTTTTCTTCTCATGCCAAGTCAGACTTCTAGGGAAAAGAAATAATGAGCAGCAACCTTGATGATTGTCTTTTTCATGCACATTTTCATGGTTTCAGCCTCACAAATGGCAGGATTTGCTCCTCTTCCTTTTAATCATTTTTAATGATTTTGACTATTTTAATTTATGAATTTAGCGTTAATAATTGAAAAAGGCTTGGACTATTTGGAGGACAAATCACAACCTAAAAACGCTCAGTGATTGGGTCGAAACAGCGAAATGTCAACATTTAAGCGTGTTTGTGGAGATCTTAATCAGTGTTCACACACAGCTGCTTTAATGATACAGTCAGCGTTTTTGAAATATGGCCTCTGGCTGACAAAATCCTCTTAGTCTGCCTTGCGAGATGTTACACTCACTGCTGAAAATTTACTGGTTCAATTAGCTGTTGACCCCACACACAGTCATCCCTCACATTAAGTGCGCCACAACTCTCCTTCATTGAGTTTCCAGCAGCACGGTGTGATGTAGGAGGCTTCTCCTGTGTGGCTTGCATTGACTGGGCGAATTGTACAGTATGTATACATTGACAGCCACACACACACACACACACACACACACACACACACACACACACACACACACACACACACACACACACACACA